>JAJJWW010011298.1:0-309590 GCA_023531295.1 Papaver armeniacum | reverse complement strand
GAATGTGAGGTGTGTCAACATCATAAAGGTTTTACTACACTTCCAGCTGGACTTCTGCAACCACTACCGGTACCTGAACAAGCTTGGACTGACATTAGCATGGACTTCATTTTGAGTCACAAAATCTGAAGGAAGGGAAATTATTCTGGTGGTGATGGATAGATATACTAAATACAACCATTTGTTGGCACTCAGTCACCCCATACACAGCTGCATCAGTAGCAAAGGTAATACTAGATTCAGTTGTTAAATTACATGGGTTACCAAAAAGTATAGTGCCATATAGGGATAGTATATTCTTGAGCAATTTCTGGCAATGCCTTCTGTCAAGAATGGGTACCTCCCTGCATTTAAGTACTTCCTATCACCCTCAGACAGATGGAAAGACTGAGAGGGTAAATGCATGTCTTGAGACTTATTTGAGGTGCATGACTAGTTACAAGCCTAGCAAGTGGGTATCATGGTTGTCTCTGGCTGAATGGTGGTTCAACACCAGGTATCATACCAGCCTTAAACTGACACCATTTTAAGCCTTGTATGGATATACCCCCCCACAGTTTGGTGTAACATCATCCCATGTTGGAGTTAGTTTAGCAGCAGATGATTATTTGTAGCAAATACAAGTCATGGGACAGGTACTGAAGGGTGTTCTTGAAGAAGCTCAGCATAGAATCAAATAACAAGTTGATAAGAAGAGGATTGAGAGGGAATTCCAAGTAGGGGACTGGGTATACTTGAGGCTACAACCCTATACTTGAAGCTAAGGAGGAATCTGAAACTAGCAGCTAAATTTTTTTTGGCCCATACAAGGTGCTAGAAAGAGTGGGGAAGGTGGCCTACAAACTACAACTCCCTCCTGAGTCAAAGATACATTCCACTTTTCATGTCTCTCAACTGAAGATAAAGCTGGGAAATGGAATGCTACCACAGACTACACTGCCAAATCTGAACAAGGATAAGGAGATGAAGATTACATCTTTGAAGATACTGGCTAGCAGACAAGTCAAGAATAATACACATAACATTACTCAAGTGTTGGTGCAGTGGGAGAACTTATCAGCTCAAGATGCTACCTGGGAAGACAAGGCTGCCATGGCACATCAGTTTCCAAAGCTAATCCTTGAGGTCAAGGATTTGGAAGAGTAGAGGGTATTTGTCAGGACCAAGTTAAATTATTGTTAAGGGCTGACCATGTTTATATTGGCACCTAGTAGTATTTACTTTAATTTTGTGTGGATGTTATTCCTTGTTGCACTCGTGTGAATTACACAAGCTTTATTTTGAGTTATCCTCATATTCTCTTCTGTGACTGTGAGGAAGATTATGAAAAAGTAAATCTAAAAAGTTCTTGACGTGAATACATTTTGCCTTTATATTCAAATCGCAATTTATACTTACTCCACCTTGATCGACCAACCAATAAAAACTCCATTTGCAAAGACCCCAAATAACTAACCATGAAAAGAAAGGGATTCTCCCTACATTTCTCCACCCGAAGCCAAGGTATACACACGCACGTTTGGCAATATAATGTATTCTAACAATCTTATACCATTAGTGCAATGTAACTTTTTAATATTAATTTCATTATAATTCTCCATAAAGGTTGAAATACTAATGACTTGACGTGAATACTTTTCCTTTATATTCATGCAATTCTTCGGAAACCAATCCGTTGCATGGCCAACCATGAAAGAAAAGAACCATGAACTTTTAATATTAATTTCATTATAATCAGAAGGTGACTTTTTTATTTTCCCAGGTGGCGCCCACAGAAGAGCTCTCCAAGTTTTGCATACTAGTTTGAAGTGTATATTGTCTAAGATATCACGGTGAAGATTCTCCATGAAGATGATTGTCTAAGATATCACAATGATTTTCAAGACTTGAAATTTTGATTATTTCGAATTGAAGAAATTCTCTTTTGTTTGCATATGCAGCTTAGTACCATGCGTGTTTATATAGAGACACCTATAGAATTGTCTACCAAATATGGTATGTTTTGGGACGACTTCCAAAAATAAAAGCTTGCTATTTTGTACTGTAGGTAGGTGGTACTACAAAAGATTGTTTCTGGAAAATGGTTTTAACTCATTGAGCAAATACAAATTAAGGTGATGACATTAATGTCTCACACTGTAGGGTAATGAATCAAAAACAAATTACACTGCAGGCATAAATAATGCGAGTTGGATCATGTAAGAGTGCTTGGGAACCAGTCGAGGGTTTGACCTGCAAACATGGGAACAAGTTGTCCTCCATCTTCAAGAGTATAATACTCAGGTACCTTCCATGGTTTCTTGATCAATTTGATTTTTGCTGTATTTCTTGGGAGCCCGTAAAAATCAGGCCCGTTAAAGCTTGTAAACGCTTCCAGGTGCTCAAGTGCACCAGCCTACAAATGAAATGTGGTATGGCTTCAGTGGAAATTAAATAAATACCACAACTATACAATCACGAACAACTAACACAATCATGTTTGGCAACAGAAAGAGATGCCATCGTTTATGATGGAAACCAAAAACTGCAAATGTGTAATGCTTGAATAATCTCATCTCAATAATCAACTGATAAAACCATACCAGAGTGTAATTAAGAAATTTACGAATGTGTCAACATTCATAACTTACTGCGATAACCCAAATATGAGAAAGACAGTATTACCTCTTCAAAGACCTTTGCATAAGCGGATAGAGCAACAGGGGAGTTGTAAATACCGGCACACCCACAAGTAGTTTCCTTCCGTTTTCTCTCATGAGGAGCACTATCAGTTCCAAGAAAAAATCTTTTATTTCCGCTTGTTACAGCTGCTACAATGGCTTGTCCTGAATGAAACAACAAACCAACAAATTTATGACTAATACAGTAAAAAGGAGTCAAAGTTGTTTATCAAGAGAGTGTGAGTGCCTACTGTGGATCTCTCTTTTCAAAACTGGAAGACAGTAATTATGTGGTTGCAATCCTCCTTGAAACAAAGCATTTCTGTTGAGAACAAGATGTTGAGGTGTCACGGTTGCAGCAACAGATCCTAGCAGAGTAGAAGACTCAAAAACGTTAAAATGGGGTTTTATATCAGAATTGATGAGCGACAAGGACTTCCACAAAAGAACATAAAACAAAAAATACCTTCACTACAGGATTCAACGAATCTCACGGCATCCTCAGTAGTAATATGCTCCATGACAACTTTCAAATGTGGAAGCTTCTGAATTAATGGTCTTAAAATGGTATCAATGAAGACTTTCTCACGATCAAATATGTCGACCTCTGAATTTGTAACCTCCCCATGGACCTGCATAAGAATTTAATCACTTAATGAAAACAAAGTTGACAGCAAACCAATGATAAAAAATGCAAGTAATTTCCCAATTTACGAGAGCAGATTTGAGAGGGTTAAGACGTCGAAGTGAACTTTCCCACTAAAGACATCCAACTAACACACATCCAAAACAAAACAGTTCATTAACCAAAAAAGATAACAAAATGAGCTATATGGTCTCAACAAATAAACAGCAGGCATGTTACATCTGCCTTTAACATACCAATAACGAGAATCAATCACCAGAAACAATTTGTTAGCTAACCACCGAAAATCATGCACAAAACATATTGCACGTCCATGGACTACTCGTATCAGTCATACACATGCTCTACTGACTAAATTGTTAACAAAGTACAGGAGTAAAATTACCAGCAATGGCATATTCTGCTCAATCATCTCCTCGAGAACAGGCAAACACTTCCCGAAAAGATCTGAAACACCATCTTGAGAATTAGTAGTGGCTCCTGCAGGATACAACTTCACTGCAAAAATAACCCCGCTCTCTCCTGACAAAGGAAATCACATATTATGTTAGGATTTCAAGACATCTAGGCAAAGCAAGCTTAATTTCATTAAAGAATCACATAAGAAATTCATATGTGGACTCACTGGCAAGCTTAATCTCATTGGGATGGGTGTTATCTGTTAGGTAAAGTGTCATAAGAGGAGTGAAATCGCTATTTGTTGGGAGTGCTTTCAGTATGGATTCTCTATAAGAGACTGCGGCGGCGGTAGTAGTGACAGGAGGTTTCAGATTTGGCATTACAATAGCCCTCCCAAACTGATTTGCGCTGCAGGATACCAGGTTTTCTTAAGTAACTTAACGAAACTAATAAAAATCCAAATCATTTAAAAAAAAACAGTGAAAGAGAAAATGGTTGACCTGTGTTGGACGACAGCTTCTAGGAGATCACCATCACGAAGATGAAGATGCCAATCATCAGGCTGTGTAAGTGATAATTCCATGTTTACTCCCTTGATTTTTGTGGGACGCGGGCTTTTGGCCTTCTTAAAAGGGAAATTCAGTGCCTAGCATTCAACAAACATCTGCAGAGAGTCACAAAGGAGGGAAAAAGAAAAACTTAAACTATTCTAGCCAATAAATATCATATGACTGGTAAGCTTAGTGGAACACCGAAGATCAATTATAGCATGGGCTAAGAAACCAGAAAAGGAGAATACTTTTTGATCTTCTGAACAACAGGTGATTTGTGTTTTTATTCATATTATGAACTTACAGTGTCAGATGACTCACTCAAATTTCAAAACAACAACCCAGGGATTGGACAATTACCCAATGTCACCAGTAACATCATCTCTTATGAATTTCCAACTACTACTACAGCAATTGTGAGTTTCCCTTTCCTTATCTTAACTAGATCTTACGGAATATCACCAACAAAATAATCTATTACGGAGAACATTGTTATGATGATGAAGATGATAAATTCTTGTTCAAAAACATTTACAAGAGGGTACAACTTCAATCACCGTGATTCCTGTCTATCAAACCTCCCCATAAAGGGAACATAATGCACAACAACAAATCATGAACAAGAAAATTCAAGCTTTTTTATTTGGCAGCAAAACCAAAAACTTATTTGGTATAATCGTTTTGGCATTTTATCAAACACCTTCACCACTATACAGTGATTATAAAACAATTGAGAGAGGGGCGAGAGATAGTAAATTTAGAGCAAAGTCAACTAGATACTTACAGACAAAGATCTACTACAAATCTACAGTCAATTTCCCCTTTCCGATCTTTATTAATTAGATTGAATTGAGCTGTAGTGTTTGTTATGAATACAATTTAGATTGATGCATCACAGATTGGCTAAGAAAAGCTACAGAATAATTTAGAGAGTGGTAGTGGCAATGGTAAGTGAGATGGAGGAGAGAAAGTGACGGGAAGAGAAAGAAGAACATGGGTCTGTAAAAGTGAGAAAGCATCGAATATAAATGGAAACAGTGGAAAATGATATTTATTGTTCTCTGTTTTAGAAGAGAAGTTTCCACGAAAATATAAAAAAGAAAGAAATGTGTGTACCTGGAATCCAAAAGAAGCTATTCTTGAAGCTGTTAGTGCCATCGAATCTATCTCGTAAGTCTTAAAATCACGAGCTCTTTCACCTCATTGCTCCTATCAGGCTATATCTCTAAATCCTGATAAACCTTAAACATTAGAAAAGAGAGTGAAACCTTATTAAAACCCTTTCCGTTTCCACGTCTTTCACCAACTCCCCAAAGGAATATAGTTTATGGGTGTTTGGGTGCATTTGAGGAAATTACTTCTGCCTTAGGTAAGTTGAAAGTCAAAAATTAGATAACAAAAGCAAAAGTGAGAAATAAAAATATTTTGCTTCTAAAAATGTTGACTTTTTTTGTTGTTATAAGTCGTTCTGAAATTTTATACCCAAGGTAATGTTTTGCTTTTTGACTTTTCAGAAATTAGATAACAAAAAGTTAAAAATTTTTGGATGTGTTATCCAAAGGTACTGTCTTGCTTTTTGAACACAATTTCTTACTTAAACGCTATCGGAACACAATTTCAGCTTAACTTTTTGTGAAATAAATTCTTTTATAGCACGTTTGGATACAAATCTACTTCTGACTTCTGCTTAACTTTTCGACTTCTAGGAGTCGCTTTGATATTTGACAGGCAAACTAACTTCTGACTTTTCGAATTCTAGAAATCGAAAAGCTACTCTTGATGCGTTATCCAAACAAGATACTCTGGAATTGACTTCTGCTTCCAATATCTAGACAACCTATAGGTGATTGTAGGATTTATTTATAAAAAAAAATTGCTTCAAACAAGGTATACGTAATTAGGTTAATTGCATATGTAAAAGCGCATCCACTACAAACTTATCTTATACCCTTATTAATTCAATAAGAAAGTTAAACAAATAAATAAGATATTAAAAAAACGAACCACTAGCATGCCTTAACATGTTAAGAGAACTCTTTATCTGCCATTGAAAAATCAATATAAGCATCAATATTGGTATATTTGTTCTGTTGTAATAAGACAAAGTTGTTTGTTGAGTTTTGGTTGCACTTAACATCAAGATATGTAGCAATTATATCACCGTACTTCTTAGCAAGTAATTTCCACGCAATTTTTTATTTTATAAGATTCAGCTATACCCGATAAAACGTTAGCGCCTTGCAACTTAATTGAGTGATAAGATGGTATCTCTTAGAACAATGTAGAAGCAAAATACTTATATTAAAAAGATGTAACGAAAATAATCAAATGTTTATACATGATTATATATAAATGGTATATTTTTATTTTTTATCCTCTCTTTTTATATTTGTTTGCAGTTCGTATAAAATATCAGACATAATCTTATTAGTTCATAGAGTCTTCCAAAATAATCAACATTGTTCACTAACAATATGGTACAACATATGTCAATGATTCAAGGAAACGGTGTGCACTTAAAGCATATCGTTTAGACTAACCTAAAACAGAGCGGGGGATAGAATCGTCTTTCAAATTCAGTATGGTTATTTATTTATTTATTGCTCAACTCTATTTAATGCTCCGATAGCCTCTTACTTACACTTGAGCAAAAGTTTTTTTATTCAAAAAATATTTAATTTATCGATCAAATACAATTTGGCCGATCACATAAAAGTTTCACAATGCAAGAGCTTGAATCAGAAACAAAATCGGTTAAACTGCAGGCATAAATAATGCAAGATGGATCATGCAAGAGTTCATGGGAACCATTTGAGGGTTTGGCATGCAAGCCCTCTTCTCAAGAATATAAAACTTGGGTATGTTCCATGGTTTCTTCATTGTACTTTGATTTCTCTATATCTCTTGGAAGCCTGTAAGAGCCCCGCATATTAATGCTTATAAGCACTTCTAGCTTCTCAAGAGCATGATCGGCCAGCAAATGAAATATGATAAGAATTCAATTCACAAATGAACAACAACAACCATGTTTTTCAACTGAAAAAGATGTCGTCGTTTTATGATGGAAACTAAAAACGTGTAATGCTTCTATCTCGGGTGCGGCTACGATGGGTATGGGACACATATTCATAGTATGCACCCCGATCTCATCTAGTCCAACATCTCAAACAACTTTGGGATAAATTCTCTTTAGTTTTTAACTTGTATCTTTCAAACTACTTTTTTCCTCTTTAATTTTCTAAAAATGTTGAATTCTACGAATATTATTTAACCATCGTTAGGCCAAAAATCGTCTGATTTAATAGCCTTGTTCGTTTTCCCCCAAAAGACTACGGATAGCTACATCAAACAATTATGAATACATATATTACCATGTTTGAAGAAGCAAAATACGTGGAATGATGCGATTCAAAACAAAAACGGAGAATATGTGATTTCTCGTAGCTTATGGATTCCAAGACTGAATCTTTTACACATGTATATATGTTGGAGCTTTTTGTATAATAATCATATATTCCGATAAATCAGATGCTATGTTGTGTACACCAACATTTTATATGTACGAACAAAAGTCAAAACGTCACTAATACACATGTTGGATAAGGAAGAGATGAAATACCAAATTATATCAATAAAACATAAGATTAGAAGAAATAAATACCTTTCACGTACCTTTCTATTTGTAGTTAAAATTACTAGGGGACATAATAGCATCTCCGGATCGCGGTTCAAGTAGACAAATGGGCTTATGCGTCAAAAAACCTTAGAATGTTGGAATGGGTAAAACCAAATGCAATTATATCTACTAAAGACAAGAATCTAAGAATAGAAAATAAACAAACCTGATCATAAGAAGGAACTCTAAAAACAATTTGTAACATTCCTTCGTAATAAAACTTATAACGATATGTCATGAACGTTCATGAAAAAGCGGTAGTTTAACAACCACACCCAATATTTCGTTTAGGTAATCTGTATGGACTAACTCCAATATAATTCCAAGAGAATCAACTAGACAGTCAGACTCAATCAAGGAAAATATATCCAAGAGTTATATCTCAGTTTCTCAATGTAATCAGCAAATCAAACAGATAGAATCCGCGAGCCTGATTATTATGAGAAACAACTTGAACGGTACCAAAGACCAATGTTCAAGTGTCAATCAATTTCAATCAACAGCCAAAGGTTGGATTTACCACTTAATTGAACTACGCACAACCTGTGATATTTCAATTATATAAACAAATATAATGTGAAATAGAAATAATACAGATATAAGAAGTTTTGTTAACGAGGAAACTGCAAATGCAGAAAATCCTTGGGACCTAGTGCAGATTTGAACACCACACTGTATTAAGCCACTACAGACTCTAGCCTACTACAAGTTAAATTCGGACTGGAATGTAGTTGATCCCTAACCAATCTCACACTGATTAAGGTACAGTCACGTTCCTTACGCCTCTGAATCCCAGCAGGACTCTACGCACTTGATCCCTTAGTTGATCTCACCCACAACTAAGATTTGCTACGACCCAAAGTTGAAGACTTAATAAACAAATCTGTCTCCCACATAAAAGTTTATTTTAATCGATAAATCTGTCTCCCACATTAAAGTTTATTTTAATAGATAAATCTGTCTCCTACAGAAATACCTACGAAGTTTGTTCCGTCTTTTGATAAATCAAGGTGAACAGGAACCAATTGATATTTCGGTCTTATATTCCCAAAGAACAGCTTAGAAATATCAATCACCTCATAATAACGTAAATATATGGTAGTAGAACAAGTTATTGTGGAATCACAAATAATGAGATGAAGAGCTTTGTGATTAATTTTTATGTCTTACCTATCGGAGATAAATCTCGAGCAAATCTTAGAGAGATATACGATAGAACAAGTAAGATCAGAACATGCAACTACATAGAAAATAGTTGGGTCTGGCTTCAGAATCCCAATGAAGTCTTTAAGTCGTTAACCTATAATGGTTTTAGGAAAAACCTAGATTAAAGGAGAATCGACTCTAGTCGCAACTAGTATCACACAGAAGGTGTGGGGATTAGGTTTCCCATGTTGCTAGAGTTCTCCCTTATATAGTTTTCAAATCAGGGTTCGATAAGTTTGGAACAAAGCAATCAATATTCACCGTTAGATGAAACTTGATTTAAGATTCAAGCTAATATCTTTCCACCATTAGATGGTGTTAGAGCATAGCTCGGTTGAATCCACCAAGCGTTGGTATGTCAAGTTTGGTTGTCGTATTTTAGTGAACCAAAACTCATTTTAAAGAGTCGCTTGATTATGTACTAGAGTCAACTTCGTATAGGTTAGCTTGAAAGTATTAGGATATGAGACATTACAAGTATTGCGAAGACTTGAAGAAGTGAAGAAGTAAGGAGCTACAACACAACATCATCCTTCCACTTGAGGTTAGTGATATTTGACTTGATCTGTTTCATTCCCTAACGTATCTTTCAAGTCGTGCATATTGAAAACATAACTGCGAAGCATGAATGATTACACTCTAGTTAGACGTAGTATTAAGGAATACTGAAAAAGCGGGGGTACAACAACCTCACCCAATATTTCGATTAGCAATCTGTATGGACAAAATCCAATATACTTTCAAGAGAATCAACTAGACTCAATCTTAATAAAGTATATCAAAGAGTTAATATCTCTATCTCTCGATTTGATCTATGCTCAAACAAATAGAAATCTGTGAGACTTTATCAAATACAAGAGATATAAACTTGGATAGTACCAAAGACCAATATCCAAGGATCAATCAATTTCCAATCAACAACCAAAGGTTGGCTTTCACAATTGATCGATACAACGCACAACCTGTGATATTTCAATTATATAACAAAATATAATACGGAATAGAAATAACACAGACACCAGAATTTTGTTAACGAGGAAACCGCAAATGCAGAAAAATCCCGGGACCTAGTCCAGATTGAACACACACTGTATTAAGCCGCTACAGACACTAGCCTACTACAAACTAACTTCGGTCTGGATTGTAGTTGAACCCCAATCAATCTCATACTGATTCAAGGTACAGTTGCGCTCCTTACATCTCTGATCCCAGCAGGATACTACGCACTTGATTCCCTTAACTGATCTCACCCACAACTAAGAGTTGCTACGACCCAAAGTCGAAGACTTTAATAAACAAATTTGTATCACACTGTAAAGTCTACGATAATATATAAATCTGCCTCCCACATAAATACCTACAAGTTTTGTTCTGTCTTTTGATAAATCAAGGTGAACAGGAACCAATTGATAACCCGGACTTATATTCCCGAAGAACAACCTAGTATTATCAATCACCTCACAATAATCTTAATCGACGCGGCAAAAGAAGATATTGTGGAATCACAAACGATGAGACTAAGATGTTTGTGACTACTTTTATATCTTTCCTATCAGAGATATTAATCTCAAGCCAATCGTTACGATTGTACTCAACACGATAGAATCAGCTAGATCAGATCACACAACTACGAGAAAGTAGTATCGGTCTGGCTTCACAATCCCAATGAAGTCTTTAAGTCGTTAACCTGGTTTTCAAGAAGAAACCTAAGGTTAAAGGAGAATCGACTCTAGCTAATACAACTAGTATCGCACATGAGGTGTGGGGATTAGGTTTCCCAGTTGCTAGAGTTCTCCCTTATATAGTCTTTCAAATTAGGGTTTGCAATCAATGTTAGCTTAGTAACAAAGCATTAAATATTCACCGTTAGATGAAAACCTGATTAGATTCAAGCTAATATATTTCAACCGTTGGATCGAAAACTTAGTTTGTTACACACAAATAAAATGCACGATTTTAGGTTTGTGTAACCGTACCCAAACATGTACATTTGTTGGTTCAACAATAGTTAACCAAATGGTTAGCCATATGAGCACTTTCATATCAACCATATTATTCTTCACCATAACTAGTTCAAATGACTCAAATGAACTAGTTAGAGAGTTGTTCAATTGTATAAATCTTATGTAACTACACAAGACACAATCAAAGCAAAAACGATTTGATTCACTCGAATCGGTTCATGAAATTTATAGCCACGGTTTGCATTTTGCATTCCTTAGTCAATATAAATATAAGTTCACAAAAAATCGTCTTTAAATATAACCAACTTAAGTTCGCAGACTTAGTTTGCGGACTTAAGTTCCCATAAGGAGTTCTCAAACTCCAGCAGATATTCTCGGGATGAGAACTTCCGCCAGTTCGCGGACTGGGTTCGCGGCTCTTGTTCCGGTTTTCCTGATCAACAAAGTAAGCATACTTCGGTTCAAGGAAAAAGGACTTATACATATATGTGTTGCCACACAATGCTTATATCCAACAATGGTTATGTAATCTAAACTCTTAATTTCAATCATTGAAACATTCTTAGAGGACGTTATTATATAGTTGTTATTCACAAACTATTTTTCGTCAAAGTAAGCAATTTTCAAAGTGATTGAAACATAACATGACTTTCGTCACTAGGTAAAGATGAACTTGGCCAAAGCAAAAGCTTACCAACACATATAATAGATAGGCGAGATAAACTCGGCTCGAAATAGCAAATGTGTATAATCAAAGTCTATATAGCAAAACGACTTTTGTCTCAAAATAGGAGATAGAGTAGATAGACTTTTGAGTGATAGATAAGTTCAAGTCTCCACATACCTTTTAGTCGATGAAGTTCCACCAGTTCCTTGAGTAGTTCTTCGTCTTGTATGATGATTGCCATGGAGTTCTTGAGCTCAACTACACTTACTATCCTAGTCCGAGACTTAGCTATAGTAGACTAGAAATCAAGACTTATAGTTTTGATCACTAACATTGACAAACATGATTGAGATAGCAACGCGTGCGAGTTCGACCGAGCAGTGCTCTAACAATCTCCCCCTTTGTCAATTTTAGTGACAAAACTATCAATACATATGGAATACAAAAATAAATGAATAAACTTTTATAGTTCCTATTCCACATGCCTAATCTTCAACATTACTCGAAATCTTCGTCACTTCCAAGTACTCCAATGATCCCAAAGGTTGTAAGTTCAGCATCATCGTTGTTGAAAATCCATAGCTATAACAATGAGAAAACAAGAATTCTCAATCATTGTTATACAGTGTCATAGTATCATTATATAGCATCAAAGTTCAATTGTATCACAACTTCGACAACAACACTATGGTGATATGTATCACTCCCCCTTAGTCAATACTCCATCTCACATGGAAACCACTCCCCCTTACATAATGATCCGAAAACCATATGTATTTGTAGTGTGAACTACATATTAATTCTCCCCCTTTTTGTCAATAAAATTGGCAAAGGTACGAAAACGGGATCATAATGAAATTTCCAAAAGAGACATTTCATGACAAAAAGAAAGCACATATCATATTATTTAGATGCAATCATATAGCCTAAGCTAAATGCATTCATCAAGGAGTTTATAAAGATACAAGATAACCCCTATAATATTCCACAGTCGCACTCCCCACAAAGATTTGGCAATTAAGCACAAGTTCAATTAAGAACTCTCCCCCATAATATGTCATTCCCGAAAGAACAACAAGAGCGACCTTAATTTCAAAAGAAAGGAAGGATTTCTTTGGACACAACAAATCACATACAAGTATGAATTTGAATCCAAAATACTCAATTAAATTAACCACAAGAGACCCATGATTAATTTAATCGGAAATATACAATCAAATTTACCACAAAAGTGATTAATTTAATTGTTCATGCTCGACATAAGAGAACTTACGGAGCCTCACAGTATAGACATAAAAAAATATGGATCAGGGAAGATCAATACTGCGGAATACACAAGGATTCATTTTATTTCCCATCACTATTCGCACAATGACATAAAATAGACATAATCCTTGTAAACAAAAGATTTTAACCTATCTTCCATCAATAAATGACAAAATAGGCTTAACTTTCATTCCTTCTTTTATCAATACATGCATATCGACATATGAAAGACTTAACTTTTGACAAGGTATGGGACAATCATAGTTCACGGACGCAAACACACATATCCCATAACAATTTGCAATATATAAAACCATAAAGATTAATACTGCAAAAATCATCTTCCAAACAGTTTTAGAATTTAAACCAATAAACCGTAAAACATGAAGATGAAAACGTTGGACATAGCTATGTGTAATCACAATAATGGCTATTCCAAACTCTAGTTATTCTTCTAAACAAAACAAGAAAATAGAATATTTACTAGATATTATAGAGCTTTCTCAGAGCATCTACAGAGAATTCCTTCTCATTATTGAAGAAACTATTGATTACGGGATCATTCAATTCCTCTAGGTCTTCAGAAATGTCAGTTAACTCACTAAGTTCTCTTTTTAGTTCACTCAAGGTGTTCTTGGTTAGAGACAACATTTGTTAATAGTGAGTTATCTTTTCCAAAGAGGAAACGATTTGAGATTTTAAATCATTTATCTTGTTGATGAAATCTTTCACCATGCCTCTAAAATCATTACCATAATGACAAACAGACAGGAGACAGTTAGAGGAAGAACCTTCTCCATTGATTGTCGACTTCGCTTTCTTAACTCTTGAGGAAGAGATTCCTTCACACAGATACACATTAACTGCTTCAACTGCATCTCTTTTTGTGATCACTCTAGTCACAGGAGCCATGAGACTGTATCTTTTGAACAGAAATGAGTAAGAGAGAACACAAGAACAAAAACGGATTTATGAACCCAAAACCCTAGAAGACATTGAATAAGTCTTTCAGGATTTGTTATCCGCCTTCTATCCTTTTAGGAGAATATTTTCTTAACAAATATAAGAAAAGGATTTACAAAAACAACAACTTGAGCCATTTTTAGTGCAAACCTCATTTTCCCCAAGCTAAAAATGAGGATTCGTACGTCACCAGCATTAGTTGGTGATAGAGTGAGCCATATGCTCACACCTCTTATTTTTTTTGTGGCTTATCACTGGTTGTTGTGTAAACAGATTTCTTACCTCGTCTAGATCTGGATTTTTTTTAAAGGAGCTTGGTTATCCGGACCCAGATTCATTTTCTGCATGTTCTCTTGAAGTTTGGTGATTCTCTTATTGCTCCTTCTGAATCTCCAACAAGTATTCTGATCATGCTTCGAATGTCCACAGAAAGAACAAGTTAATGAGGATTTTTCGTTTTTATGTGACTCTTCCTGTTTAACACAACAATCAACAGTCGTTGTTCCTTGATTAGTAGGAGTGGACAACTTTGAGCTTTGAGTTTTGCTTTTGAACCCCAAACCATTAGTGTTTCCAAAGGATCTCTAACCAAATAACATTGCTGCAATTTTGTTAGAGCTTCCAGATAACCTTTACAGGTCATACTTGAGAGTGTTAATCTCTCCTTCCTTTATAGACATGGTTCTAACGAACTTATCATTAAGACGCTCTATCTCAATATTTTTCGCCTGGAGTGATGATTCAATTTTTTTCAAGGAGGCCTTTAAGTGAAGGTTCTCTTGAAGAATCTCTTTGTTCAAGATATCTGTTACTGGTCATGCAAGTGAGCATAATGATTGTGCATCACAGAGTTGCAGGCCAAGTCAGTACTCTGCCGTAATGGTGCAATGCGAAGCCATAATAGCGCAACGCAAGCCATAATAGCGGTATTCTGTATAGACCGTGATATGGTTTTTATGTTGTTATAGAAAGTGGTAGTAAAAGTTCGTTCAACTCAGACTTGTAAAGATTTGATTTCAGACTTAAAACTAAAATATATACACAAGTTTGTCACGATATCGAGAGATTACTGAGACTCAGGATTCCACCAATTCTTACATTCATGTGGTTCAACTAATAATTCTAGACATTTATAGCTCAAATTTATTGACTCTAATTCATTGCCGAAAGTAGATTTTTGAAAAGCAACGACTGTATATCTAAAGCATGGGATATCAAAAGACTTAACCTAAGTATAACCCATCAATTGAAATCACAACCATTCAATAAAAATCATAAAACAATTAACAATCCATGCAAAAAGTCATGAAAGAATTAAATATAATTACCACACGCATGAAATATGGCTTCCTCCGTCATCCCAGTGTTGGGGTTTAGCTCCTCATATTATTCACGTGCTCAAAATAATTGTTCATAGCTCAAATAGGTGAAAACAAGAGAAAACTAATAAAGCAATGAGTTTGCAACGCTGTAGTGGCGTTACAAATAGCTCTTACAACGGGTGGTGAACTGTTACAGAGAAAAGATGACAAGCTGATAATATATGTGATCTATTATTCCTGAATAACGATACTTTTATTGTGCAGTTTAAATAAGACTGCCTATGCTAGTCTGTTCTTCGTGTTCTTGAGAACGACACTTTTTTTGTGTCGTCTGCAACTCTTTCTTCTTCTTCTCTGCTGCTGCTGCAATTCTTCTCTGCAGCCTTGTTATTTCGCTCTAAACCTACCCAAAGTTCTAGACACCCTTCTACAACTCTGGTACACCCTTTATATAGACCACAGTTCGATTTAATCTCCCAAAATCTTCCAATATTTGTTTTCTCTTCTTCACGGCCAAGTCACGAGAATAACTCTCTTCTAGCTTCTTTACGCGTCTTCTAACTTTCCTAAACTCGTCCAAACTTGATAAATATGAGTCATAACAGAGTATACTCTCATCAACAGCATCCCGAATATCTCTCTCACTCCCTGTTTAAGGAAATCAACGTGGAAAACTTCCCTTTTATTTTCTCACGTCTCTGTTATGCATGGTAACTTTTTTTTTTTACGAATTTGAGACGTCTATCTGCCCTGTTCTACCGAAACAGGCCTTTACCAATTCACATCGCGATATAAATCCGGCCGTAACTCTTCTCAAAATCGATCCAACATTCCCGTGAATATCTATCTCTGTTTTGCTCCAAACCAATAATACTGACCCAATCCAATCGAATCAAAGAGATATACCAATCTGTTAAGTCCAAACAGGGTGATTGCAACAAATTCCAGCGATTGAATCACTTCACAAATCCACCAAAACTCGAACCCTAATCTGCTTCCTATTTTCCCGCCAAATTCAGTTTCAAACCGTGAAGATGAAGGGTGTCCCCCTAACCATAATAGGGGTGCCTTTAGCAAACGCCTTTGGGGATGCCCTGGGGTGCAAATAACAAGTGGGTGTCCCTTAGTAATTGAGGTGCCCCTTATCCAAATGAGGAGTCCGAATAGTAATTTTCTCCCACGAGCGCAAATACCACTTTTCGGGCCAATTTTCCCGCAAAGCTTATTTCTCCAAAAACACCTACAAAGACATAAAAAGCCATAATAAATACAAAATCGAGCACTAACAATATATACAATTGAGATTATATCATACATAAAAATGTGTCTATCAGACCGTCAAGTGCTAAGAATGGCATAACCCTGCAGGGCCAGTGAAGCGCAAGAGTGGCGCTACACTTTAAAGCACATTGGCTAAGTAATGAAGCTTATTGGCCGACACAATAAGGCTTCATTGAAGGATTGGCAAGACATAGCCAAAGTTGACAGATGCAACATGCGATGTTGGCATCGATGCATATCCATGGAATTGAGTTGGCCCAAACTCAAGGATGATGCAAGAGTGAAGAATAGGCCAGGAGTTGGTCTATGGCATTAGTTCAAGGCTGGACAAAGCTTGAATATGCAAACAAGTTGGTAATGCAAGAGTTGCATTGCTATTGACAAGCTAATTGGCGAAGTAAAGCATATATGACGCATGAGTAACTATAGTGAGCTTAAGGAGCTGGCCTCGATGTTTGAAGCATAAGGATTGTACGTGCATGAGTTTGGAATGATAAACATGTAGGGACAAGAGAGCTGAACGTTGGTGCAAGACAGAATCCAGTATGGCACATCAAGTGTGCAATACGGCTCAAGTGACGGTTATAAGTTGGTTATTGGCTTCACAAGCGTGCCAAAGGTGCGAGACAAGTTGGAAGGGTTATGAAATGAGTTCATAGCCTTAGTAGAGTGTCCCTAACCATTCAAGATAAGTGTGGCTTCAATATGCATGACAACACAAAAGGTGACAGTTGAAAAGCAGATTGGCGGTTATGGAAACTACCTGATGGGACACATGGCTGTTCCATGCGTGTGCAAGTGTTGTGCACGGTTTTGGCTAGTGAGTTTGTTGTATAAATACTCCTAAGGAGTGGGAAAAATCAGTAGGCTTACTGTTGATGATGGTTTTTAGCTTAGGGTTAAAATCGTAAACACTAAACCCTAGCAGACAGTGATATCACAACATTTAAACTAACAAGCATTTACTAGGCACATTTATTGTGTCCCTAAATAATTACCGGGGTATCTTTATCAAATTAGGGTTACGACAAGCCAAACCTTAATTCCCGCGTGTGCTAATGGAAAATCATGCCAGCCACACCGACCGCGCCAAAGCATGCTAACCATGCTAGCCGCACCTCTGTGCTAATGGCAAATCATGTCAGCCACACCGACCGCGCCAAAGCATGCCAACCAAGCTAGCCGCACCTCTGTGCCAATGGCAAATCATGCCAGCCACACCGACCGCGCCAAAGTATGCCAACCATGCTAGCCGCACCTCTGTGCCAATGGAAAATCATGCCAGCTACACCGACCGCGCAAAATCATGCCAACCATGCTAGCCGCACCTCTGTGCCAATGGCTAATCATGCCAGCCACACCGACCGTGCCAAAGCATGCCAACCATGCTAGCCGCACCTCTGTGCCAATGGCAAATCATGCCAGCCACACCGACCGCACCAAAAGCATGCCAACCATGCTAGCCGCACCTCTGTGCCAATGGCAAATCATGCCAGCCACACCGACCGCGCCAAAGCATGCCATCCATGCTAGCCGCACCTCCGTGCCAATGACAAATCATGCCAGCCACACCTACTGCGCCATGCCAAATGCACCTCGCCATGGCCCCATGTCGCGCCACCATACTGACCTTCACTACGCGGCTATCAAAACGAAGGCGTGCAACAATCAACGGTTGCCCTTCAATCCCATGAGCAATTCCTGACCGTCTAAGGTTACCAAACGACCTTTGCCTCAAAACCCTAGCTTGGTCACGCACCTAGCTCAAGCTAGCCACGCCATGCACCTATGGCGAGCCCTTGGCCCCACACGCCAAGCCAAAACCGCACCTAGCCCAAGCTAGTCACGCCATGCTCCTATGGCAAACCCTTGGCCCCACATGCCAAGCCAAAACCGCACCTAGCCCAAGCTAGTCACGCCATGCGCCTATGGCAAACCCTTGGCCCCACATGCCAAACCAAAACCGCACCTAGCCCAAGCTAGCCACGCCATGCGCCTATGGAAAACCCTTGGCCCCACATGCCAAGCCAAACCAAACCTAGCCAAGCTAGCCGCGCCATGCCAAACGCACTTTACCTTGGCCCTAGCCATGCTAGTCACATCATGCCAAGCCAAACGCCCTTGCCTTGGTCCTAGCCACGCCATACGCCCATGGCAAACCCTTGGCCCCACATGCCAAACCAAAACCGCACCTAGCCCAAGCTAGCCACGCCATGCGCCAATAGCAAACCCTTGGCCTCACATGCCAAGCCAAACCAAACCTAGCCAAGCCAGCCGCGCCATGCCAAACACACTTTTCCTTGGCCCTAGCCATGCTAGTCAAATCATGCCAAGCCAAACGCCCTTGCCTTGGCCCTAGCCACGTCATGCGCCTATGGAAAACCCTTGGCCCCATATGCCAAGCCAAACCAAACCTAGCCAAGCTAGCCGAGCCACGCCAAACGCACTTTGCCTTGGCCCTAGCCATGCTAGTCACATCATGCCAAGCCAAACGCCCTTTCCTTGGCCCTAGCCACGCCATACGCCCATGGCAAACCCTTGGCCCCACATGCCAAAACAAAACCGTACCTAGCCCAAGCTAGCCACGCCATGCGCCTATGGCAAACCCTTGGCCTCACATGCCAAGCCAAACCAAACCTAGCCAAGCTAGCCACGCCATGCCAAACGCACTTTGCCTTGGCCTTAGCCATGCTAGTCACATCATGCCAAGCCAAACGCCCTTGCCTTAGCCCTAGCCACGCCATGTGCCTATGGCAAACCATTGGCCCCACATGCCAAGCCAAACCAAACCTAGCCAAGCTAGCCGCGCCATGCCAAACGCACTTTGCCTTGGCCCTAGCCATGCTAGTCACATCATGCCAAGCCAAACACCCTTGCCTTGGCCCTAGCCACGCCATACGCCCATGGCAAACCCTTGGCCCCACATGCCAAGCCAAACCGCACCTAGCCCAAGCTAGCCACACCATGCGCCTATGGCAAAGCCTTGGCCCCACATGTCAAGCCAAACCAAACCTAGCCAAGCTAGTCACGCCATGCAAAACGCACTTTGCCTTGGCCCTAGCCATGCTAGTCACATCGTGTCCAGCCAAACGCCCTTGCCTTGGCCTTAGCCACGCCATACGCCCATGGCAAACCCTTGGCCCCACATGCCAAGCCAAAATCGCACCTAGCCAAAGCTAGCCACGCCCAAGGCGAACCCTTGGCCCCACATGCCAAGCCTAACCACACCCTAGCCGCGCCACCCTGTTGGCCTTCCCTACGCGGCCATCAAAACTAAGGCGTGCAACAATCAACGGTTGCTCTTCAATCCCAGGAGCAAATCCTAGCCGTCCAAGGTTACCAGACGACACATGGTAACCTTTGGCCCTAAAACCTAAGTTTGGCCACGCCAAACCTTGCCATGCCAACGGCATGCCAACCTAGCCGCGCTACCACGTTGGCCCTCACTACGCGGCTACCAAAACGAAGGCGTGCAACAATCAACGGTTGCCCTTCAATCCCATGAGCAAATCCTAGCCATCCAAGGTTACCAGAAGATACATGGTAACCTTTGGCCCGAAAACCTAAGTTTGGCCACGCCAAACCTTGCCATGCCAACGGCATGCCAACCTATCCGCGCCACCATGTTGGCCCTCACTACGCGGCTACCAAAACAAAGGCGTGCAACGATCAACGGTTGCCCCTCCTCTCAAGATGCAAAATCTCGACCGTCGAAGGTCACCTGGCTGGCAAGTTTCCCGAGCTTGACTTGCCAAGCCACAACAACGTGCTACATGTTTTCCAAAACATTCGACACATCAACACAAACTGGGGGATCCTCTTTGGGTATTGGTTTGGCGGTTTACAGCGTGCAACGTACACTACGCCCGTCATAAGGAAGTGTCATAAGGGTGAGGCGGTTAGTAAATACGGGAAGTTATGTGTGAAACGTTCATGGGACATAAAGCACATGCGTTAACAACTTTATGGGACATCAATTCCATAACGTTAGCAGTTTCATGCGTTAACCACTTTATGGAACATCAATTCCATGCATACGGTTACCACCTCCTCCTATTTACTTCCCCACTCCTTAATGAGACCAGGGTACGTTTTATTTTACTCCGACTTGTATAAATAGGTCTTACCTAATTCCATTGAACAACAAGTTCATACGGGAGATACAACACTCAGAAATACTTACTTGCTAGCTCACCTTGTTAGCTCTCTCACTTTTCTGATAACAAGTCGTAGTAACCAACTACTCTTCCGAATCAACTATTCTGGTCTCACCACTTTCCTTGCTTCCCTCCCCAAAACCAACCCATTCTCCTCCACTTTGTGACCGAAGCAAGTCTGGAACGACCATTTCTTGGTTTAGGCCGGACTTGTACAGATTGATCTCTCGAATCTAAAGTACTCCCTTGCAGTATATTATTTAGGGTTTAAATTGTTTCTCACATGCACACCCGCAATTACCGAAATCAGCAGAAACCATTTTCACCTACAAACAATTGGCGACCACAGCGGGAGGTTCGATCTTCCAGTTACAATGTCAATTTTCAACCAGCGATCTCATTCTTCGACCCAGACGTCAAGATGGTAGATGAAGGCGATCCACTCCGACTCAGTTACTCGACGGCTGGATTCTCAGTCATGACACGACAAGGGATGACTGGGGACTTCTCAGAGGCTGGAAGCAAAACGATCCGCCCAGGGATTAATGGCGCAGTTATTAGACAACTCAGCAACGACTCGGAAGACTGGGGACTTCCCATGACCATGTTTCTCGAAAAAAAAAAAACTTGGTCCTACACCCGGAAAGTTTATTCTCATCAGAAGACCTGAGAAACCGAGTAAGTCTTATATCTAGACAAAAATACGTGGTTTGCTTTTTCAAGTTCTGATAAAACCTATAGCCATGTTTCATCCCATGTTATCTACCAACACACGGTTCCATGGTTTTCCGGGATGTCTCGCGTCACTTTCATTCATAGCCAAAGACAATTCAATTCTAAACATTTCATTCAAAAAAAAAAAATATAATCCAAAACCGTCAAGGTAGCATTTATCTATTAACCCGAGAAAATCAGAAAATCAAAAACCAAAACCAGGCATCTCATTTGCCTTTCAAAAAAAAAACCTAAAGATAAGAGGTCCAGAAGACATATATATATATATATTCAAGGGAAGTTTTCCAACAACGGCTTGCTCCTTTTGGCAAAGGCCTCCCTCGTGCTTTGGAGAGCCGCCCTCTTAAGTTTCGACTTTCCCGCACAACTTCTTGAATTCCGCTTCCCGCTTCTTCAT
Source organism: Papaver armeniacum (assembly GCA_023531295.1). Taxonomy (NCBI): domain Eukaryota; kingdom Viridiplantae; phylum Streptophyta; class Magnoliopsida; order Ranunculales; family Papaveraceae; genus Papaver; species Papaver armeniacum. The sequence goes on along the minus strand of JAJJWW010011298.1, from coordinate 287,700 downwards.
CATGTCCGCGGAAGGACCTTCAACTGCTCCCACCCAACGACCTTTCAACATCGAGAGAGACCTTCAACGAACCAAGGAATGTTGAATTCAAGCCCACGCACATGTCACGATGGAACTTCCAGCTCGAGATTACATCCTCAGAAATTGTATGACCAGTCACGTTGCACATCTCATCAATCAAAGACAAGGCTTCCTCCACACGCTTGACCAACGCATGTCGACTAGTGATCTTCTTAGTCGTGGCAATGTGACCATAGATTTCCCAAATCTTGGTGTACAATGTCGCATGTTTAGCTGGCACGCTAAATCCACCAATAAACACATGACCTCGGGAAAGGGGCCAAATACGGAGGATTGAAGGTGGCACACCGAATCGAATCAAGAATCGGCGGGAGATCCCTAACTACGATTTCACCCCCGAAGTGCTCTCCTCCACCTGAGTCACGACAGCACCCTCGGAACGATGAATCTCCATGTCCAAGTCGCTAGCTGGCACAGTTTCCGCAGTGGGAAGTACGGCTACGTCTTTACTCTGGTGGTCTTCCACTTCAAGATCATCCCCAGGAACGGTTTCCTCCTAAAAATAAAAATTTAGTTTTACTGCAAAAAAAAAAAGAGGGAAAGAAGAAAAACAAGGAGGGGACTCACCGATTCAGTTTCAGACTGACTAGACGAAGATTCAACACAACTATCGGAAGAATTGCTCTCGCCACCGCTAGACCCTGAACTCTCATCCTTTTCGAGTTCCGCGTCATCATGGGTAGGCTCTGCAACGCCGCTCTCTGTCTCGAAAAATTATGTTTTCTGACTGCTCGCAAGTTTGGCAAAGGCGTTCGTACTACTGAGACCCTGGACAGAATACAAGGGCGCATTCTCAGAAAAAGAACAAGGAAATAAACGATCCAGGCCAAGGTCAAGAGGAGAGCCGTACGTACCCGCATATTGGATGAACTAAAAGTCGGCGAACCGTGAGTCTCGACCGAAAGCCGCCCGCACGATCTTTAGATCTTCGTTCCTTCACCTGGGGACTATATGCATTTGGACTAACGGATTTTCGCTTGGGATCCCTCAGCAGTGGATGTTCCGCTAAAACCGCAAGAGAATGCTTATCCTGACGATTCTCTACCACATCATTCACGAATCCATGAATAGCAAGAAACTTATCCTGCCAAAATATGTTGTATTTGGAGATCGTTGATGGATTTCGTTCCGCGAGGAAAGGCAGACTTTTACCCGACACAAGAGCACTAGCATCGAGAACAGTTTATAACGGGATTTCTTGGACAACCGGATGACGAACAAGTGGGACTCCTTGGTCAAAACCCATATGTCGAGCAGCCCTATCAACATTGTAAGAGATCGCTTTGCAAGCTCCTCGAAAAAAAGATGGCACGTGGCCAGGCGTGCAGCTACGCATGAACACCATCTCTCTAACGCTCAGGCCCTCTTCATCAGAATACAAAGACATATTTGAAGCAAATATTTATTCTTGAGAGCAAAGGTACTAATGAATAAATATGTTATGGACGCATGCACCGGAACCCCGGACGAAAATTAACCGCATACGAGTTGTCAAGAAACTTAATCGGTTTCATACCAGTTTTCTACGCTGTTCGACCAACGCAAAGATTCCTGGAGCCACCCCAAGACTAAGGAAGTATAGCCAACGGTTTTCGGACATACTTCTCGAAATGCTCCCACAACCATGCCTAGAGAAAGGCGGCATGAACATACGAATCCACTTTCATATGGCCGTTCGAGGCGCGCATGTCCGAAACCAGCTGATCCAGGTGTGCATACAGAGAACCAAGAAACAAACCACCGAGGGGGAGAGCGACGCCCTTTGCTAATTTTATGGCAAATGTGATAAGTTCCTGTCTTATCTCTTTCTTGCCCGAGCCATCGTCAAAAATATCCCTGGATAGCCAAAGAGCCAAGAATGCCGCGACATGAAGTACGCTATTCTTCTGGTTTGACTCCAACTCGTCAGGAAACCACTGAGACACCCACCAGTCATAAAAGCACTTCGTCTCGTTTTCCTTCAGAATGAATCCATTTGACTTCGCAACCAGGGGTGGCGCGAATTTCTTCTTCGTCTGCCAGACAACGACATCGAGGTTTCCAATTACAGGAAGATTTAGCAAAGACAGCCACGCTCTCCAAAGAAATGGTCATTTCTCCCCACCCCGCATATGGCCGTATGGGTGTCTGGACACCATCCGGAAACAAAAGCAACCAACCCCGGAATGTCTTTCCTAATCAAGCATCGGAAGCCGCAGCAAAATGTCGACAATCTGCGCCCGGTCAAATTGGTCTTTACAGGTTCTGGTCCATCATAAATCGCGTCCATTTCTCAAAGGAATGCAACGGACTTGCAGGGATTTTAAAGTCGATAGAAGAGGCACGATATTCTTTCCTCTGAAGGCAAAACCTTATTACGCCTCCTGGCCGAACCGATCGATCCTCTCCTTTGCTTTCCGGGCCGGTCATAAGGATAGTCACGTATTGGGAATGGTTTCTCCTAATCGTGGCTGATGCCGTGAAGAACTCGTCATCTAAGTTTGGCTTGGAATTACTCCCATCCCTCGGTACCGCAGAAACTGTTGACATCTTAACCAAAATTCTCTTACACTGTTTTCACCGCTGTGATAACTACAATGGAACAAGGAGAGCAGGAATTATTACATAAAGCGTGTAGAAATTATTCTATTGGACGCAAGGGAGCCGCCTCGGGCACAAACTAATTGGTTTCAAAGTCCTTTCGTGCATACGCGAAAGTGGGGACTGGCATACTCTACATCACCACTACATGCAGCCGGAAACTCGCGCTCAGCCAGATAGACGCGCCAAAAAAAGGAGGGGACCATGCACACGGCTACACCAAGACAAGGAAAAAACCGTAAAAAACTAGGTTTTCATGGAAAAGGGATAGCAATTACTATCGCGTGCTTACTTTGCACAGCGAGTTGAGGCGGTCAACATTACTACGGTCATGGAAAGGTACACCTACAACTAGGGTTTTTTCACCAACACAAGAAAACAAAAAGAAAAAGCAAGTCACAGAGGAAGTACTGGAAAACATACCTAATCCACTCGCCCGCTTCACCGCTACCAAGCAAAAAAAGAAGAAACAATAAGGGCGTGAATCAAAGGGAGAGGCCAGACATCCTTTTTATAGGCGTGATACTTGGGAGTTCGAACAAGAAAAGGATTTCCAATTTTGAGCCAAATAAGGAAAAGAGGAAACCGGTCCCGCAAAGATCAATTTCCACGTCCAAGACCACTCACGCCATACCTCGGCCCCACCACCCATGTATTCCATACCTTGCCACGGCCCCAGCCAATGCCCTCGCTCCATCACCGCGGCCCCACCACGCCTAGCCGCCCTTGCACGTCCCACCATGCCATTGCCGCGGCCCCCCTGCCAAGCCATTCGCTACATTACCGCGGCCCCACTACGCCTAGCCGTCCGTGTACGTCTCGTCTTGCCAAGGCCACACTATGCCAAGCTGCCTGCTCCACTGTCGCGACCCTATCATCCACGCGCGTTTACCCTACCAAGACCACGCCACCTCTTGGCCCCTCGAGCCAAGCCGTCCACTTGCGTCGCCTTCCAAGACCACGCCCCCTTTGCCTTGGAGATGTACGACCAGACCAAGCCGGTAACTTTCATCTCACCACTCCACGGTCTGCATTCCCAGTATAACTTACGCAGGGCCGCCAACACGGGAAGCCAAAACTCTCTTTACCACTCAAAAAGGTTAGTCGGATTCTCCTGACCATCTTTGCAATGATTTACACCTCGATTCCGTCCTTGTATGTCACCATCATATGCTTACCTCGTAACAAGGCACCTGTTCCGAGCTAAGCAGGGGACTTAATGTTGATGGTGGTTTTTAGCTTAGGGTTAAAATCGTAAAACACTAAACCCTAACAGACAGTGATATCACAACATTTAAACTAACAAGCATTTACTAGGAACATTTACTGAAACCTTTAATGTGTCCCTAAATAATTACCGGGGTATCTTTTTCAAATTAGGGTTACGACAAGCCAAACCCTAATTCCCGCGTGTGCCAATGGCAAATCATGCCAACCACACCGACCGCGCCAAAGCATGCCAACCATGCTAGCCGCACCTATGTGCCAATGGCAAATCATGCCAGCCACACCGACCGCGCCAAAGCATGCCAACCATGCTAGCCGCACCTCCGTGCCAATGGCAAATCATGCCAGCCACACCGACCGCGCCAAAGCATGCCAACCATGCTAGCCGCACCTCTGTGCCAATGGCAAATCATGCCAGCCACACCGACCGCGCCAAAGCATGCCAACCATGCTAGCCGCACCTCTGTGCCAATGACAAATCATGTCAGCCACACCGACCGCGCCAAAGCATGCCAGCCACACCGATCGGGCCAAAGCATGCCAACCATGCTAGCCGCACCTCCGTGCCAATGGCAAATCATGCCAGCCACACCGACCGCGCCAAAGCATGCCAACCATGCTAGCTGCACGTCTGTGCCAATGGCAAATCATGCCAGCCACACCGACCGCGCCAAAAGCATGCCAACCATGCTAGCCGCACCTCTGTGCCAATGGCAAATCATGCCAGCCACACCGACCGCGCCAAAGCATGCCAGCCATGCTAGCCGCACCTCCGTGCCAATGGAAAATCATGCCAGCCACACCTACTGCGCCATGCCAAACGCACCTCGCCATGGCCCCATGCCGCGCCACCATACTGTCCTTCACTACGCGGCTATCAAAACGAAGGCGTGCAACAATCAACAGTTGCCCTTCAATCCCGAGAGCAAATCCTGGCCGTCTAAGGTTACCAAACGACCTTTACCCCAAAACCCTAGCTTGGTCACGCACCTAGCCCAAGATAGCCACGCCATGCGCCTATGGCAAGCCCTTGGCCCCACACGCCAAGCCAAAACCGCACCTAGCCCAAGCTAGTCACGCCATGCGCCTATGGCAAACCCTTGGCCCCACATGCCAAGCCAAAACCGCACCTAGACCAAGCTAGTCACGCCATGCGCCTATGGCAAACCCTTGGCCCCACATGCCAACCAAAACCGCACCTAGCCCAAGCTAGCCACGCCATGCGCCTATGGCAAACCCTTGGCCCCACATGCCAATCCAAACCAAACCTAGCCAAGCTAGTCGCGCCATGCCAAACGCACTTTGCCTTGGCCCTAGCCATGCTAGTCACATCATGCCAAGCCAAACGCCCTTGCCTTGGCCCTAGCCACGCCATACGCCCATGGAAAACCCTTGGCCCCACATGCCAAACCAAAACCGCACCTAGCCCAAGCTAGCCACGCCATGCGCCTATGGCAAACCCTTGGCCTCACATGCCAAGCCAAACCAAACCTAGCCAAGCTAGACGCGCCATGCCAAACGCACTTTGCCTTGGCCCTAGCCATGCTAGTCACATCATGCCAAGCCAAACGCCCTTGCCTTGGACCTAGCCACGCCATGCACCTATGGCAAACCCTTGGCCCCACATAACAAGCCAAACCAAACCTATCCAAGCTAGCCGCGCCATGCCAAACGCACTTTGCCTTGGCCCTAGCCATGCTAGTCACATCATGCCAAGCCAAATGCCCTTGCCTTGGCCCTAGCCACGCCATACGCCCATGGCAAACCCTTGGCCCCACATGCCAAACCAAAACCGCACCTAGCCCAAGCTAGCCACGCCATGCGCCTATGGCAAACCCTTGGCCTCACATGCCAAGCCAAACCAAACCTAGCCAAGCTAGCCGCGCCATGCCAAACGCACTTTGCCTTGGCCCTAGCCATGCTAGTCACATCATGCCAAGCCAAACGCCCTTGCCTTGGCCCTAGCCACGCCATACGCCCATGGCAAACCCTTGGCCCCACATGCCAAGCCAAAACCGCACCTAGCCCAAGCTAGCCACGCCATGCGCCTATGGCAAACCCTTGGCCCCACATGCCAAGCCAAACCAAACCTAGCCAAGCTAGCCGCGCCATGCCAAAAGCACTTTGCCTTGGCCCTAGCCATGATAGTCACATCATGCCAAGCCAAACGCCCTTGCCTTGGCCCTAGCCACGCTATACGCCCATGGCAAACCCTTGGCCCCACATGCCAAGCCAAAACCGCACCTAGCCCAAGCTAGCCACGCCATACGCCTATGGCAAACCCTTGGCCCCACATGCCAAGCCAAACCAAACCTAGCCAAGCTAGCCGCGCCATGCCAAACGCACTTTGCCTTGGCCCTAGCCATGCTAGTCACATCGTGCCCAGCCAAACGCCCTTTCCTTGGCCCTAGCCATGCCATACGCCCATGGCAAACCCTTGGCCCCACATGCCAAGCCAAAATCGCACCTAGCCAAAGATAGCCACGCCCAAGGCGAACCCTTGGCCCCACATGCCAAGCCTAACTACACCCTAGCCGCGCCACCCTGTTGGCCTTCCCTACGCGGCCACCAAAACGAAGGCGTGCAACAATCAACGGTTGTCCTTCAATCCCAGGAGCAAATCCTAGCCGTCCAAGGTTACCAGACGACACATGGTAACCTTTGGCCCGAAAACCTAAGTTTGGCCACGCCAAACCTTGCCATGCCAACGGCATGCCAACCTAGCCGCGCCACCACGTTGGCCCTCACTACGCGGCTACCAAAACGAAGGCGTGCAACAATCAACGGTTGCCCTTCAATCCCAGGAGAAAATCCTAGCCATCCAAGGTTACCAGACGACACATGGTAACCTTTGGCCCGAAAACCTAAGTTTGGCCACGCCAAACCTTGCCATGCCAACGGCATGCCAACCTAGCCGCGCCACCACGTTGGCCCTCACTACGCGGCTACCATAACAAAGGCGTGCAACGATCAACGGTTGCCCCTCTTCTCAAGATGCAAAATCTCGACCGTCGAAGGTCACCAGGCTGGCAAGTTTCCCGAGCTTGACTTGCCAAGCCACAACAACGTGCTACACTTTTTCCAAAACATTCGAGACATCAACACAAACCGGGGGATCCTCTTTGGGTATTGGTTTGGCATTTTACAGGCATAAGTGCGTGTACACTACGCCCGTCATAAGGAAGTGTCATAAGGGTGAGGCGGTTAGTAAATACGGGAAGTTATGTGTAAAACGTTCATGAGACATAAAGCACATGCGTTAACAACTTTATGGGACATTAATTCCATAACGTTAGCAGTTTCATGAAAACCAGTTTCATGCGTTAACCACTTTATGAAACATCAATTCCATGCATACGGTTACCACCTCCTCCCATTTACTTCCCCGCTCCTTAATGAGACCAGGGTACGTTTTTACTCCAACTTGTATAAATAGGTCTTACCTATTTCCATTGAAAAACAAGTTCATACGGGAGATACAACACTCATAAATACTTACTTGCTAGCTCACCTTGTTAGCTCTCTCACTTTTCTGATAACAAGTCGTAGTAACCCAACTACTCTTCCGTAATCAACTATTCTCGGTCTCACCACTTTCCTTGCTTCCCTCCCCAAAACCAACCCATTCTCCTCCACTTTGTGACCGAAGCAAGTCTGGAACGACCATTTCTTGGTTTAGGCCGGACTTGTACAGATTGATCTCTCGAATCTAAAGTACTCCCTTGCAGTATATTGTTTAGGGTTTAAATTGTTTCTCACCTGCACAACCGCAATTACCGAAATCAGCAGAAACCATTTTCACATACAAACACTTACATAGGAGAGTTAGTCTCATGTTTGAGAGAGTTAGGCATTCACCAAGGGGTTGAATGGCCTGTTTTTGGTCCATGTGATGGACGAGTTTTGTAATCTTCCTTTGATATAATAAAATGAGTTAATTGTGTCATGTCTTCATGTTCATTTTGTTGCTGGTTTTTGTGAGAATTTTTGAAGTGCATCACAGAACCTCTTATGCTTATGGGGGCATGAAGAGTTAGAGAGAAAGAAGAAAAGACTTTCGTTGTGCAAAGCCTTATGAGTGAAGGCAGATGCGTACTTTGATGCAAGTATGCAAGGCTGAGTACTTGTGGGTGATGTAAAATCACTGAACCACAGAGTCTTTCCGGTCATGTCCTATGAAAATTTTAGGAGATTAAATGGGCGTGTGACAGTAGGTATCAGAGCTGTGTTAGGGGACACGGTTGCTGATTTTTCTCTCTTTTACTCAAGTTAATGTCATTTGTTTGTCAAATTCAGTGGTGAATTGTTTGGGTTTCACTAGTATGGAGACTAGAAGAAGTTGGTCTTGTGTGGAAAGATCAATTGGAATGAACTTTGAAGCTTGATGTAGCAGCAGGCCGTGAAAGTTTATGATAAAGGTGTCAAAATTCCAGCCCAAAGTGTTAGGCGAACCCGCAAGAATCATTGAAACCGGGTTTTCAAGTGATTGCATGACAAAACTAAGGAGTATGCTGACTTCTATGGTGCAGGTCAGGTGTTAAAGTCCATTTTCTCACAAGTATGCGAAGATTATGCATTTGGAATGCATTGTTTCGTAATGTTATCAGTAGCGAGTACATTACAAGAGTTAATGGGAATTTTGCGAAAATTCCTGAACTCAAATAAGAACTCAAAGTAGATGTTGATGGCCATTGTTTTGATGGAAGATTATAGTTATCTCTCTCGAATGCATGTACCTTGGTGCTAATGCAAAGTCTGCAACTAGCATGTTTGTGGCAATGATGAAGAACATGTCTATGTGATAGATTGAAGGTGCTTTCATTTATGAGTGGGATCAATATGCTTGGCAAGGGTGTTAAAAGACCTTGATGGAAGATTATAGTTATCCATTTGTGCTCTCCAAGTTTTAATGCATCATTCTTGCTTCATGGAACCTTGGTTATGACTAATTGTCAAAGTGTTTATCCGTCATTGAGTGATATGACTTTGTTGCTCTATGGTGAACTAGCAAAGGTGTTTGTGGATCTCAATGTGATGTATGCAACAAAAAAGCATACGAAATGGAAGAATGCATGGATGACCAATTGGTGATGCATAATGATCATGTGGCCATTAGCATAAAGCTTATGGAAAGTCTTCAACTAATTGTCAATTATAGTGTGCTTCGTTATGGGAGTGGCATACGAACGTTGATAGTTGGAAGAATGCATGTGGCAAAGTGAATTGCTACATTGGGGACAGTAGGTGTTGTCTCGCTTCCTTTGTTGCTTAGAAGCGAAGTTGAAGTCGAATTACAAGGCTTGTTAGGTCTCACAAGTCGTAAAATATAAAGCCAAAATATGCAATAGAAGACGTTGAAAGGACAAGTAGTTAAGAGTAACTCATAAAGAACATGATGTTGTTTTTACGCGTGATGTATATCTTTGCAAGCAAAGAATTGCGTTCAAGATTGCAACATGATTTGGAGGCCAAATCTAGTGAAAGTCCTAAAGTTTGCAAAGAGGGACATGGCATGATTTGGCGTATGATTGATGGATTAGGTGGGCAATGAGGTCATTACTTGTGTACACTTAGGCACAAATGATCATGCAAGCACAATTCGGGAATTGACAAGAGTTGCATTTGGGTGTTGAATGATTGTTGCATCACAAGAGTTGCAAAGTAGTAAGCTAAGTGATGGCATTTGGTACTAGGCATAAAAGTTTTGGCCCAAGCCGTAATTAGGTGGTTTGCAATGCAAGTGAGCATAATGATTGTGCATCACAGTTGCAGGCCAAGTAGTGCAATGCAAGCCATAATAAGCCATAATAGCGGTATGCTGTATAGACCGTCAAGTGCTAAGAATGGCATAACCCTGCAGGGCCAGTGAAGCGCAAGAGTGGCGCTACACTATAAAGCACATTGGCTAAGTAATGAAGCTTATTGGCTAACACAATAAGGCTTCATTGAAGCATTGGCAAGACATGGCCAAAGTTGACAGATGCAACATGTGATGTTGGCATCGATGCATATCCATGGAATTGAGTTGGCCCAAACTCAAGGATGATGCAAGAGTGAAGAATAGGACAGGAGTTGGTCTATGGCATTAGTTCAAGGTTGGACAAAGCTTGAATAATGCAAACAAGTTGGTAATGCAAGAGTTGCATTGCTATTGTCAATCTAATTGGCGAAGTGAAGCATATATGACGCATGAGTAACTAGAGTGAGCTTAAGGAGCTGGCCTCAATGTTTGAAGCATAAGGATTGTTCGTGCATGAGTTTGGAATGATAAACATGCAGGGCCAAGAGAGCTGAATGTTGGTGCAAGACAGAATCCAGTATGGCACAACAAGTGTGCAATACGGCTCAAGTGACGGTTATAAGTTGGTTATTGGCTTCACAAGCGTGCCAAAGGTGCGAGACAAGTTGGAAGGGTTATGAAATGAGTTCATAGCCTTAGTAGAGTGTCCCTAACCGTTTAAGACAAGTGTGGCTTCAATATGCATGACAACACAAAAGGTGGCAGTTGAAAAGCAGATTGGCGGTTATGAAAACTACCTGATGGGACACATGGCTGTTCCATGCGTGTAAAAGTGTTGTGCACGGTTTTGGATAGTGAGTTTGCTATATAAATAGTCCTAAGGAGTGGGAAAAATAAGTAGGCTTACATAGGAGAGTTAGTCTCATGTTTGAGAGAGTTAGGCATTCACCAAGAGGGTGAATGGTCTGTTTTTGGTCCATGTGATGGACGAGTTTTGTAATCTTCCTTTGATACAATAAAATAAGTTAATTGTGTCATGTCTTCATGTTCATTGTGTTGCTGGTTTGTGTGAGAATTGTTGAATTGCATGGAAGAACCTCTTATGCTTATATGGGCATGAAGAGTTAGAGAGAAAGAAGAAAAGACTTCCGTTGTGCAAAGCCTTATGAGTGAAGGCAGTTGCGTACTTTGATGCAAGTATGAAAGGCTGAGTACTTGTGGGTGATGTGGAATCACTGAACCACAGAGTATTGTCGGTCATGTCCCATGAAAATTTTAGGAGATCAAATGGGCATGTGACAATATCAAGAAACTCTGTGTCATACTCAAGTTCTGAATTAGAAGTTGAAGTGGAGAGAGAATTCGTAGTAGACTCATCTGAGACATCCAGAGTAGATTTGTCTTCTATTGAATCATCTGAAGCATTAACTGAAGACGGATATTCATCACATCTATTCCTCCTCTTTATCAAATCCTTGACCTTTCTAATTATTAGTGATTTATCAAAATCAACATGATTGGAGCAACATTCATCAGCCCAAGACAAGTGAGAGGATGCACCTATTTTGGTCACAGCATTGAGCGCGAACGTTCTGCCTGTGTCAAGATCAAGAATTTTTAACTTTCCTATCAGAGTGTTTCTGGAAAGTGTATCAAGGTTATTTCCCTCTACGATGGAATGCTTCTTAGAGTCGTATCTAGATGGAAGCGATCTGAGAATTTACCATAAGTATGAAAGAGGTGCAACCGATCACAAAAGGGGAATCGATCCTTCTAAGAGGTGCAACACATTTTTAGTGAAAGGGGAACCGATCTTATGGACATGTGCAGCAAATACAAGTAGTTACCATAAGTATGTGGGGAACCGTACCTAGTACCTAGTCAACCGAATTTTTGGAAAGCTAGTGTGACTATGCACAGTACTCACATGGAGGTAGAACCGAAACTTGTTTTGGTAGAACCGTGAAACCCATGATTTGTGATTGAGTGTTCTTAATCATCACATAGTTATTTAAAGTCATATGAACCAATTCTAAACTCGTTTGGAAGTGTGGAAAATCGGTTTCAAGATTGTAAGTATGAAAGAGGACTTACAAAGCAAAGATGTCGACATACTTTGAACATGTGTTGTAACGCTTATCTTTTATTGTTCAAAGATATTCCTTAATAGCTAAAGGAAAATCCCGGATCGAAAAATAAGTTGAGAATCTTTTAATTAAGGTTTTTAATTTTATTTTTGGAAAATGAAAATTGGTAATGTGCATTTACTAATTGGAGATTTTCTAAGAGATTTTCGGTCAATATTTGGACAAAGCATTTCCAGGAATTATGGAAACCGAATCTGGAATATATTGCATATCTTGAGAATATTTTCGGTTTTGGAAATTCCTTGGTGTCCAAACTTCCTTGGTATATAAATACCAAAGTTTGTATTTCTAGCAAAATAATCCTCAGAGCCAACAAAACTACCTAGTTGTGTTGTTACTGGTGGAGCCGCCTATTCGGAGAGGAAAGTAACCTAATTTGGCGAAATCTCTTACGTCCGCTCAGTTTAAAGACTTCTTTGGGATTGAGAAGCTCTATTAGTACCGTTGGTGGGAAACTAGATAATTGCGGTTTATTATTAGTTTTCGATTGATTTGATTGACTAACGGTTGTTGAACTTTGATTGCACATAGTTTGTTTATGCTTGAGAATCTTCTCTTCTGATATAAGATTCACTCAAACTAGATCGAAGTTTCGACGGGGATCTTTAGACTGTTTGTAGATCTAAAGACGTCTTGTGATAATCCATTGTTAATAGAATCCGTTCTGTATGTGATTGATCACAAGAGATTCAAGTTGATTGTGTGTAGGTGTTTATTGAAGATCTAAGAAGATTTGAAGACAAAGAAGACTTTGAAGATTTCTGATTTGGGTTCATAATCTTTGGTGTGCACAATACTTGTTTCGGTTAAAGAGGATCCAACTATAATCAGTTTATCCTTATGGTAGATTGGATTGATTAGTTGAGTAGATCGGCATCAATACGTTTCTTTGTGATTCAAGGTATTGATTGCAAAATCTAGACGATTACTTCGGTAAATGTTAGTATATAGATCTAAGGACCTGATAAAGGAGTTTATTGGGATAAACGGAAGAGCCTTTCTTCAAACTCACATCACTTGGTTGAACAGAGTTGATACCAAACAGATTTGTTGTTCCTTTACTGTTTGGAATACGAACCAAAGGAATTGTTCTAAGTACGTGACTTATTTATAAGTTGGAGGCGCGGGAATACAGACAGAACTAGGTGAACTATAGGTTTAGTTGCTTGGTCTCAACTATACGAAGTTGGTTTTATTTTGTATAGCGGCTTAATCCTGAGAGTATTCAATTCTGGACAAGGTCCCGGGGTTTTTCTGCATTTGCGGTTTCCTCGTTAACAAAATCTTGCTGTGTATTTTACTTTTTTATTTCCGCAATTATAATTGTTTTTATTATAATTAGAAGTAAAATACACAAACGTTAATTCCTATTTACTTGATAATAATCCTATTGTGTTTGGTTAAGTCTGAACCTCTTATCAAGTAAACATACTTCGTTGTTGCATTGTCCCGATCTCGTATCCATAGACGATCACACGAAGTGTGAACCGATTAGTTGTATTGTCTCGACTCAGTCCATAGACAATCACTTTCGGAGAAAGGACTTATAGGTGGAAAAGTTTTAGATTGAGGTATATTTGGGTACCCTCGTCTTTTCAAATGGTCTTAGCTTGTTACACACAAATGAAATATACCTTCATTTAGATATGGGTAACCGTACCTAAACGTGTATATTGAGTTGGCTCAATAACACAGTTAACCGAAGTTAGCCATATGAACACTTTTGTATTAACCATGTTCATCTTAACACTTCTTACTAGGGGAAGGCCTAATCCCTCTGAGTCCCAAGTAAGTAGATTTGAAGAAAATCTATCATTCTTTGAAAGCTCCCAAGCCCCCTATCAGGAGTGCAATGCTGGCTTAAGGGAATAGTGATAATCTTCTGAACAAAAACATCATCAAAGTAGGTGGTTAATCTATCAAAATTCCAAGATCTAGTCTGAGCATCAATAAAATAAGAGACTTTAACACTAGGATCAGGAGGGACTAACGGATTAGCAGTGGATGGGTAGTAAGAAACCTTTCTTTAAAAAGATCCCAAATGAACAAGTGTGGAAGCTATAATTGTATGATGGTGACCACATCTACCGGCATGTGATGTTTGGACATAGAATCGAGTCCTTGTGAATGGGAAGAACCAGGTGTTCTTATTTTACAACTCATGCCATGATGTAGGGATCCACTTGTCATACCATTGGTCAATAAACTCACCATCTCCCACAATCCAAGAGATAAATGGCCTAATCATTTCTTTTATACATGAAGACAACTTCAGGTCCAAGAACAAGCATTAAGATACTTAGCATTTACAAAATCAGTATTAGAGAAATACTTAGATTTGAGGATACAAGCTAAAAGGCAATCAGGATGTTTAATAATTTTTCAGGCATTTCTAGCTAACATAACTAAATTATTCAGTTTATATTTCTTAAACCTAATCCACCCTCAGACTTGGGGGAACAAAATATCCCATCCAAGAAGGTAAAGTTTCATATCCTTAGGGTCAAGTGTTTCTCCCCACCATAATTTACAGAGGTGTGAATCCATTTTTCTGCAAAGATACTTATATAGGGATCAGGAAAGCACCCATCTGATAAAGAGGAATAGCCTGGCCAAGTTCATCTTTACTCGTGACGAAAGTCATGTTGATTATTTCAATAACTTGAAAATCGCTTTGATGAAAAATAGTTTGTGAATAATAACTATATAAGATCCTCTAAGAAAGTTTCAATGATTGAAATGAGAGTTTAGAACATGTAACCATCTTTGGATATAAACATAGTGTGTTCTCACATTTGTGTAAAAGTCCAAAACCGGGAACCAAAAGTATGTGTACCCGTACGCGTACTGGCGGAAAGTTCACGTCCGTGAATTTCTACTGGGGTTTGAAAGTGAAAAACAAACTCAATCCGGTTACTTAAGTACGCGTACCCGTTCGCATACTTAGGTAGGTTACTTTATAAAATCGGTTTGTTCATGAACTAAAACATTTATATAATAAGGAATGCAACCTTTGCAAACCGTGGCTATAATGTTCATGAATCGATTCGAGTGAATCAAAACCGATTTTGCTTCGATTGTGTCTTGTATACTTCTATGAGATCTAAGCAATTGAACAACTCTCTAACTAGTTCATTTGAGTCGTTTGAACTAGTTATGGTGAAGATGAATAATGTTGATATGAAAGTGCTCATATAGCTAACCATTGGTTAACTATTGTTAAACCGACTAAGTGTACACGTTTAGGTACGGTTACTCAAACCTAAATGAAGGTGCATTTCATTTGTGTATAACAAGCTAAGTTCGACCTAACGGTTGAAAGATATTAGCTTGAATCTAATCAGGTTTTCATCTAACGGTGAATATTGAATGCTTTGTTACCAAGGTAACTTAGATTGCAAACCCTGATTTGAAGACTATATAAAGGAGAACTCTAGCAACTGGGAAACCTAATCCGCACACCTCATGTGTGATACTAGTTGTATAAGCTAGAGTCGATTCTCCTTTAACCTTAGGTTTTTCACGAAACCATGTAGGTTAACGACTTAAAGACTTCATTGGGATTGTGAAGCCATGCCCAACTATTTTCTCTGTAGTTGCGTGATCTGATCTTGTTGTTTCTATCGTGATTGAGTACAATCGTAAGATTGGCTTGAGATTTATATCTCTGAGAGGCAGGATAGAAAAGTAGTCACAAACACCTTCGTCTCATCATTTGTGATTCCACAATATCTTGTTTCGTTAATTGATTAAGATTATTGCGAGGTGATTGATATTTCTAGGATGTTCTTTGGGAATATAAGTCCGGTATATCAATTGGTTCCTGTTCACCTTGATTTATCAAAAGACGGAACAAAACTCGTAGGTATTTCTATGGGAGATAAATTTATCTATTCCTATATACTTTTCTATGTGAGACAAATTTGTTTATCAAGTCTTCGACTTTGGGTCGTAGAAACTCTTATATTGTGGGTGAGATCAGCTAAGGGAATCAAGTGCGTAGTATCCTGCTTGGATCAGAGACGTAAGGAACACAACTGTACCTTGAATTAGTGTGAGATTGATTGGGGTTCAACTACAATCCAGACCGGAGTTAGTTTGTAGTAGGCTAGTGTCTATAGCGGCTTAATACAGTGTGGTGTTCAATCTGGACTAGGTCCTGGGGTTTTTATGCATTTGCGGTTTCGTCGTTAACAAAACTTTTGGTGTCTGTGTTATTTATTTTCCGCATTATATTTTTGTTATGTAATTGAAATATCACAGGTTGTGCGTTGAATCGATCAATTGGTAAATCCAACCTTTGGTTGTTGATTGGAATTGATTGATCCTTGAACATTGGTCCCGTTCATGTTATCTCTCTTATATTCAATCGGGCTAGCAAATTATTATTTGTTTGATTTCAGATTGAATTAATAGATTGGGATATAACTCTTTGATATACTTTTCTTAAGATTGAGTCTAACAGTCCAGTTGATTTTCTTGTAAGTATATTGGGGTTAGTCCATACAAATTGCTAAGCGAAATATTGGGTGTGGTTGTCAGACCCCCGATTTTTCAATACTAGTTACGCCAGAGGGACTTTAGGAATTAGGGCAATATTAGTGTGATTGAAAACTTTAGCAATACGCCTAGTACGAAAAAAAGTTTGTGTCATATCAACCACAGCTTCTCCAACAATATCCCAATGCTTCTGGTAAAAAAGGCTAGTAAAGCCATCAGGACCAGGTTTTTTTTTACCACCCATCTGAAAGACTATGCTTTATTTTCTCGGCAGTAAGAGGCAGATTCAATTGACTATTATGCTCCACAGAGAACTTGATAGGGAGAGTTTCAAGAATCTCATCTTGATACTGCTGAGGATGAGAGGAATATAGGGATTTGAAATAATCAACAAAAGAGGATTTTATATTATTTCTATCCGTTAAGACAATACCAAAAGGATCCTTAATCTAACTAATAACATTCCTTTTTCTCCTGTAAAGAGTGACTTTATGGAAATAGGGAGAGTTTCTATGTACTTAAAAAAGCCATACTTCTCTGGACTTATCCTTCCAATATAATTCCTCTAGATTATAAATGTATTCTAGTCTAGCTCTAAGTCTAGAAATCGAATAAGAGTCAATGGGGTTGGAAGTTTGGATATCAATAAGTTTCCCTCTAATAGTTTTTATGTTAGTTTGAATGTTACCAAAAGAGGACTTATTCCAATCTTTGAGACCTTTTTTTGTTCTTAAAAATTTAGCCTTAAGTTTATGAGCAGGAAACCCCACCACATTAACAAACCAAGAATTAGCTATAATATCTCTACAAGTAGGATCCTCAATTCACATAGTCATGAAGTGAAAAGGTTTAGACATGCAAATATTTTCAAAATTAAAACCAATGTGAATAGGACAATTATCAGAGGAATTTTTACGTAAATTATTGACACATAATTCAGGGAAAAGATGTTCAACTGTTTGATTAATATAACATCTATCTAATATTTCAAGATTAAGGTCAGGACCCTGTTGCATATTTGACCAAGTAAATCTATGACCAGAGAAGCCAGGATCATGCAAATCAAAAACATTATAGAAGTTTCTGAGGTCAAAAAAATCTAAATCATCAACCTATAAGCCACCATTCTTATCTTCGGTACCTAAGAGGGCATTAAAGTCTCCTACAAACAAAGCCGGCTCATCCAAGGGTATGGGAGGTAAATTGCATTGACTTTCCCAGAAAGCGTGTCTAAGAGTACTATTAGGTTCACCATAGATAAAATGAATGTGACACAATTTAGAATGAATGATATCAGTGGTGGTAACATAGATGCCCCTGCTATTGGAGGACGGCACGCAAAGATCAATTTCTTTTTCCAAGCCAACACAAGGTCACCACTACGACCAATACTAGGCACATTGAAAGTGCAAGGAAAGTCCATATTTCACAACTTCGTATCGGTCATATCATTCTTCATTTTAGTTTATAAAAGAAAGATTATATCAGGGTTGATATTCTTAAAAACAAGATGCAGTTCCTTATTAGCAGTTTTTTCCCCAAACCACGCCCATTCCAACATAGCATATTAACATTAACAGGGAAGGAAGCAACAACGGTAGAAGTATCAATGGGTATGGAAGGAGAAGAAGAAGGAACCTGATTAGTAGAATCGTGTCTCGACCGTTAGAAGTAGTTCCTTGGATAGCATTTAGATCTATAGTAGCAGCATCATGAGAAGAATTATTACAGACACCATTAATTTCGTAGTTGGTACGAATTATGTGTTGGTACAAATTAATTTCGTCTTCAAATCTTCTTTAATCTTCAATAAAAACCTGCACAACACAACTTGAATCTCTTGTGATCAATCACACACAGAACGAAGTCTGTTAACAATGGATTATCACAAGATGTCTTTAGATCTACAAACAGTTCTAAAGATCCCGTTGATACTTCGATCTAGTTTGAGTGAATCTTATATCAGAAGAGAAGATTCTCAAGAATAAACAAACTAGGTTCAATCAAAGTTTCAACAACCTTAGTCAATCAAATAAATCGAAAACTAATAACACTGCAATTATCTAGTTTCCCATCAAATATACTCGTAGAGCTTCTTGATCCCACATAAGTCTTTAAACGAGCGGTCGTAAGAGATTCACCTAATTAGGATACTATCCTCTGCGATTAGACGACTCCACTAGAAACAACAAGAATGAAGTTTGCCTGGCTCTTAGGATAGTTTGCTAGAAATGCAAACTTAGGTATTAATAGACCAAGGATGTTTGGACACCAAGGAAATGAATAGCAAAATTCGGTTTTCCTAATTCCAATAAATGCTTGTCCAAAATTTTTGAAATCTCTCAATAGAAAATCTCCAATTAGTAAATGCACATTACTAATTTTTATTCTCTAGAGATATGCATTTAATTGCTGGTAATTAAAGCATATAAAACCAAAAACCTTAATTAAAAGATTCTCAATTTATTTCGGCACATGATCTCCTTGAGTACTAAGGAATATCTTTGAATAAGAAATGATAAGAGTTATTGTACGTATTCAAAGTATGTTGACATCTTTTCACTGTAAATCCTTATTCACATTTACATGCATTTACATTCTTGGAATCGGTTATACCACACTTCCAAACAAGTTTAGAATTGGTTCACCTGTATTCCATGACTATTATGTGATTGATCAAATATCAAAACACATACATGGGTTCAATCGGTTCTACCAATCAATAGGATCGGTTATACCTCAATATGAAAATACGTGTGATCGGTCACACAAGTTACCAGGACCGATTACATCGCTTACTGTGGATCGAGTTACATCAATTACTGTGCATGAGTTACCATATTCTCATGGTATTGCTTGTGATCGGTCACACCAGTTACCAGGATCGATTACACCAATTACCAGGACCGGTTACCAATTACAAGGATCAATTACACAACATTTTTTGATCGGTCACACCAATTACAAATATCGATTATACCATCTCATGGTGATTACTTAGGATCAGTTGCACCAATTAATGAAAACTAGTCATACCTAATCATAAGTCAGGCATTGTGATTATTTATACCAAAATACACCAAGTTACGATCGGTTCTACCATCTAATCCAAATATTTGCAATTAATAGCCGTTCCAATAAGCCTAGCGATTTCCCTTTCGATTCATGAACAAGTTCATGAATGTACTTCCTTTAAATAAATGTAAAACATTGTTTCCTAGGATGAAATCTTCACCATAACTCATTCACATAATCATAACAGTATATAAAAGATTATGTCGATGTCATATATACGAAGTTCAAAAGATAAGCGTTATACTTCGTAGTCTAATTCCCTAATACTATGATCATACAAGTATGACCATGTTGCATCACTAGAGTATTATACAATATGTACATTAAATACAGCTTCGTAGTTATGTTTTCAATATAACACGACTTGAAAGATACGTTAGGAATGAAACAGTTCAAGTCAATATTACTAACCTCAAGAGGAAGGATAATGTTGTCATTGTAGTTCGCTTCTTCTTCACATTCTTCAGGTATTCGGAGTAATACTTGTATGTCTCAACATTCCTAGACTTTCTAGTCTAACCTAAACGAAGTTGACTCTAGTATATAATCAAGCGACTTTAGATGAGTTTTGACACACTAAAACATGACAACCAAACTTGACAAACCAACTCTTGGTGTGTTCAACTGAGCTATGCTCTAATAGCCTTCTTAGGTTGATAATGAAATTGCCCCAGGATAAAATGTTGATATGATGCCAGAGATGGAGGAAATTATTCAAGTAACTACTTAATGTACTCCAAGTGCCAATGCTGCATCTGCATAAAATCTAAGATAATAATTAGTAGCCACGGGACAATATCCAACTTTGGTGACTTACCAATTCGCCTCATAGTTATGAGTCTAAATAAATTAGGGTTGAAAAAAAGTGTGAGGGAAGGAATTGAAGCGTTAGGTTAGATAGAACGTAATTGTAATTGTTGGAACGGATTAGAGGAAATTAATTACAGTTGGTAATTTCCAAAGTGTCATGATGACTCTGAACACCGCGGGTAGAGTGTTGAATAGGCGTGCATGGTCTAGAGACATGACCCTTAACCAAACATTATAAATGACTATTAATGGTATTGATTAAGGCTCTATAAAAGGGGTTTAAAGGAGGAATATCAATAAACAAGAAAATTAATCCAGAAAAGGAAAGAGAGAAAATTAGAGAGAAACATTCAGAAAATGACAAACAATGGAAATGCAGTTCCAGAATTACCACCCCCATCTGAGAATTATAATCAAGCAAAAAATATCTTATTTTCATTGAGTGATCAATAGCTTGAGAAATTGAAGAATGAAATACAAATTGAGATGGATAGGAAACACAGAGAAGCTGAGAAGAAGAAAAGGCTAGAGGAAACTGCTGTTGAGTTTGCTGCTTGGAGGGAGAAGATATTAACGAGGATTGCACAAAAATGGGAGGAGAGACTTGATCGTAAGTAGTGGAGGATGTATGAGAGTGCGACTGAGAGTGAGTCAGAAAATTCAGAAGGAGGGTATACATATTATGTTGAGGAGGTTGAAACAAGTGAGACTAATTCAAATGCTAATGAAGAGGAAAAGCGGTTAGCAAAGTATTATGATAAGAAGCTTTATGAGAGATATGAGAGTGTGAAGGAAAATCCTGCAATCTTTGCCAGGAACATGCATGAAGGAGAAACAACTGAGGAAGAAGAAGATGAGTTGTTGGAGGATGAGACAAATGAGGAGACTGGAGAGAGTGAAAGCAGTACTGAAGACTCAAGCGATTCTGGGTATGGATCTCCTGCACCATCTGAAAGTGATTATAATAAAGGATATGAAGAAGAACACTGGGAAAGCTACGATGAGGAGATTAGAAGAGTCCTCTTTTGGGATATCAACAAGAGGTGGGGTTAAAGGCCTTGAGAAAATCTTGAAAATGACTAACGAGTTCTTTTTAAACAGATCTTGTTGATACTTGCTTCTAATCTTCTTTATCTTTGTGGTGTTGATGTTAATCCTTTGCTTGTAAAGTTTGCTGCGACCGGCGAAGTCAGTATGTTTTGCCAGATTTTGTTGTTGATAGAAGTTTTTGGCAATAGGTAGATATGAGTATTTTCTGATGTTCTTACTTTTGAGAATGTAAGCTTGAGAGCAGTGACTCTCAGTAAGTGTCTTAGTTTGGTAGTCCTGGTGCCTGTTTGCAAGGGTTGCCAGAATGGTTGGAAGGTTTGTGTATCTAGTACTCTTGTTGTCAATTTGAAGTTGACATTGAAGTTTATGGGTACTTTTAGTTGTAATTGAATTCTGAATGTTGAAATAACTGATCGCATAGATAACAGTAGAGTAACTTAAAACATATTTGTAGATGGAGATTGAAAGATTAACAAAAACTAGGAAGATATGGTAAAGGTTGATAGAGACTTGATTGCAAACATAAAGAACACGAGATTGTTTCATTTAGGTTCCGTACATTTTCCGGAGAGAGAGTGTTTCACCGTTTTCATCCCATAATATCTCCACAATTATATTAGTGCATCCGAGAAGTTTGCCTTGAATTACGAAGAAGAATATGGATACTTATTACGCTCAACCACTGATCTCCAAGCCACTTCAGCGCACACATTTTGGTTAGACTTGTTGGATTCACGTTTATGAGTCAACAAAACATACTACTCTACTAGTTAACCATAAAAGACATTTACAACCAATGGATCCTGCACCTAGATTAACCAAACATATAGTCGACCATTGTGCTTTTAACACCCGATCTTGGGAGTTGGGGCTACTTCCAACACTGTTTTAGTCTTTCTGAAGTAGATTTTTATTACAAACATTTTTTCAGTTTGTAAACCCTAACAAAATTCATGGCATCGGGTAAGATTTGTCACTCAATTTCTTCCGAATTCAATGGGAATTGAAAATTCTCTAACCTAGTAGTTTTGATCTCTGTCTCTATTAAATCTCATTTTTTCAACTGAAATTTTGTTTTACATTTTCATTTACAGTTGCACTTGAAGAACAGCAAGAGAAACTACGAAGATTAGTAGATGACTGGAGATTACAAAGCAATGTATTGTTAAACAACTTAGCAAAAGATCCATATAGATCGTCGTCAACATTTGATGCATGTAGTTCAAATTATGATCCAATTCGTGTATTTGCTGAGCCATTGGAGCATTCTAGTCTTTCAACACTTGTTGAATCGGATAATGTTGCCGTTTCGAAGTTTGTTGCTGTGCTTTCTTATGATTGCAGCGAAATATCCAGACTCAGTCGATATGTATGTTTTTCTCAACATTGACTTGATTTTCTGCTTTTTGTGTGATTTTGGTTTTGAAATTGTTGGAACTTGCGCTTTGATAGGGTTTTATTGGATTAGTAGTTGCAGTTGAACTCAAATTTTAGGGAAATTCTAGACACTATAATACTAGACGACCAACGTTTGCTATTTGTTTTTTAATTGGTTGGCGCGGTCTCTTTCTCTCTCGATATAAGTTTCAGCTGATTTAGTTCAAGGAAGTAAAATTATTTTCTTCCACAGTTAGTAAATGCCTGAACTCTGTTTTTTTTCTATTGCTGGTTATTGAGTAAGTTGTTTCGTCTGATAAAAAAGAAGATGAGTGCTTTAAGCTGCTGGGTTTAGTTTCATAACTGTTGAAATGCGGCATGATCAATAAGATGATAATAGATTCGTTCAATGCTTGTAGGCCAGAAGAAATATTTATAGACAACTTTCTTTGTTTGGTCATGGATCTAATCCCCAAGAAATGCTATTGGAGGGAGAGCCACAGAAGGCTTTTGGTCACGCTTTACCGTTGTTCATGGAGCTATCAGACATTACTCGTAGGATGAGTGCTGTGATGTGCAATTTGCTCCAGCAGCTGGATTTCATATACTCTCTGCAAGACAAGAATGGTACACCATGCAAGTCTTTTAAGAACATTACACTTGTAACCGCCTTTACTTCCCTCGGTGATGGTCTGGCGATGTTTCTTATTTTGGATGAAGTATTGGCAAACAATGACCACATTAAGAACTATTTATCTCTTTTCACAAGGTATACTTTGACTTCCTGTAGTTTGTTGTAGACATCTTTTAAAACCTGTTTTCACAACCTAGTAAAAGTTTGAAACTTATACCTATTTGCTTACTGATCATTTTAAGACCGCATCTTTTTATTGAGTTGGCAATATCCTTTGGGTAATGTTGTATGATAGAACCACTATTTTGAAGTAATATTGCGCGTGTGTCCAATGTAGCTTATACCTGGACAACTTGGGATGAGTTTGTTGTAAATGATCTTTGTACAAATTCTTGTTACTTTTGTTTGTGAATCAGTTTCTAAGAATCACATTTTACTCTAGTATGTTGAATAAGGTAAAACTTGAAGTTGACAACCTTGGGATTGCGGTGGGGGATCTGGACTGCCTAGATCAAGTACTTAGTCATCTAGGAAGACTTTTGGAGTTTGGGCTGTTTAAGGTAAAATACTGATTTTTCTTTTATGCATGAGCTTTAGTATCCATTTTCCAATACTTCTTTTCTTCCAATTTTATTAGTTTCTCAGCATTGTGTTAACCTTAAAGGTATAAGATAGTTCGCTTCTGGTTTCAGCGTTTATTGCGTGAGGAATCGTCATGGATTGAAATTCTGCAGAAGGTCAACCAGAACAGAAAATTCCTTGATGCATGTACTTCATGTGTTCACGATGGTTTATTAGCAATCATTCCACGGCTCGGTAAGTATTAAGTAGTTGCTTTGAAGTTTCTTCTTTTCTTTTCATCGCAGACTGAAGAGTCAGTAATTTGTGTGGCACAGATACGTGGAAGGAGTCTCTTTTGGATCGTAAGGAGATTCTCCATTACGTGGCTCTGCTTTTATTTGGTACTTATGCTACAGGTATGCATCTCTACATGTTCTGGTCATAATTATCTGTTTTTTGTTTTTGCCACAACTGCTTCCTAGTTTCTTCTAAGTCTCATCCTAGATTATTTTTATTCACTAACTAATTGGGACAAGGCCTGGTGCTGAATCTCATCCTTTTTTTCCAGTTGATGATTTTATGCATCTGTTACTTTCAGCTCAAATGCCGGAGAAAAGATTAGGGAAGGTCATAAAGGAGATGCTTCAAGTGGTCCCTGTAATTTATTGTGAAGGTGGTTTTAGATTTATACTCTTGGACTTGTTGAGAAGTCAGTTTATTCCACCGCTATCAGCATGGCCTATATTGAGAGATGCTACAACCGAATCTGCTACTGTCAAGAATAAATATCTTATACATCTAAATGAGATGTATTCTAGGTATGCTTGGATGCTCCTTCAATATGTTTTATTTTATACTGAAATTTAGACTCATCGTATCTTGTTAGGATGTTTATAAAATTATATACACACATTTCTTTTGCATAGAGTTAATTATTATATGGAAGATGTTAGGGTACCGACCCTAAACTCGTCATAAGCCCATGGGTAGAACTCAACTCGAAAACCGGTTGACTAGATGAGGGAACCCATTGACTTATAAACTACCAATTAAGCCCCATCTAACCAATGTGGGACTAAGATCCCAACATCCCACCACGCTTTCAGACCCAACGTCCTCGTTGGCCCACTCTATCGACACTGACCCGAAGGTAGCCCTTTCTCTTATGGCGGCTTCACTCCCCTATCAGTATTCAATGCGGGTGACAACTACGCCCATACATAGGTGCCCCAACACTTTAATCTAGCCTATAGGTCACCCCTTCCGTGGAGCGGGCATGGGTCGTGGTGGTTGGCTCTGATACCAAATGTTAGGGTACCGACCCTAAACTCGTCATAAGCCCATGGGTAGAACTCAACTCGAAAACCGGTTGACTAGATGAGGGAACCCATTGACTTATAAACTACCAATTAAGCCCCATCTAACCAATGTGGGACTAAGATCCCAACAGAAGAGGCGAAGAGTAATGTTCTCACATTTGGCAATCATATCCTAGTATCCTATGAATGTTCTATAAAACGAAAGCAATCATTATTTTGTTTTTTCTTCCAGGTTTTTGTTAGTTGCTTACTTCCTATACACATTCTTCATGAGAAAGCTCATTTGACAAGTATTTGTTTGAATGCTAGTCATTTTGTGGATTTGGCAGTCTGATAAATTAAGCATTACCCGATGTATAGCCATGATCTGTTTTCCCGATTTTAATTTTGTAGATTTTTTTTTTTAACTGCACTAGTATGTGTTCCAGAAACATTTGAATACCATAAGAAATGTTAACTGATTTACCTTTCAGGGACTGGCAGAAGATGAAAAATGCATTAGCTTGTTGGGTTGCATCCTTTCAGTCAACTATATATCAAATGGTAGTGATGAATTGCTTTATCTTCTTAGACCTTTCCGACTTACTAAATCTGGGGTATTGAGTTGCATGTTTACCGTGGGTGTAGGTCGAGTTGTCAAAGGTTGAGGCATGCCTAACACTTCACTTCAAACAGATTATTCAGGTAACAAGTAGAAGTTAAATTAGAGCTGTATTCTTTATTTTGGCTAATCGCATGGGTAGTTACTCATCCATTAATAGATTATTTAGGTAACAAGGTAGAGTTAATTTAGAGCTGTATTCTTTATATTAGTGTCATATATCAGAATATTGCGAATTTATATGACCTCACGTCATTTTAAAAGTGAAATTTTGAACACATGATTCTCGTTCCCATCTGAGCCAAGATTGGCAGTCAAGGTTGTAAGGCAAGAAATAGACAAGTATTTTGTGCAACCCACCAAAATTATAATCATCCAGGGGTGGAAGGACGGTCTCATCACCACTTAGATCGTCCACAGTTAACATTCACCCGTTTTGAAACCACTTAGGCCTTAAAAAGTTAGTTTGGCATATATATCAGTAGACAGCTCATAAATCAACCCCGGTTCATCTTCATGCGGGAGCCACAAATATGTCCCGAAAGTTCGTTCTTGTTCTGGGGAATGTGCCTTGTGTATCTCGTGTATGATGTATGTTGGAGTTGAACATCAGCTTGGAGACTTATTCAAGTGTACTAATCCAGTGCAGGGAATACTTCTGGCGAATAGAATGCAAATGATGGTCACGTCGATGTTGGATCTTCATATGCTACTTCAGGTATGCTAAACATGCTTATTCAGTGTCTTTATTCATTTTCGTTAGCTCGAAGTGGTCAGTTATAAATTAAGCTTTTAATTTCCCATGGTGGTATGTCTTGATGAGTAAAGGGCAATGAAAGATGCACCTGGTCTCCGATTTTGCTTGCTACGTTTTTAAATTTATAAGGTTAAAAGATTGATTTTCCAGCAAGTATATTTGAGTACCATGCTCTACCTTACAGAAAATAAAGGTAGGAGTTGAGCCAATATGAATGCGGAAAATAAATTGTTTTCCTTTGTATTGGTAAAAGACTATACATAGTGCATACCGAAGCTGTCCTTACAGATGTTCAGTTAGTATGTAGTATTTGAAATAAACTTAATCAGTGGCAGCTAGTTCTCATAGGTTCTACTTGACACAATTGTTTAAGGCGTATTTTCTATATTAGCAGCTGTCTGGATTCCTTTTGGTACTATAAAATGATAAATATTTGAATCCAAGTGATCAGGTGATAGATTTGTGTTTGGGACCCCATTATCAGTAAGTCATTTTTTATGTTAGGAGTTTTATTTACATGTGTTAGCTATGCCATCGAATCACCAGAACAGTGTATACTGAAATTAAAGGTCATTTTTCCTTTGCATCACCAATTTGTGATCTTTAATCAGTTAAGTTTCTTTGTAGGCACTTTTCTTATTGTCTATTACACTGTTAGTTTCTCTTGTGATTACTAATATTGAGTCGTTTGTATTTTTGGTTTTCTCCTTTTAAAAACTCTAGAAAATTTGCAGGTTCCTATCAGGAGAGAAAGATTGATGTCTCTCTGCCACATTGTAGTTTTAATCAAGGTAAGACAGCAATATTGCTATTCTCAATTGGAGGACCTGTTGTGGTTACGTCTTGTATGTAATGTAGTCTGTTTGATATAGGTTGTTGAGAGCACATTCAGAAAGAAGGAACTAGATATCATCCAAACTCTTCCACATATGATAAATCTTATCCAGGAGGAGATAGAGCAGTTACTCCTACTAGTAAAGGTATATATGTTTATCTGCTCTTGGGCGTTAGCGTGTGATGTTGCACACTTCCATGTTTTATAACGTTAATTTGGAAGTGCATCTTTTGATATTAATCGTTGTTTGTAGGAAAAGCTGCTGTCAGAAATTTCTAGAGGAAGTCAAGTGGGAAAGATTAAAATTTTAAGCTCTTTAACACGTAAGCATATATTTGGGCTTCATCATTCTCCCTTTCGGGAAGTTAAGACTTTTGACCTTTAAATGAAAAGAAACTTGCTTACACAAGAATAAATATATCATATAGAAGCTATTAATTATTCAAAAATAATCTCAGCAATAAATTTCTGTAATATGAATTACTGATGCTCGTTTCAGGAGTGCAAAAAAAAAAAAAAAATACTCATCAAGTGCTAATTACCCATGCATTCATGTACTCTCCATCATTCTTGTATGTCACTCTTTCTGTGTTTGTAGACAACCTTTATGTCTTTTGGTTGAGTATTGATGAGTTGACTAATAGAAATAAATAGTCCAGAACAAAATTTGTTGATTTTAATTAAAAAGCAATTTGGCGACAATCTTGGAGCTTTTCATGTACTGGAGGAGTTTGCATGAGTTGGATTTTTTGAGGAATTATAGTCTATTTGTAATTTGTATACCCACTTGAGCTGATTCAGTGCAAGCTTCTTTCTTTACCTTGTTATCATTCTTTGATTTTGTGAAGTTATATTTCTATGCAAGAATATAGGGTATCTTTTGTGGTATTTTGATCTTAAACTCCTCTGGATGTAGGTGGTAGAGATACAGACTCAAGGCTGACAGATGCACTTTCTTTGGTAAAGACACATATGTTACTACCATCTAGTATATGACTCTTTATATAAATCTGTGCTTGAATTAAGCTTTGCTTTGTTCTAAAACATCCCCTCAGTTTTCCTTTGGTACACGATCTTTGTTTAATAGTTTATAATTTCTTTTATCTCTATTTCATACAACATCTGATCTCTGAAACACAAAAAATTGGACAGTTTCTTGGTATAGGAGTTAGCCTTTTCAGGAAATTCTAGGCATCGGGACCTTGTTGGAATATATGATCAGTTTGAAAGCTTGATGCTTTTTCTGATAGTCTTTGCAAAACGTCTTGACCATTTTTATAGGTGCTGATATCACTGCGTATGCTGGAAGGAGGGGGTAGCGGTAAAAGGCTTTGCATACTTTCTACAGCCCTGGATGTCCTCCAAAGCATTGTACTGGTTAGTTAGTGGACGAAACTTGCATTCTGTAATTATCATCCATTTTACCATGAGAATGCTACTGTTCCCCTGCCCTTAGCTTTCAACTGCATTTGGGCTTGCACACTTGAATGTGGATGTGTGGGACAGTCGTAATAATTCTTATTCTCTCATGTTTCACCTATGGATCCTGATTTTATGGATATATTTGCTCACTGAACCAGGGTTATCTGGACATTGACTACTCACGAATCAAGAAGCTCATATTCAAGGTTGAACTTGTTGCTAAATTTCAAAGAATATTGGAGGACGTTACAGAATGCAGCTTCTTGTACTGGAGAGAGGAATTGATAGGAACTTGGTTTTCCATGGTGTATATGGATGTAAACAAGCTCTCATGGCTGCAGTAAGTCGACAAGAAACCAATTATGCTATATCATCTATACTAATAGACATCTAGAACTTACTTTGACGTTTAAAAGGAATCAACATATTCTATATTTAAGTGAATGTTGCTGTATAGTGTAATAAGTTTTCGATTTTCAGGTACCTTCTTGATGCATTTTGTGATGGATTGAGGCTTCTCAAACATGGTCATGTAGGAAAGTCGGTCATTCATTCACTGGAGGAAAAAATAGAGAGTGCAGTTAAAAATGTGTGTGAGTTTAACTGCTGAACTCGCTATACTTGTATGCATTCGTTTCAATTAGCATTGGCTTTCTTTGGTTTCAACCCTTAGTTGAGATAGGTCATCCTGTAGTGGTATGGAGATGATCAACTGGGGTGTTTTTGGTGGGTATAATCTCCTTGCCAGTGACCACCCTCGAAATATTCCATCAAAAGGTGTTTGAAATGAAATAATGAAAATGTTGAGCTATTTATGGATTATTTTTGACCAACTTTGTTGGGGGTGTGATGTTCGAGTGATTTAACACCCTCATGTTCATATAAGCGTGTGCATGCGTCCACAGAAACATTTTAGGGATAGCGTTATACAAGGATCCTTCTATTTATAATTCTGTCACGATATAAGTTCTTTTTCTGGGAAAAAGATTCTGCTACTGTATTCCTTTAATTGATGGCATTTTCTGCTCATCCTAAAAGTGTCTGCTTTGATCACAGGATATTATTGCACCTCTTTGTAAAGATATCGAGACCGATCTCCGGCTTCATGTTCATTCTACCCACTTAAAGGAATCTGTGCCTGTAAACCCACGAAAGGTAATCAAGTTTTGCTGACTGAAGACATCAGTCTCCCCTTTTTCTCATTTTTTTCTTCTTGTTTTGGGTGAGTGCCTCCTCTTATCTACTTCTGTTGTAATATGGTACTGTTGTGGATTTTTGCACCAGACTGGCGTACGGAATCTTTCTTGCTACATACAGCTGAAGCCTCTGCGACTACCAATGAAGTCTATTCATATTAAGTTACATGTGGAGAGTTACTTGAATTCTGCCTTCCACAAATACACAGCCATGTCACCTAATGATTGGAAGGTAAATATCATCTTCTTTATTTGTTATCCTCCTTTAAATTGTACAAAGTATTACTCCATGTACCTTGCTATTGGATGCTTCTAGATGCATGCAACTTTGCAAGAGATGATTGTTGCCATGTTCTAGAACCTGTTTACACTTGAACTATTGTAATATCTGGTGTGGTGACGGTTGTGGGTTTGAGCTGATTCTGACATGTTTAACTCCAGATATACTTGGATATGAGACAACTAGCCGGATTGAAGTATGGGCTTGTATTAAATGAGATTCATCTACCGGAGCATTCTTTGGAGACTGATTTTGATGTGGCTTGTATTATGCAAAATCTTGAAGAGTTTGCTGCTACATACTCGTATAACATGAGTAATCAGGTGAGATATTGGTAGCTTGCATCTGTTCCAGAGGATGTTGTACAAGGATTAAGTATGCAAAGAAATTGAGTAACAATTATTTTCTCTTTTTAGGTTTTCATCAGGAAGGCTTCCAGCAATCATGGTCCAAAGGCCTCTAGTGTTTTTGGAGCGGACAATGTTGTCTCTTCAATAACTACCCATGGTTTTGGAATGATCTCTGCAGCATTAAACTCTGTGCTCAATTTTGTGACTCAGAAGATTATAGCTCTGCCGGAGTTCCTTCAAGAAAATTTTGTCAATTCTATTTCACGGAAGGATATCAACGTCTTGAAGGTATGTGATTCTCGTGTAGGAGAAAACATTTCAACAATATCAACTGTAGTATATAACAGAGGGCCTCCCTTCAAAGTTATTAATCGTTCTTATGCAAAAGCCTGGGATTCTTTATATACTTGCCTACTTTTGTAGTTGGCATCGAGTCAGCTCTAAATATACCACCAACTAGGGAACATTTAACTAGGTGTAGGTGGCGAATAAGAGATAGCCTCTCAAGAGTATTTATCTAATCACAAGATGTGACAATGCTCTTCTCCTCCTTTATTCGGCAGCTTATTTATGCATAAATACATGGTTGTACAATGTACGATAACTCTTCGTGTTGGTGGTCACATTTCTGCGTGAAATAGTCTGTCATTCACTGTACTACAAATTGTTGCACAATAACAATTTGAATGTTTTTTTTTTTTTCATATTGAAGATCAGCAAAAAAACTACAAATGGTTATCCTTCAGTACAAGGGGATAGGTACGATGTGGCTATGAAGCTGCCATTTGGGGATGATGAGTTACGGCTTTTGGAACAGATACGCTGTACCATCACCTGTATTGGTAATGTGTTAGGGTTGGTGCGGGTCCTGCAAGCAGGGTGTTTGCGTTATGCCTACAGTGAATCTCGGTATGAATATGACACAAACTTCACAAATGGATTTATCTTGTGCTAGCAATTGATTCGTATTTGATCTAGCAAAAAGGAACAAAGAAGCAATTATGTTTCACGAACTCAATAAGACTTTCTCACTTGTAGGTTTTTACGCAAACCGGCAAGTATTACAAGTTACAACGAAGAATTTCAAAAGCTTGGCTCAATAGATGGAATGGTTACAGCCGCCAAAATAATGGACACAGCAGTAGAAATTACACATCAAGCTGAAGCGCATGTGAAATTTTTTTCTTCTCTTCTTACTACAGTTTCAAAGGTAATTTTGATTTTTCTTCATGTCATATATGAATCTTAGTTGCCGAACCCCGGAATATTACAGTGGTTAAACTGTGAAGAGTTTAACTCCATTCTATTACTACTTTCGTCTTCTAAATGAATTAATAGTATTAGTACCTATTCATCTTTATGTAGGGACTTCAGAGCAGTGAGAAAATGCCTCTCGGGGATTTCCATCTTATAATTCCACCCCTTATACTCTACTCATTAGATTTCAAAATCAATGGCAAGGATAAAATAATGAGGAGCCTTTATATAGTAAACCAAATAATTATGGATGATGGGTTCATGATGGGTGTTGCATTTGTTCTCAAGGTATGTTCCTCAAATTTTTTTCTTACCTCTTCTGCTTGCTAACTGATTTTCCTCTATCCTTTTAGTTGGTGAAAAATATGTGAAAGAAAATGGGTGATTTTCCTTTCTCTCACATATGAAAGAATTTTTGTTTATTTTTGTTTAACTGAAAAAGGAAAAAGCTAAATTTGCTTCTCATGACGTGTCTTTAATAATTGATGATGGTTGGCAATTTTCTGATAAAATATGTGCAGGAGTTTCATAGGCTAGTATTAACATGCCCAGATATTGCAGGTTACAGAACAAGAAAAGGCACTAGATGGACTTCATTGGTTTGCCAACATGAGTGAGCACTTACATCAGCAATTGCTGTCTCTGGAGGAAAGTAATGATACAGAGCAACATACGGGTAACAGTGGTCTTACCCAATTAAAGATATGGGGCAAAACAGGTTCACCAATTTCAACAGAAACAAAAAAGGTTTGATAAACATCTGCTTCTACTTGTCAACAACTAATATTTTTTCCCGATTTTGCTGAGTAAAGGTTTTACTCAGGTATCCTAGAATCCTTATTTTGTTCAAACGGACCTTCTAGTTCCTACAATCATCTACGTCTTCCTCATTTGGTTGATCACTTGGCTTGATTACTAACATCCTACCCCATATAACTGGGTTTGCAGGTCATTGATAAAATCAAGAATTACCAAAATGAGTTGGAGCTTGTCCACTGTAGTCTTGATATTGCACGGACAATCATCACTTCTAACTAGGCCAATCCTTTGAACTGATGTAGTTAGTTTTTGTTGTTGTTTAATTGTATCCCTTTCTTTTAGTTGTAAAAACATTTTCATGCCAAAAGGGCTTCCTCACTTAACTTTAAGTATACCCTTTCTCATACTGAAAGGTCAAAGGTTAATGCTTAGCTGAAAATTCCATCATTGGAACAACAATAGTCATTCCAGCTTATTTTCAAATTTCACAAGGTGACATTCCACCTGGTTAATTGCTGCTCACGTTTTCCCAAAAGCGCTGGACAAATTGTTCAGCAATCCAACCTCCCAACGAACTCCAAAGAGGGGGTTACTAAGAATAAAACAACACTTTAAACAGGAAAAAGATGTCTGATCCCAGGTTCGAACTGGGGACCTTTTGCGTGTGAGGCAAACGTGATAACCAACTACACCAACCAGACCTGTCTTAAAAAGCTCGCATTTCTACTTAATTATACCCGTTCCTATGGAATGAACAAACCTCCCCAAACATGAAAAATGAATGTTGGAACTAATAAATTCGTTGGTTTGTTCATTGTGTTGGAGGATGTAGCGAGCGTTTGATGACAGGCCGGACGAGCTTGCCTCAAACGCTGGCGCCTTCCTGGGCAGTGCGCGTTCTTTACTAAATCGCCAGAGCTCGTGCTTCCAGCGCGCGTTTCTCATAGAATCGCCAACAGCTGAATCTGGACGGCTAGAAACTCTTGCGATCTAACGGCTATAATTTTTGAGTTCTATAAATACTCCTCATTTCAACTCCAAATTCACACATTCTTCACTCTCAAATCATCTACAAAAATGCCTCCCAGAGTTCGTGGTGTTAGATTTATTAAACAAGAGGATTTAGCTATTTGTAAAGCCTTTGTTTTTCACACACAAGATGCTGTCATGAGTAATGTAGACGATTCGACGTTGACTTTCTGGGAGAAAGTTTATAGAATGTTCACCGTGAAACTGGGAACATCCATGGGCGTGACTCTCACGGATTGCAGCATCGTTTTAGTGTAATTAGTATGAATGTATTGGAGTTCGTTGCCCAACTAATGGAGAATCACCAAAATAAGCTCAACGGTGAAACAGAACATGAAGTGTTGCCCTGAACTCTAGCGATGTGGCAAGCATCTCACCGCGGTCGTCCTTTCGACTTCCATGCTTGTTTCAACATTCTTAGGGTGCTCAACAGATACGATCCCTACATCGCCCTAGGAATTCCAACACCCGTCGAGAATTGACGCCTATGTAGTAGTTGTTTTAATTTAATGTATTTCTTTTATTCTCATGTATGATGTGGTTGTTCAATGCAGTATGTTTTTATTTATGAAATTGATGGTGCAAAGTTTAATCGAGGAAAAATTTAAATTACTTATGATATTGATGGTTTTAAATAATCATAATAACACAAAATGAACAACAAACTAAATAACATAATACCATAGTGAATCGATTTTTCCTTCAACTTCAATCAGCCCACTCTACCAAAAAACATTTAAGACATTCTCAGAAATGCCTTCCATATGTGTCTACTTCATAAGAAGTCCTCAAATGCATAAAAGTCTTGCAATCGGGCTTTGAGCATCCACTGATTCTCTGTGGACAATGTTTGTATTCGTGATCTCCATATCCACAATGCTTGCAGTGTAATAACTCCTTCTTCAATTTGGCTTTAAGTTTGAAGTTTTTGCAGAGTGTTGCAATCTTTTCTTCTTCTTCCTTTTTAATCTTCATAGCATCATCTAGCATACGTGGTTCCTCTGGACAGTTGGGATCTTAACATTGCAAATACCTGAGCTTTTCCTATTGTGATTCAATCACCATTTTGATGCGTAAACAACCTTCCCGCGGACACTTTGAATACATCCAAGGGCATTGCATAAGACTGTGGTTATCCATGAAACATAATGCTTCGACACATAAATGACACACTCCTAAAAATCAATTTCCATTTGTTCCTATTGTATCTGCCACTTGACTATTTTGTTGTCTTCCACATTATGTTAATTTAAAGTGGTATCTAAAATGCATGTTAATTTTGCTGGAATTCAAGTCCATTAATGAGAGCTAAGAAATAATATCAATTGAACTTTCTTTCTTGTATGTACGCTTTCTAAGGTTAAAGATGTTTATGATGTTGCTTGTATGGAGAGATAATCCCAGTAGCTCCTGCACAGATACCTTCTACACGGATATGAAAATGCAGTAGCAGTAGGTCAATGTGTACTAAATTCATAAATCATGTACTCTGGGAAAACCACAGTGAATAAATGATGTATTGTACAAAAACCACAATACATATACCATACACTCTATAAAATTCATTTTATTTTGCCGCCTTCGATGCAAGATGGAAGTATTAAGGTATACGTATCACAGATGGATAAAAATGACCAATTGTTTTGATTTACAGGTTAACATTTTCTGGTGCATGTAATGGACCGCAGGTTTTTGCTTAAGATAACCATCTTCCTCTATTTCATTTTAGAAGGGACATGAATGCCGATACAAGAGGAAGGATACAAGTTTAGGAATGGATATACCCTCTCTGTATTTGTAACATGAACAAGCCTGTTATATTTTTAATTGAAGAGGGCAAGCAAATGTGAGACTGATCTAAGGAAATGGGATCTATGCAGATGATGGAAGCTTGTGACTCTCATACTGCATTACCAGGTGTAAAACCCCTTATCCTAAATAAGTATGTGTAAATAGCTAAGTTAGTTTTGGGCGTGTATATCCCGCATCTTATTCAGTAGGAGCATAAAATCAGTAGGATCGATGGAATTTTTGGAAACTTATTTATTTGATTAGGAAAAAAATTTTATAGTATGTATTGCACTTAGGGTTTGGGAATTTTCTCCTCTAAGCATAAAACAAAAGCAGCCGCCTAGACTTTGTATATTTTTTTTTTGGATCTCCAACTACTGTGAGAGAAGCTAAAGGAGAAAGACGGATTTGAGGCGAAAGCAACTGTTTCAAATGGGAGGATAATTCTTTCTTCATACCATGTAGGTTTTCTAACTCTTATATCTTTTAACTATTCATCTAGTAAGTTTAGAAAACTTCTAAAAGATCAGACTAAAGAGAGAAAAGGGTCTGTAGTAATATGTTTCCTATTAGTCCAGCCTTAGGGTCATGCTAAGTGGGAGGCTAGGTGATAGACTGTGTAAAGGTTTTCTCTTATGTTCTGTGCTGGGTAAAACGGGATGAAGACAACAACTCTTGGTGTTTAAATCGTACAATGGGTGGTTTTTGTAGTAATACCGATGGATGAAACGAGAATTTTCATTTTTAGTTATGCCGTCTAGAAAATCATCATGATAGGTTTATTTTATTTTTTTGATCCCTCTTCCTTTTGAATAAGTTACTTGACTTCCTATATATATCTCTATTGTATAAGAAGTGCTAGGACCCCTTGTGCTTTGATTAATGGACCAAGCTTTAACAAATTAATCGCATGAGTTGGTGTTGTTTGAAAGTTGTACGCCTAAGCTTAGACATTAATCTCTTGAGTGGGTATAGTGAACTAGGGTGGTTTATTTATGGTCCATAAGTGCCTTAGTCTGAACAGTACTGTAGAAGTATTTGTAATTGTATCCATTTGGGATATAACTGCTTAATGAATTACAGAAATCTTGATGCGTGTGGTTTCACTGGGTCTTGTTTATAGAATTGTTTGGTGCGACCAAGTGTTAATCAGGGAATGAAATGCACACAATTATTGTCATAGTGAACAGATGGCTAAAGGAATGTGTGTAGAGTTGTAGGTGACAGCCGACTTGTGGTGTTGGCATTGATATCACCCTTTTGGAAAAATGAATGGGTGTGGATATTAGTTTGTTTTGTATCACCCGTAGTTGGCTCGATTCCCATGAGTTTGTTACGGCGATGACCGCGGGGTCGCCTAAAAGATATGGATCTATTATATTTTTATGGGTTCGACAATATTATTTTTCTCCGGCGCACGATAGGAGGACTTAGTGGACTACACAAGGGTTGATGTGGGTTGTCGTTCGGATAGACTAAGAAGCAAGAGAGGGGCAGTTAGAAAAAAATACAGTAGGACGTGGGTACGGGAAATGTTTACGTCTTTCTGGTTTCATAACTAAATGACATGATTTCATCTTATTTCTTATCTTTTTAAAAATCTGTTTGGTATATCCTTACTCCTTGGGCTACTGTCATTTGAATGCTATTTTAACAATGTTGGTGCTTATAAATGGTTTTACTCCTAATCAAGCGTTTTGTTGATACAATTATTTTTAAATCTTGTTAGATCGTATTTGAAAGTTATAAGGGAGTGAAAGCCTACTTTTAGTTGGGGTCTGACCCAACTTACTATCTTTTCAGGAGACCGTGACCGTGGAGCAACCTAGCCGGTAGATTGCATTTCTGTTCCGAGAAGTTATTTTCGTAATTCTTTTAAGGTGCTTAATTAGCGAAATGATTTATTGATTATCTTCTAAAGACCGAACTTGGGTTTCTTTTAAATAAATTCTTCGCATTTGTTTGGGAAACCGACCTGCGAGTCGAGGATTATTTCTTTGTTTCTAAAAGTTTCATTTTTAATTTTTATTTCTTCTTTATCAACTTCATTTGAATAAATTCATTTATTTATGGATTATTGTCGATGTGCTCCATACAATAGCCCGATCTCCATTTGTTGGTATGACGACTTGAGTATGTAAAATGGTCCATGAGTATGCCACACTTGGGATTTTAGGGCGTCTGACCTAGAATTTGAAGTGGGGATGTTACAAAGTGGTATCAGAGCCCTGGTAACATATATCCTTGGGAGCGGTGTGTAGGGTCTTGTTTGATCACGTTAGGCACGAGTTTTAGGAGCACGTTGATTGTTTTTCTTGGTGTGAGTATGTGTTGATAGTTTCTTGTTTCTATTTCCATTCTTAGAGGATGGATGGTCGCGGTAGACGTAATACTGAAGGTCGTGGTCGTGGCCGAAGGAATGAGGATTTTGTTGAGGACTCTATGATGGAAAGTAACCCACGCAATGTTGGTAGTAGATCTCATAATGAAGATGATACTAGGTCCACACGTAGCTCTCGATCTTGTAGGACTAGGTCCACAAGTGGAACTCAATCTAGTAGGACCAGATCCACAGGTGGCTCTCGATTTTTTCGTACTGAAGGAAGAGAGGGTGGGCCTAACGCCATAACGTTAGAGAACCTTCAGACAATGCTAAATATTGCGATCACAGCAGCATTAGATCAGAGGCTTGGTCCACGTGGAGGTCCAGAAAATGTGGCACTCCTGGAAATGAATGGACCTGCAATTGTAGAGAGAAACACGAAGCCTTGGGTTCAGTATTACCAAGATTTTCTAAAGATGAAACCCCCTTCGTTCACGAGAAAGGGAGGTGCAACTGAAGCACATCAGTGATGCTCAAAAGTGGATAGTATACTAGCTCAGTTTGATTGTCCCGAGGCTTATAAGCATAGGATGGATGCTTCCCTATTGGAGGGGAATGCAGCAACTTGGTGGGAGTCGATGGGCATGACAGTTGATGCCATGGAAGTTACATGGACAAGATTCAAATATTTGTTCCTTGCACACTATTTTCCCCCAGCCGAGCATCAAGCAATGATTAGGCAGTTTGAGGAACTAGAGTACAAGGAAGATCAAACAGTGGTTGAGTATGAGTGTGAGTTTAATCGTTTGTCGATATTTGCTGCTCATCTTATTCCTACCCAAGCAGATAGGATCGGAAGGTTTTTGAGTGGAGTACATGGTGGAATTGCTCACCATAGCATTGGCAAACCTAGTTTTAATACCTATTCCAAGGTGGTGAACTGTGCTAGGGCGCATTGTTTGAGGATCCAAGAGGCTAGAAAAAAGAAATTAGAACCTAAGAGGAATGAGAGATCTAATGAAGTTGGAAGGCATAGTTGGAAGAAGCCACGAGCAGATGAGCAAACCACTAACCATGGTGCAGCAACTCAAGCACCTCAGCCTCTAAGAATCATGGAAGAAGAGGAACCTTATGTTTTAAGAGGGCAGTGTTACAAATGCGGAGAACAGTGACATAAATCTCCAGACTGTCGAAATAAAAACAAGCTCGGAATTGTGCATAATGGGAAAGGTCGTCAAGTACCACTAGGGAGAGAACAAACCCGAATGAATGTTATATTACCTTGTGGTGAGGGAGAACATGTATCCGTGATGGAAGGTATTTTCTCGACCTATCTTACTTTTATGTTTTTACTTTTTTTTTGTTATGTTGATGAGTGTTGATTGTTTCGTGCTTTGCGTGTGGTTGGCTCAAATTTCCTAAGTTATTAATGCGATGACCGAGGGGTCGCATATGTGTTGCTTTGCATGGGAAAAGTGCAATGACCTTGGGGTTGTATTTATATTTCTTAGCTGGTTATATATACTGGGAAATGTCGATGCGGACATTTAGTATGCTAACGCACGGTTAGCTGGCTAATTGGACCACAATAAGGTACTTTGTGAATTTTAGATTAGTAAATGTAGTCGATTCCGAGGACGTAATCCCTTTTTCTTAGGGGAGGAGATTGTAAAACCCCTTATCCTAAATAAGTATGTGTAAATAGCTAAGTTAGTTTTGGGCGTTTATATCCCGCCTCTTATTCAGTAGGAGCATAAAATCAGTAGGATCGATGGAATTTTTGGAAACTCATTTATTTGATTAGGAAAAAAATTTATAGTATGTATTGCACTTAGGGTTTGGGAATTTTCTCCTCTAAGCATAAAACAAAAGCAGCCGCCTAGACTTTGTATATTTTTTTTTTTTGGATCTCCAACTATTGTGAGAGAAGCTAAAGGAGAAAGACGGATTTGAGGCGAAAGCAACTGTTTCAAATGGGAGGATAATTCTTTCTTCATACCATGTAGGTTTTCTAACTCTTATATCTTTTAACTATTCATCTAGTAAGTTTAGAAAACTTCTAAAAGATCATACTAAAGAGAGAAAAGGGTCCGTAGTAATATGTTTCCTATTAGTCCAGACCTTAGGGTCATGCTAAGTGGGAGGCTAGGTGATAGACTGTGTAAAGGTTTTCTCTTATGTTCTGTGCTGGGTAAAACGGGATGAAGACAACAACTCTTGGTGTTTAAATCGTACATTGGGTGGTTTTTGTAGTAATACCGATGGATGAAACGAGAATTTTCATTTTTAGTTATGCCGTCCAGAAAATCATCCTGATAGGTTTATTCTATTTTTTTGATCCCTCTTCCTTTTGAATAAGTTACTTGACTTCCTATATATATCTCTACTGTATAAGAAGTGCTAGGACCCCTTGTGCTTTGATTAATGGACCAAGCTTTAACAAATTAATCGCATGAGTTGGTGTTGTTTGAAAGTTGTACGCCTAAGCTTAGACATTAATCTCTTGAGTGGGTACAGTGAACTAGGGTGGTTTATTTATGGTCCATAAGTGCCTTAGTCTGAACAGTACTGTAGAAGTATTTGTAATTGTATCCATTTGGGATATAACTGCTTAATGAATTACAGAAATCTTGATGCGTGTGGTTTCACTGGGTCTTGTTTATAGAATTGTTTGGTGCGACCAAGTGTTAATCAGGGAATGAAATGCACGCAATTATTGTCATAGTGAACAGATGGATAAAGGAATGTGTGTAGAGTTGTAGGTGACAGCCGACTTGTGGTGTTGGCATTGATATCACCCTTTTGGAAAAATGAATGGGTGTGGATATTAGTTTGTTTTGTATCACCCGTAGTTGGCTCGATTCCCATGAGTTTGTTACGGCGATGATGACGCGGGGTCGCCTAAAAGATATGGATCTATTATATTTTTATGGGTTCGACAATATTATTTTTCTCCTACGCACGATAGGAGGACTTAGTGGACTACACAAGGGTTGATGTGGGTTGTCGTTCGGATAGACTAAGAAGCAAGAGAGGGGCAGTTAGAAAAAAATACAGTAGGACGTGGGTACGGGAAATGTTTACGTCTTTCTGGTTTCATAACTAAATGACATGATTTCATCTTATTTCTTATCTTTTTAAAAATCTGTTTGGTATATCCTTACTCCTTGGGCTACTGTCATTTGAATGTTATTTTAACAATGTTGGTGCTTATAAATGGTTTTACTCCTAATCAAGCGTTTTGTTGATACAATTATTTTTAAATCTTGTTAGATCGTATTTGAAAGTTATAAGGGAGTGAAAGCCTACTTTTAGTTGGGATCCGACCCAACTTACTATCTTTTCAGGAGACCGTGACCGTGGAGCAACCTAGCCGT
Organism: Papaver armeniacum; assembly: GCA_023531295.1. NCBI lineage: Eukaryota > Viridiplantae > Streptophyta > Magnoliopsida > Ranunculales > Papaveraceae > Papaver > Papaver armeniacum. Next base: position 246,622 of record JAJJWW010011298.1, on the reverse strand, counting down.
TAGATTGCATTTATGTTCCGAGAAGTTATTTTCGTAATTCTTTTAAGGTGCTTAATTAGCGAAATGATTTATTGATTATCTTCTAAAGACCGAACTTGTGTTTCTTTTAAATAAATTCTTCGTATTTGTTTGGGAAACCGACCTGCGAGTCGAGGATTATTTCTTTGTTTCTAAAAGTTTCATTTTTAATTTTTATTTCTTCTTTATCAACTTCATTTGAATAAATTCATTTATTTATGGATTATTGTCGATGTGCTCCATACAATAACCCGATCTCCATTTGTATGTAAAATGGTCCATGAGTATGCCATAGTTGGGATTTTAGGGCGTCTGACCTAGAATTCGAAGTGGGGATGTTACACCTGGAGTGGCGGAGTGTTTTGTGCATACCAACTACACTTGGTGATTGACATGTGGGGATCATTATCTTGTGTATCTTTTTTATTTCTGGTCCTCAAATGCCCAACTACACAAGTCACTGAATGATCTCATTTATCAGTGGGAGATATAGAGAGGGAAAGGGGATTGAAAATAAGTCCTTGTTAGCTTTTATATTTGAATATTAGTCAAACTAGTGTGTAACCCGTGCTACGCACCGGGTGTTGTGGTAATCGTCGATTGTTGTGGCGGGGCTTCGCCCCGCTCCCGTTTCCTAAATGCATTAAAACATCTTCGAAAAATTCTTGATTTGACTGATTATTTTTAATGGATAGTATAAATGAAATTTTAAGTTACCAACCAAAAAATTTAGTGTTAGAAAGGCTTAATCTCAATGGAATATCAACTCTAAATAGTCTGCTCTATGGAAATATTGCCAAAATTATGTTTGAATCATAGCCAAGCTCAAATGTTGTTGGTTGATAAATCACCATTCTTGTAAATTGTTTGGCTAAACCACCTAAAACGATCTCGGAAAATATTTGTTCTCTAAATGGAATTCAATAAAAGATTACTTGTGCTTAATTAAAGATGACATAAGTTTCTAACGGGAGACAACTTTTACATACATCAGAAAACTACCATACTCGGATCAGTCAAAAGACTACAAATTTGTTCGTGTACATGAAGTTTAGGACTTCATAATGCATTCGATGGTATTCTGAAAACATCTACATCCTCAATCCATATTGAAAATTTAAAGAAGAACATGTATATTAATAAATTTGAGCAGTTGTACCATTTCTACTCCTCTAACGCAGAAGAAGGTTCTATTAGACACTTCCCAGATCTTGAAATAGACATTAGTCAGAGCTTCATTACTTTATCAGAATGATTTTATCGGCTGATAATTTTTATGCCCCAAAACCGTCCTGCCATATATAGTAGATTTATGTTCCCACTTCCAATAAAACTTTTAGAGTAAATGTTACAAACAAAAATGGTTTACTGACTTATGGATGTGATTAAGTTCTACATAGCTACTAATGATAACGTGAATAGGAGGGCAAACCTTGATCTATGAGTGGCTTCTCTTTTAATAGTCACCATTTTTTTAATATCCAACTGGGTACACCAGCCGGGGAAGCTACCAAAAAGAATTTGCAATATCAAAGGTGTGAATCACTGAGTGTTGGTAAATAAAATCCAAAAATTAACTTCATGCATATTTTAGCATATATAGTGCAACATTTAATATTGACACTAACAAAAAAAAAATGCAATAACTGATATTTTCTAATTTCACCTTCAGGCACTGCTACTCAGTATCGGACATCTTATGGCCTGGAAGGAGTTGACCGAATATCCTTTTAAGCAGTCCATCATACAATTCATACCACCAAAGTTTAATAAGCTTATTAAGATAAGAGATTTCGCAAACATGAAGGCATCATCAGATCCCAAATTTGGCTCAATGAATAATAACCTTAAGTCTTGCAATTATATATATAAAAAAAAAAGCCTTTAGAGTGCCTTGAACAATCTAATACATATTTTCCCCATGTACACCTATACACCGGTACTATTGAAATTACTATGCCGTCTGTAGGAGTCGAACCCACAACTGCATGGTAAATAGTACCATGTGCTTTACTATTTGAGCTAAGATAGCAACCACACTTGGATTTGTATGTTAATTAATAACATGAGGGAATAGCAAAAAGATATTGTACCAGATACTCTGCTACATTTTACTAATAACAGGTTCGATTTATACATTGTCGTGCTAAATTTATCACATTATCAAATATTTATAAAAAAAAACCACATCTGAAGCTCCCTTGATGAGCTCTTCTGTCTTGCTTGAAGAATGGAAACATAACACAATTTGACGCTACTATTAAGTGCTTACAGTGGCTGCAATCCAAAAGCATGGAACATACAATAAGAAGATTGTTTGATTAGAAATTTAGATAAAAAAAAAGTCATGCTTTAAGAAATAAAATAACAATGAGATGCAAGTTCCCTAGTAGAAAACTGTATCAAGACAGACGCTAAAGATTCAAAACTATCGCATGACTGTGCACCATAATAATTTTTCAAAGTATGAAGTATCCATATATTTGGCTCATCTTGTATCAGGTAAGACATATTCTAATAATACTAATGCAAAATTGCAACTGACTTTAGATCCCATCCAAAGTGCAGGAACATATGATGATCGATGATTTTTAAAAGAAAAACAATGCATGAAGATTCAACTATATCTTTGGGAATCAAATTAAGAATAATTGCATACGCAATGGTATCTTCACTTGTTGTAACCTGAATGACCCTACCAACTTTCCCTGCGACATGATTGTAACTTTATAATAATCATATAGTCTCGAACTGAAAATTTATATTTGTTACATTTGCAAGGAAATTTATAATCATATCTTGACTTGCATCTGGCCTAGGGACATCAAATAGCACAGTAGAGTGAGTTTATTAATTGGGATACATAGGCTCCTTAAATCTCCATAATCTTTCAATTCAAATTTAGCAGTGAAACAACAAATTTCCATATTGAGCTTACTAGTATGTACAGAGCATATAATGTGATTCCATCTGAGCCATATATAAGTAGACATATGACAGTTCTTTTGTTTATGGTTCATTGGCTTCATAGAAAGTGATTTCAAATGAAGTCTGAAACACCTGGCGTCACATGAAATCAGAGGAATATCAGTACACTAACAGTTTTCCAGTAAAGATCAATAACAACACATAAATATAATCACAAAAATGTAAAGAAGGATATAAAAATTGAATATTAGAATCAATGGAAAAAATAAGTGGTAGAACTTAAGATCATAAAGAAAAAGCAAATAACAGAAGCTTAAGAAATACAAACATTAATATAAGGACGTATCCAAAATAGATCTCAGATCTACATTTTTTTTTGTTTTTTTAACATTAGTATAAGTTCTATAAGGTCTAACAAATCCATTAAATACTCTGCGGACCAAAGTGATTGATTTTGTATAACAACATCAATTTATAACTCAAATTTGTGGATTCCAAGGAGCGCATCCAACTTTGTTCAGTATTCAATGGTATTTTACAACATATGAGATATCTACATTTAGTAAATAAAGTTTTATGGTTACAATTTAGGTGAAACTTAATATTCCTTACCCTCGCTAAATCAGCACATTCTCCCTTGTCTTCGTCAATCCTATGCAACCTACTTAGCCAGCCTTGAACTCCTCTCCATCTCATGCAAGCTAATGAGCCAGTACTTTGAGAAAATTAAAAAGAAAAATAGCAAAAGAACCAACCATGAGATTGAACTTAATATTACATCCTAAAAAAATGGAGTTATGACTTAGGAATTGCACAAATGATTTTTGGGTACAAATTAATGGACGAATGTTCATGGTTCATATAACATATCAGACATAGGTGTTGCCGAAAGAGCCCACCAACACAATCGTATTTGATGATCTCCTCGTACACATCAATCGAACCATTGAACGGCCTCACTCTTATCTTTTTCATAGCCTTGGTAAATGCATAAGTGCTCCTTGAAGCAGCCAGTTCTACCTCAATCAACTGCATAAATCAAAAAATTTGGCTAAATGTAAGTTAGTAGGGGTCCATGACATGTCAGATACACTGCAATGTTATATACTTTTTGACAACCTCACTTGAACATCAAGTATATTTACTTTTTAGAAATAAACTAACAAAAGTCACTCTTTTAGTTTCGCGGTGAATATTAGCTCTTGTAGAGCTTTCAGGTGAGTTTGATTGATAACATGGTCACATTATGGTTTAATTTTTACAGGTGACACAGATAATTAGTCTTTATGGGGTAAAATGGCAAAAGTAAACTCTCGTACCCACTGCATAATCTATCTTAGTATCTATCTTCACTTTTTGCACATGGCAGTGAAGGTAGTTACTATTTACTCACACTTCGTATCTAAAAACCTATGTCCGGAAAACTCAAAAACATGGGATATATTAGAAGTTATAGGACCATAAATGATTTAATAGGATTTTCTCGTAGAACCGTGATTGTTAAAGTTATATTGACCTCACCTAGGGTTTGAGAAAACTACCGACTGATGTAGAACTTTGAATTTAAATATCATTTGTGGTTAATGTGAAAAACTCACATATTACTATGGGCATATAAGGTTTAATTTCTAAACCTAAGTCCGAAAGTAATCACGTGACTCAACATAGCTAAAGGGATACATCTATGTTTTACAACATATTACTACGCGCATAAGGTTTAATTTATAAATCTAAGTCCGAAAGTAAGCATGTGACTCAACATAGCTAAAGGGATACATCTATATTTTATAACATAAGTTAGAGACCCAAAAAAAAAAAAAAAAAACGTAACTCAACATACCCGAATGACAAAACACCACAATATACTTTTGTAAATCCAACTCCCACTGAGCCATCATGATATCATATACTCATGTATCTCCTATACCATAGTTAAGCTATCATCATACACTCTTGTGCTTCCTACTATCGTTGCTAAGCCACCATCGCATTTTCTTGTCGATTTCACTACCGCTGTTAGACCACCTTCGTATGCATGCGTACCTAGCATTTCTGTTATGAAAATCCAACATCATGCAATCTTGTGCATTCCTCCTTTACATCCTGCACCCGCTGTGAAATCTCCAACTCCGTCTTCTAAACTATTACCAGAAGCACAACACGGGAAATATTCTCGAAGCATAAGAAAATCGTGAAAATTTTCAAATCACATGTAGGCCACCGGTTTTTCTTTGAATATCTGCCACCTTTATATTTCCCGTTGATTTGTCAGCAGGTAATATCACGTGGGGTGACCAATATGATAAGTAGAAACTGGTATACCTGAGATATTATTGAAAAGACAATGACCTTTATTTAGCACCAACATTTTGTGGTTTCTGAGAATAAAGAGCATTGCATAATTAACACCTAGTGCAATGGTAATTCAAACTATACAACTAATATAATAGCTGCATTGAAGGTACCAGGATATACGAACAAAACCTTTTCGATTGGAAGGTAGCATATCACAGTTACTATATCCCGCACATTTGCCCGATCAACAGTTTTTCAGAAACTCCCCAAAATTAAACTTTCCCGTCAATGGATCCACTAATAAACTATAGAACTGTTACAGGATTGAACTAAAAAAATAAAACAAATTAAGAATCTAAAAAATGCTGATAGATCAGAATTTTCAAAAAAAAATTATGGTCAAATTTTCCTATGGGAAAGTCTGAGCAATGCCTGACTTAAAAATTTATAATCAAGTGGTGGTAACGCACAATCAAAACCTATATAACAATTTTTCATCGATCTGTATTATCTCTCAGTGATCTCACATGTTGCCATTATACAATTATACACATATGTGTATGTGATTTTGATGTGTATGTGATTTTGAGTTTAATTAGGGAATGACCACCACTCTTATTATTAGTATTCTGCAACTGTGTCCACTCACCAACTCTTGCAACCCTCATTATACTTAAACATAATTGATTAATAGACTATCCTCATACGTGAACACTGGTATGTCATTTTATATTTGTTTTTTTTTTCCTTTCTTGCAAACCTTGTTACTTTAAATATTGAACCTGTTATTCTTCCATATGTTATATGTAGCCTGATCTTCTGGAGTAAAATATTTTTACCTAAAAATTCCATTTATGGAAGCTTCTTTCTCTATATAGATTATATTTTTAGGAGGCTGCAATTCGAACAATGCTCCCATATTTTGGCAATGGCATTTAGATTAACTTTAAATCAGCATAGAAAAGTACTTGCATATACTGGCAACCTAGAGACACACATCAACCTTGGGATTTGGTCTGGGCATCTTGGCGTTCACCACTCTGGGGGAGCTTGGCGAAGACACTTTGACTTTCTTCAAGCGTTTGAAGAATTGCTTAATTAGTAACGATGCTAGTAGTGGTTTTGGTAGTTTTATCTTCCATAGACTAGGTGTTGCTATTCAGAGAGGAGTGGGAGCCCAGCTTGTTGCTAGGCTTCCGACTGGGAGCTTTGTTTGAGTTTTATGAATTGTAATAAAATAATCAATTTTCTACTGATTATCATTTTTTTTTTGTTGCTTGTATAAAGAACAGTTCTCACACATACTGAGAATGACCTAATGGATAAGAAATACAATCTAAAATAATTAAATACACGTCCAAACAGTAACTTTTCCTCCAAAAATGCAGTAAAAATATAAACCCAACATATAAGAAATACATTTTTTTTAAATCTTGCATATATATCCTAACCCCCCCAAAAAAAATCATCATGTTGTACCGAACATAAAGTAGATGCGAAGGTACATCTCCAACGAAATCGTCGCGACACTTGCTGCAAGAACCACGGTTGCCCACATATTCTACTTTCTTGTTGCGAATTCTGAAAAGGATTATATGTGAATCGGCTACACGACTGTTGGCGCATACCTTGTTATGTAGCTTCTCAGTCACCTCAAGCAGGGGCTTTATGTTTTCATAAGGATTCTTTTCTTCCTCCAGATTGACTGTTACCCTTGATGCAGCTGTAGTACAAACGCTAAGTTAGAATCACATGGCATCAATTTTACACATAAATAAGCGGATAAATTATTTTTTTTTACCCATGCGATCCTTCACGTATGTGCCACTTACCACTATCACTTTGTGCGCGCATGAACAATATAAACCTGAGAAATATTAAGACCTGCTTCCATCCTTTAAGACTCAACGTAAAAATATTAAGTTTGACTGACTGCCAAGTTTTTTTTTTTTTTTTTGAGAAGAGATTAAAATTGATAACCATATGCCAAGGAGGCACAAAACAAAGAAGAACAAAAAGGAAAAAAAAAAAACAGGGAGATTACGTACACTATTACATGTTATAAATCTCCCAGTTTTCTACTAAATCATCGAAGAAAAGACTCCCAAACACTTTACATGGAAGTCCCATTGAAACAATAATGATTTTACGGTGGTAATGTCTTGCGGACTTTGGACTGCCAAGGTATGGATGCCACTCCTTTGAGCCAATTTCTATTTAATGGCTCCTGGCATAGAGGTTTGCCAACTTTCCATGCAGGCTACCTTCCTATCACCAGTCAATCAGTCATGCACAATGATTTTTTAGACAAAGACAACGACCATGAGTTCATGAATCTATACTCGTGATCCTTAAGCCCTTAAGTAATTGAATATACGAAAAGTTCTTCTGCATATAATCAAAAATATAAACTGCTCAAGATGAAGATATGAAAATAAATACTCAGGTGCATTTTAAAGAAGACAGGAATGCATATATACACAAACTGCGACCATATTATTATGTAACATTTTTCTAAAAATCATAACACTGTTGAACTGAAAGAATCAGTATTTTCAATTCTCTCTATTTTTTATTTTTTTCTGAAAGGTCCTTATGGTTTCATTTACATGACAAACCATTTTTGATAACCTTTCATGGCATATCTGAACCCCACTTTGTGGGTTGGGGCGCTCAGCTGTAATAATAGCTTGACAACTTTTCTATAGACTGTTGAGTATATAGTTGTAATGTAGGAGAGGAAAACCTGTAAAATAAATTAATCTATCAGGGAAATAAAATTTTAGCTATTGGATAGTTACCGTATGATTTAAACAGATACGCACCTAGGAAAAGAAGAGAAAAAAAAACATGGTCATTTTCAACACCATCAAAATACTGACCAGGATTCCCCTTGTCGTCAGATGCTAACATTTTGAATGTTTTTACTACCTGGTCAAATATTGAAAGGGAAGGTACTGGTATGAGACATGAATAAGGAAATAGTATTGAAAAGAAAGGTAACGCTAGGTCCACCACTCTCTCTAAAAATGGATAAGGTTGATAATAATGAATTGCAAGAATTAGGTTAATTATGAAAGAGCAAGCCCTTTGCCGTCTATAGTAGAGGTCTCAAAGAAACAATGTTGCAAAGGTATATTCGAGAAACAGAAGCTAATACATAAGGAAATCTCGCAAAATTTCATCAATAATACAAAACAAAGCTAGGCTAAGTTTGCCTAGCTGAGTGGTGGTCAGGATTTGTCCGTGGGAAAGATAAATCAAGGGTTGTGGTTCTCCTGACCACCCCTACAACTCGCACACGTGGCATTAATTCCAATATTATGAATGAAAAATGAATACTCAAGTCAAGATATGGAATTTCAAAAATTATAATGGGGAGGTTCGAACTCGTGACCTATTGTGTCATAAGAGTGGCCTCTAACCAGTGTTCCACCTTGGTTGGAATTGATAGAAAAGATAAATCAACAGTGGTGGTTTGTTCAACTTAAATACCATAATTGCTTTATTAATTAGTGTTTCACTAATTGCACATAATAAATGACTAATTCCAAGGGTTGTGGTTCTCCTGACCACCCCCTACAACTCGCACACGTGGCATTAATTCCAATATTATGAATGAAAAATGAATACTCAAGTCAAGATATAGAATTTCAAAACCATAATAAATGACAGGGAGGTTCGAACTCATGACCTATTGTGTCATAAGAGTGGCCTCTAACCGGTGTTTCACCTTGGTTGGAATTGATAGAAAAGATAAATCAATAGTGGTGGTTTGTTCAACTTAAATACCATAATTGCTTTATTAATTAGTGTTTCACTAATTGCACATAATAAATAATCTATTCATTATAAAGTGTTTTATTAATTAGTGTTTCACTAATTGCTCATAATAAATGACTAATCATTTTTTAATTATAAATATTTTCTTAATTAATTATAATATTTATTTCTATTAATAAGTTATTTTGATAAATAGAATCAATAGACATTTTATGAGACAATGAGTAGTAGAAGAGGTGGAGGCCGAAAGATTAGTGGTGGTTAAGGGCGGAACCAAGCACAATTATATTTATTTTTGTTCTTTTATTGTAAAATGGGATACAAAGTCCATTTTCACCTGTATCCAACTTGCCAAGAATTTTTTCTCCCTCTCTCCTCAAAATCCTGGCTCCGCCCCTGGTTTGTGGTGGAAGAAGTAGTGACGGTGAATGCTGGTGAGTAGTGATGGACAATATTAATTTTATGTTGTCGTTACAACATCGATAACATCGTAGTGTGGAAGATGTGGTTGGCTGTTTTTAACACTTTTGATAAAGGAAGATACCATATATTTCAGGGATGATATCATACAAGACAATATTTTCATGATCGTAGTTGGATCACCCAAATGGTACCCCTGTTATCTTTGGTACTATATCGTATAAATCATGATTTTTTAATGTTAAAATAAAATTGATTGCAATACAAAAAAAGCATATATACACGGAAAAAAATAATAAGGAAACTAATCAATTGACGAAATTTTGTTCAATCTAAACCTCATACATGGCATTTGTGATTGAAAATTAGAATTGCGTCCAACAACCTACATGGGATGGGCGGCAGTGATGGTGGCAGTGGTGGAGTCAAAAATGACATTGAGGAGGCCTATTTTTTTTTTAAAAGAAACATGTAAACTTTGGTGGACTAAACCATAAATATATATGGACAAAGTACTATTTATAAAATAAACTAAGAAATTTATGTAGTTATTAAAAATTTAAGGGTTAGAGCCAGTTAGTCAACCCTTGGCTCCGCCACTAGGTGGTGGTAGATAAAAAAGTGGATTCATATGGTTTTATGGTGGTGGCAGGTATTGGTGAAAAAAACATATTATGCTAATTTCGTAACATACAAAATGTGTAATGTTATATTATAAAGTATAAAACGTGGTTGATCATTCTAATGTTAAAATAACTCGATAAAACACATGTCCATTTTAAAAATTGGTGCAGTCAATTTCCATGTTATGTAATAACTAAACGAACGATACGAATCAAGATCGAAACATATGAAATTATTTATTATCGATTTGTTTATGTAAAGAGTGGTCAGGATTTGTTCTTGGCAAAGATAAATGATTAATTAAATTTCTATTATAAATGTCCCTTTAATAATCTAACATAAATACATAATTTTACTAAAAACTATATTAATTCTAATGGTGGTAGTGGAAGTAGGGTTAGTATAAGCAAAGTGGCGGGTGTTTGTGAATGGTGGAGGCGGTAACATTACTATTGGTGGAAGAAATAGTGGCGGTGGATGGTTTTTATGGTGGTGCGGGTGTTGGTAATAATAGTGTATACTAATAGTTTTTTCTTTTTAGTGAGTTTTATTGTATTGTGAAAGATGTAATTGGTTGGTTTTAGCACGATTGATAAGGACAAAAACTAAATATTTCGAGGATGATACCGGAACGTATAAGACAATATGATCATGACTGTTCGATCACCCGTATTATATAAAGGCAATTGGTATACCCGCGTAAGAGAACATTATCGCTCTCTCGAGTACTATTACATTCTTTTTCCTGAAAGACCATCAATGTCGAGTTGTTTCGCGACAACTACCTACAAAGACAACAACTTTCACTCAATTCCCGATATAAAACCTTATTGACCGGGAAAATGTATTTGCATTCTAAAATATTTGTTTGAAAATTATGTTTGTTCATCAAAATCATCATAAAAAAAATCTAAATCATAAATCTAAATTTCGCCTCCGATGTTTATAGAATATGTTTTATATTTTACATTCTCAAATCATGCGACCTCTTGATGACAAATCAACAATATCAAATTACGGATCAATATGTATAGGTTTCATTCACTGGGTTAGAAGGTAGAGTAGACATAGATGGGTAGATCACACGCAGAACATGACTAAGAATACTTCAATAATTTGGTCAAGAGATAAGGTCAGAATTTAAGATTAACTTTCTATAGGACTAATTAGATCGGCTTCGATAGGAGCTGACCAAAATATGGATTAATAATAATTTTCACGTAAGACAATTGCAAAACATAGTTTGGCTAACTCTGCCTATGTAAAGAGTGGTCAAGATTTGTCCTTCCTCAATTGCTATGTTATGTGAGAAGAAGGTGATATCTAAGATTGAGGTATAATTCAAATCTATTAGATTCATACCATTTACAATTGGATTCCTTGAAAAAATTGACGTGTAGTTATTATTATTAAAGACAAGGGATACATTGACCACACTTGCGCAAATAGCTCACTTCGAAAATGATTGGTGTTGCCTATATTGTCTAGAATGCAACGAGGAATTTGAGGAAGCAAGGCACCAGAAGCAGTGTCCGGAGTATTTTTGATATAGTAACTTAGACCCGATGTAATACTTATGTTTTTTTTTTTTAGCTTTTCCACAATCTATTTATTTAAGAAAAATGAACATTGCAAATACATTACATCAACAAAAATTAGACAGATTGCGTTTGACAATAATGGCTACTGATGGTCCGGAAACGAAAAAAAAAAGGAATTATTGGGATATACAACGGATTACTTGATACGAATGAAAGAGGTATAACTATTTCGATTCTGAAATCACATAAAGTTCACAGTATAAGATGACATCAAGTTTAAAGTTAGTAACAAACATAATATGGATAACTAAAATGTTAAAAACAAACAAGATATATAAACTCAGAAAGTCGTGGGACTTGAAGAGGCCAATTTTGAAAACTACAGTCTTAGAAAGCAACGATCCAAAATACCATAATTTCTTTTTTATAAATATTCAATGTAGAATATGTCAACTTTTGGTAAAGGATCTATTGACAATCTATTAATTTGAAATAGGATCATGGAGTACAATATGTGTTCAAGGTTCTTTATGAGGTAATGTGTCGCCATTGTATTCCAAGTGAAGGTAGGAACATACTAAGTGACAAAATGTCCAAGACTTTTGAAGTTACCAAAGCCTTCGTTAAAACGAATTGTTGGGCACAATACTTTGTTGAAGATTTAATGGCAGAGGTTCGCATATATACAATCCCTTCGAAAAGGTAATGGGTACACATTTTAAGCATTGTCATCTAATGGGTGTTGAAAAATTACGGAAAATCATGTCACATTTGATAGTTTGTATCATTAGTTCGATGCAAAAAAATACTATTCTCTGCCTATTTGGAGGATCGACAACATGACCATGATAGATAAGTCAGCCGGAGCGAAATAGGAGCATGTGGAGACTTTTATGGACGATATTGATTAGTTGATTTCATCGAGATGAGCGCTCGCGACGACATATTTCCAAAAAATATTTAAACTTCCATGTTCATGTAGAGCATTATCTCATTATAAGCAATGAACCTAAATAAAAAAGTGTCTGGAAGTTAAGATTATATTTCTTTCGTTTGAGCAAATCTCCGGTGGTAAAATATTAAAGGAAAAAACAAAGTAAAAAAGAGAGGAAAATCCCAACTATTTTTATGACAAACACATATTAAATCATAAGGAGTTGATAAGTATTCGGGACACAAATTATACGATATATTAAAAATGAACCAACATCATGGCCCGTGCCGTTACGGCACGGGTTAAGGGCTAGTTACACTAATAAAGAAAAATCATTTCATTACACTAATAAAGAAACATCATTTGCTGTCCAGCTATTTTTTTTAATCAAAGAACAAAACTAATAATGGCGGGATTGAAACAGAAAGAAGAGAGCGAAGTACAATGAGGAAAAGAAAATTACATCATTCACTCAAGCAAAGTGATTACCCACTCTACTTGCAATTATTAAGGATTACTCTAGCATGCACGGACCTCGATCAGGGGATAACCATGAAAGCTGCAGGCACAACAAACACACACACAAAAATTGTATCGTGCCATTATAGAATATCCAAATACCAAAACCCATAAAGCATACAAATGCGTGAACAGAAAATTGACAATGAAACCTGAATCATATTTTTAAGAAAATAAAAAATAAGTAAAAATGTATTACCAGAGAAGTACCAGTAGCGAAAAAACAAAAAGGAGAACAGACGGAAAATGGATTTGGGCCGGTTAGCATGTCAAAGTGTCGCCATCACCTCAACCCCTTCCCCCAAATATTATAGAAGGAAACATAAACAAACACCCAAAAGTCTGATATAAGCAATTTCAATATTGAAATATGTACGACTATCGTGGTTGTAATTTTTTTTGTTAGTGAACTAATCGTATGATCTGCCAATACATAAGTGTAAATCATAAGAAAAGACAAATTAAAGAATTATCAAACAAAGGGTGTGCTGCAAGGTGAATCACTACCATTATTAAAGGCAGCAAAGAGTTCCCCATCGTTGATTCGGATTACTACCCATTCAGACCTACAGTAAATTAAAAAAAAAAAAGTAAAGCTATAAGGAATAACAAATATGTATATTTAGATGTTGAGTCCAAACACTCATATGCATTCGAATTCGAGAACAGCAGCTTCTCAAGGTTTAAGAGAGGAGTCGAGAGAAGAATAAGAGTCTCAGGTTGAAATCAAGCATATATTAATCGTCTTCTTTAAGAGAAGACAAAATTATATTATATTATTCCATACTTAAAATGCTCCATACTTGAAATACATTAACATACCTAATATATACATGTAAGGGTTAAGAGATGATTCCTTTTATGCCGTAGGTCTTAATAATAGGAAAATGATCTTTTTTGTCGCGCAAGAAAATATTTTTTTTGTTGAGAAAAACGTACTGTATTTCTTTCGCTAAATTTGGCATGAGAAATTAATGAATAAATATTTAAATCTGGTGTAAGACGTCACTTACAGATTTGTGTAGTTGCACCTGGATTTGTTTCCGAAAATACATCAAAGTATCAAACACGAACGGAGAATATATATATATACTATATTCTTAACCTAAAAAAAATGGAAATTTTTTGATTGAGCTCTTTGCTTAGTAGCCGGTAAATTTGTTTCCGAAAATACAACCAACAGATGAAGAGAAAAAAATCTTTTATTGCCTAATAAAATATGGAAAATTTATTTCCGCATAAACGTGATAATTAAATTTCGGTAAAAAAATCTATTCTTAGCCCTTAGATCGGATCAATTCGATTTACAATTAACGGTCACGAAATGTAAAGGGGCTAACTTGTATTTCGGCCAATCAGGAGCGAGGGTTTTGTTCACCGGCCAATGGGAGGGGAGGTAAGCGCAACTCTCGTTGTGGTGTGAGAGATGTGGTTGGCTGTTTAGGTTGTTGATGTTTTGTATAGCGGATGGAAGGATGAACGGAAAGAAGGGGTGTCTTCTTTGCCGATTTCCCTTTTAAAAAAATTGTTCTTTCGTTCCAAGGTCGCCCACTCTCATACAATAGTCAAGTACTGTACTGTTAAGTTATGGGTTACGTTGATGATAATGTAAAAAATAAAAACTTTTGTTCTTTCCTTATTATTCATGCCATCAACTCAAAATCCAAAATTTGAACCCAAATTTACTAAATAAGACCTACTTTTTTCAGTATAGCTAATATGTACCTACAATTTTTTTTTAGTATAGCTAATATGTAGCTACATTTTTTTCGGTATAACTATTATGTACCTACAATTTTTCTCAGTATAGCCGATATGTACCGATAACTTCTTTTTATTCAGTATAGGGGATATGTGTCGACCGTTGATAGTGTAAAAACCTACCTAGTTTCGTTTTGGTGCAGTCAATATACAGTGACAGTACATCATATACGTACTGTTGGATCATATACTGTAAAATAAATTTGAGAACGCAAAAACAAGATGACATGGTTATAAATCAGTATTATCAACCCTTGAGTTTCTATGAGATATCAGGTCATATACCAAGTGTCATTTCCATGGTTATAAGTTGGGGCTTGATTTGTGTAGGTGTGAATAATCCACAGGGACAGGTGGAGCCATCCCAGTCGAGGGCGTACCAAAGAAAACGGAGTAGTGAAAGCACTGAATCACCCCACCGGATCCAAGCGCGAGAAAAGAGGTATGAAGACAAGTCGAGAGATCGAGGCAAAAGGGGGAAAAAGTTCTGATGTGACGATCTTCGGCTCGAGGACATTTAATGCTCGACAAAGTAGGTAAAGAGATAAGGAAGACTCGGTCAAACTCGGCTGAGAACCCAGAAGGCGACATCGGTCAACATCACCTAACAAGCAACATCGGATGCAGCCACCACTCGGCCAGATGCTTCAACTCGGGTAGAAGGGAAGATCGGATGAAGCATCGGGTAGACACCCGAAGAGATCATCAAGGAAGATGTATTAGGCCCAACACTGTAATATCGTTGTATCACCATTTTATGGCTATAAATAGGAATCATGTATAGGGCTAGAGAGGCAAGTGAGAAGTGAGGAAAGAGAGTACACCAAGAGCATAGAGAGAAAGCATACGATTTGTAACCGGAAAAATAGTAATAAGACCTTCCTTTCACCCCGTGGACGTAGGTAATCATGCCGAACCACGTATCTCTTGTGTTCTTCTACATTTCTACTTTGTTTGGTTTCTTTATACATGCATGAGATCCTTTGGATGTAGGGGTAGGATTTTCTACATCTACATTCTGGCGCCGACTAAGGGGACGTATAACATCTTCGGATACCTTGAGGTCGTTACCAAAAGAGGAAAATCCAAGCTCCTAAGCCACTTTGTGTGCTAGTTGATGCTAAGAGAGAAACTCTTTTGGTTCTTTATTTTTTGTTTTCCTAACAAAACCTTGCGGAGTTTGATCCTTGCTCTTTATTTTTGTTTTGCTAACAAAACCTTGCGGAGTTTGATTCTTGCTCTTTATTTTTGTTTTGCTAACAAAACCTTGCGGAGTTTGATTCTTGCTCTTTATCTTTCCTTTCATAACAAAACCTTATCAAGTTCGATGTGAGTCCGCTTAGTATCCCTGTTCATTGTCTTTACGTCTCCTGAAAAACGTGTCTTTCGTTCAGAGAAGGTCGTCAAGACCGTTTCAATAGAATAGGATACTTGCTTAAGACACCCCAGCGAGTTGTTGGAAGATCCGCGAGCTCCCAAAATAACATCTTTCGATGTTGGTAGAAGCTAGAAGGAAACCCCATCTCGCCGGGATTTATCGTTTGAGACCTTGATAAAAGAGAGATTCAACAGCTCCTATCAACATCCGTTGAAAATAGTCGATGCTTAATGAAAAACTCTAACGATCGAGACGCCTAAGCGGCTAGATTTATCACCTTCTCAAATTTAAGGAAATACATCGTTACATTTGCCTTCATTTACTCGCTCGCCGTTTAAACCCTTCCTTTTAACAAGTTAAGCAAAGTACAACAATGGTAGAAGCAAGACTAGCTCGAATCGTTGAGTCCGGTCTTCGGAAACCATGGTCGGAAGGGTTATAGTGAGCGGCACGTTAGCTGAATCTCATTTTGATCCTACACCTGAAGCCGTCTGACATCGAGAAAACTCAAATATCCCATGATTCACTTCGTGGGAAGACCATCAAAGACGACAGGTTGTTGAGGGTCGTTGTTACTATCCATCGTCGCCAAGAAAGAGACCTTCCGATTTAATGTACGGGTGGTCAATGACTCCTGGCGCAGGGAATGTTAGGACAAATAATGATTAATGCATAGGGAAAGTACCGAAAGCGATGTGTCGGGGCAGCCTTTTAAAAATTGTCTTTTAGGGCCAAAACAACCTGACTGCTGAGACCAACACGCTAGCGTAAACGGAAGTGTACTATAAAACCTGTCCCACCTCGCGCTGTTGAACTGCTGTACTTCATCCTTAACCTTTTCGAAAGCAGTTCGAAGTAAGTGTTGTGTCCTTTGCTGACGTAGGTACGAACGGATAGGCGAGCCGAGGAACGAGGACGATAACAAAGGCAATGGCAAGTACCTCCGGGACGAGCGGATCCCGAGGAACCGGGTCACGGCCGGGATCTAGCGGGCAAGAGGGACTCACGGATTCTCGGCACGAAGATCGTCGACCTAACAACCAGGGCGAGACTCAGGCGTTGATCAAAGGCATGACTACGGTCGACGAGGAGGTCGATTTGGGCCGAGATGACGATTTCCCACCCGGGGTGTTGAGGATCAACCCGAGCCAGATGGGGCCGAGGAATGAGGGCAGCATGGAAGACGGGAGAACTGCATCGGATACCGAGGAGGAGGAGGAAGTTCAAACGATACGCGAGGAACGAAGGAGAGAAAGACAACCGACAGAGTACCAACGAGACCTAGAACGAGAAGCTGAGAGGCTTAGGCGAGTACACTTGGCAAGGGGGACCCTAATCGGGACATCCCCCCGGTAACGGTCGACCTCCCCACAGCTCCGACTGTTCCCCCGGCGTCGGCTAACCACCCCGCAGCTCTGATTGTTCCCCCAGTGGCGATCGATCACCCAACAGCTCCGATCGTCTCCCCGTCGTCCTCGCCTGCGAGACCCCAACCGCACCCCCTAACACAACGGGACACCAAGTGAATGGTCACTCCAGTCACGAGAGCACCGACCCGATGTTACTTGCTATACTGGCAAGCCAAAGAAGACAAGAGGACCTAATGGGAGAACTGCAAAGGAGAAACCTGGCGCTAGAATACGAAAATTACCAGCTCCGCAACAGGAGAGCGGGGTCGAGAGGATCATCGAGCCGAGGCGCCTCTAGCAACCACACTCCACCGAGGGACGCCCCACCCCCCTCACCAAGCCGAGAACGCATACCCGACCCTAATCGGCTAAGAGAAGGGTATGGGCCAGCCGAGGATTCTTCTACCGATGAGGAAGCAACCAATGAGAGTACGGACGCGTCCACCAAACAAAAAATCGAGCTCGAGCGGATGGTTAAGAAACCGACCGGAGATAACGAGGATGATAAGTTAGCAGAAGTAATCAATGAAGCCCAGAAGACGCCGTTTACTAGGGAATTGGACCGGACTCCGTTTCCACCAAAATGTACGCTGTCGATCTTCCCATCGATCTTCCCATCTAGGTTCGATGGCACAGGCATCAAGATGTACGGCATGTCCTTGCTACAGTGGAAGAATCACGATGTGGTCATGTGCTAATTCTTCCCTGCCAGTTTGGAGGGAGGGGCGAAGAGTTGGTTCTACACCCTGCCCGATAAATCCGTCGGGAGCTATGCAGTTTTGGTGGAAACCTTTCTCGAGATCTATATGCATAACGGTATAGCTCGGCCCAGAGTCGACAAGTTGTTCACCCTGGCACGAAGACTCGGGGAGCCATTGCGTTCTTTAACTACGAGATGGAGGAAGTTATGCACGGATATAGGGAAAGCACCCGGTCGACCAACGGATATTCGGCTTCGAGAAATCGCTAAGAAAGTCGGATCCCATCCGGGTGGCAATGTACACGGAGAAGCCTAAGACACTAAGGGTGATCCGGAAGATGCAAGAGCACTATATCGCCTTGGAGGAGATTCGGAAGGAGCGCAAGATAGGGAATACAAGAGGCAAGCACCGCAGAAGAGGCCACCCCGCGAGAAGCCACGAAAACGATCCGAAAAAGGCCGGTGCCCCACACTGGGTGAGAACAAGAGAGTTTGGGTCGAGAAAGGAAAGAAGCCTCGCCACGAGCCAAGATCTTATACTCCGCTAAATGCGCCATTGGAAGAAGTGTTCAAGGAGGTTGAAAAGAGGAACGACATCCGTTATCCCAAGACTCGGGAATCCAATTCGACGGGACAAGGAACCACCCGAATTCTGCCATTATCATCAGTTCATGGCCATTCAACCAATGATTGTAGAGAAGTGAAAGACATCGTCCAAAGACCTGATCCGTGATGGGTACTTACGGCATTTCGTCAAGACATCGCCGACACTGCCGAGCCGTATGTCCCGATGCACCGTATAAGAATTAACCGCGACACCCGCGCTGTAACACCATATCACACTCAAAGAACTCGGGGTACGACCAGGGAACAGGTATCACCTCGAGAATCCATAAGAGGGACCGATCAGGCAAAGAAATCCTCAGTATGGCCAAAACCCTACCCATGGAACCATGGATGATGCAGCCAATCACCTTCTCGGCAAAAGACGTCCCATTGAACGGC
The DNA here is from genome assembly GCA_023531295.1 of Papaver armeniacum. Lineage (NCBI taxonomy): Eukaryota > Viridiplantae > Streptophyta > Magnoliopsida > Ranunculales > Papaveraceae > Papaver > Papaver armeniacum. Next base: position 227,307 of record JAJJWW010011298.1, on the reverse strand, counting down.
CAAGCACATGGGGATCCCCTAGTAATAACCCTGCTGATCGAGGAATGGGAGTCCGCGGGATACTAATGGACAGCGGCGGCTCGGTCGAAATCTTGTTTTACGACACTTTCAAAAGGATGGAGTTGTACGATGATATCCTGGTCCCGTCCACCTATCGAATTCTGGCTTCAACGGTGCGATGAATAAATACCAAAGGGAGAAGTCACCCTCCAAGTCTCGGACGGGGAGGGGTTCCTTGACACACTCACCACCTTTTGCGTGGTCGATGTCGTGTCACCATACGAAGCAATTCTGGGTCGGCCCTGGCTTGCGGGGATTAAAGGGGTCGCCTCGGCTTATCATCAGAAATTGCGGTTCCCATCTTACCGAGGAGTGGTAGAGGTACTAGGAGATCCCCAGGCGGCAAGGCAGTGCGTGCAAATAGACGTCCAACAGAATGAGGAGAGGCGGTCAAGGAAACGTCAAGAAAAGAAGAAGTCAAAGGAAGTAGAGGCGGGCGAGGAGCTGGAAAGGGTAATGTCGCAAGCCGTCGCTACCTATGAAGCCGGCGAGAAAGAGACCTTATAGGAGCCGGTAACAATCGGCGAGCCAAAGAACAATTTCTCGGCCCTAGAACCAACTCGACAAGTCAATCTGGGCACCGAGGAGGAGCCGAGATTAGTAAGGATAGGGTCCCTCTTAACAAGTGAACAATCCCAACAGTTGATAACCCTTCTGAAGGAGCACATGGACATATTCGCCTGGCAAATGCACGATATGGAAGGAATTGACCCGAGTGTCTGCTCGCACCACCTGCGGATAGACCCCAAGTTCAAACCAATCAGGCAGAAGATGAGAAGAATCGCACCCGAGCTACAACCGGCGGTAGAGGCCGAATTGAAGAAGTTGTATGCAGCAGGGATCATTCGGAAGGCCCAGTACCCACAATGGATATCTAATATGGTGATAGTCCCTAAAAGAAACGGGGGCGTACGAATCTGCATAGACTATAGTGACTTGAACAAGGCATGCCCAAAGGACAGCTTCCCTCTCCCCAGCATCGACCAGCTAGTGGAATCCATTGTCGGGTATAAGGCGATAACTCTCATGGACGGATACTCAGGGTACAATCAAATACCCATGTCCCCCGAAGATCAAGAGCATACGTCCTTCTTCACACCAAGAGGGCTGTGTTGCTACACCAAAATGCCATTTGGATTAAGAAATGCCGGCGCCACCTATCGAGGGCTGGTGGAAGAAATGTTCGAAGATAAAATACACGACACCATTGAGGTGTATGTGGACGATATGTTGGTCAAAAGCAAGGTGTCCGACAAGCACATCGACGACCTTCGAGGCATATTCCAAACCATGAGAAGATACAAGATGAGGGTCAATCCGGCCAAGTGCACCTTTTGGGTCACCTCGAGCAAGTTCTTAGGATACATAATCACCGACAAAGGAATTGAGGCCGACCCGGATAAGATCGGGGCCGTGGTGGAAATGCCGTCGCCTGTAACGGTGAAAGATGTGCAACGATTGAACGGGAATTTGGCGGCCCTGGGGCGATTCATTTCGCGGTCGTCCGACAAGTGCAAGGATTTCTTCGGGACGCTACGAAAGGGAGAAAAGTTTAAATGGACCGAGGAGTGTGAAGAAGCGTTTCAAAAGATCAAGCAACATCTCGCGAGTCTACCAAAGGTCTTTAAAGACCCGAGCCCGAGAAGACATACTAACGCTATACCTTGGGGCAACTAGTCACGCCATCGCGCCGTCCTAGTCAAGAACGCCGGGGGGGAAGAAAAGCCGGTGTATTTCATAAGCAAGACCATGAGCCCGACCGAGAGGAACTACACCAGGATCGAGCAACTGATATTAGCACTAGTGTTCGCAACGCAGAAGCTTCGAGAATACTTTCAAACCCACAAAATCAGGGTGCTTACAAAGTCCCCCATAGAATCGCACTCGACAAATAAGCAGCCCGGGTGGGCGAATCTCCAAGTGGAGTGCACAAATAAAGCGATTCGACATTGTTTACGAGATGAGAACAGCGGTAAAAGCACGAAGCGGTGGCGATTTCTGGCATTTCCCCTCGGCGACGAAGACGAGGTAGAAGACATACCCGGAATGGAGGAAGATGGAGAAGACCCATCCGACCTACTCGAGTCATGCAGCCCGACACGGTGGGAGGTTTTCGTGGATGGGTCATCTAATAAAGATGGGTCGGGCTTGGGATTGGTCTTCACGACGCCGAAGGGGAAAAAGATGGTCCACTCCTTTAGGCTCGAGTTTAAGGCAACTAACAATGTCACGGAATACGAGGCAGTAGTACATGCCCTGCGCTTAATAGTGGAGATGGGGATCCAGGAGGTACGGCTTACGAGCGACTCCCAACTGGTTGTCCGGCAAATCAATGGGCAGTACGCCATACATGACCCTCAACTACAGAAATACTGGGAGCTCGTCCAATTCTACATCAGCCAGATACCAAGCATCAAGTTTCGACACATCTGTAGGAAGGACAACCGCCACTCGGACGCCCTAGCATATATCGCTTCCATGTTGACAGACTCAAGCATTGAAGGTATCAGAATCATGAGGGTCCTAATGCCTTCGATGCCGAGATCGCGGATATCGGCGCACAAGTCGCGGAGACCACTACCGACCAATATCGGGCCGATGATTGGAGGAAGCCGATCCATGAATACCTCAAAACAGAAGGTTGCCCAAGGGGAGACCGGAGATCAACAAGATCAAGAGCAAAGCCGCTGCGTTTAACTTCGAGATGGCGCCCTATACGAGAAAATCATATCTAGGGCCATTGCTAAAGTGCCCGAGTAAGGAGGAGGGCGAGATGATCCTCAACGAATTGCACTATGGGGTCATGGAAACCACAGCGCTCGGGTCGCACCTAAGCGGAACGAGCTAAAACCATGGGATACTTCGCCATACATGAATGAGGACGCGAAGCATATGGCCACCGTTTGCGACGAGTGCCAAAAATTTGGGAAGAAGATACATGCGCCGGCCGTAACATTAAACTCGTCATCGGTCCCCGGCCCTTCGCTAAATGGGGAATCGACATCGTGGGACCATTACACGTCGGATCGTGACAAAGGAAGTACTTAATTGTGGCCACCGACTATTTCACCAAGTGGGTTGAGGCCGCTCCGCTAAGACACATACGAGATAAGGATGTTTTTCGATTCATCTGGGAACACATCATATGCCGCTTTGGGGTTCCGAAAGCAATCGTCTCTGACAACGGGAAACAATTACAAGGCAAAAACATCGACCTGCTATTCAACACTTACAACATCCGAAAGAGCAAGTCCACGCCCCTATACCCCCAAAGCAATGGACAGGCCGAGATCATAAACAAGACTATCGCTGATAACATGAAGAAGAAACTTGACGGGGAATATGGGAAATGGTGTGAAGAGCTCTACAACGTCTTATGGGCATATAGGACAACCCGCAGGGAGGTAACTGGATTGTCACCTTTCATGTTAACATACGGGACCGAAGCCATCCTGCCTACGGAGGCGATGATACCCACCACAAGGACCGAAGCATGGAGGCGAAACATCTCGGAAGATCTTATCTTGGCTAAACTTGACGATCTAGAAGAAACAAGAGAGATGGCCCTGCAGAAGATGGAGAATTACCAACGAAGGATCCAACGAGAATACAACAAACGGGTTCGACCAAGAGAATTCCAACCGGGGCGCTTGGTACTAAAGCACCTACCCAGCTATGAGCGTGACAAAAAGGGTGGTAAACTTGCACCACGGTGGGGAGGACCCTACACAATTGTTGAGAAGGTCGGAGAAGGGTCATACAAGATACTGAAGCCGGACGGAACACCCGAGCCACGACCGTGGAATGCGGCACGACTAAAGCTCTACCATCCATAAAACCAGGTAAGATATCTTGTCATCTATTTCCGTGAAAGGCCACGTGGGGTTGGAAATATGACAAGTGCGTCTGAATGGTCGTTTCGAACCCGGGGCGATGGCATTGTGCAAGTGCCGGGGCGACTTACACTAACACGGACTATTCGAACTCGGGGCGATGGCAGTGTGCAAGTGCCGAGGTAGTTCAGGGGCCCTGGCGGTTGGAAACCAGTGGCCGATTGTCGAGGCATGAGTACTCGACAGTCGAGCAGTCAACATTGCTCTCCTCGCAAGTGGCCGAAATCACTTGCCCAAGAAGATTAATCGATAACTTCTTGGGATGTCGATCCCATAGAAACTAGGAAAGACCAACTACCCTTCCACTAGATCTCGAAAGACGGTGATGAGATGCCTCAATCAGGACATGGCATCGGGCCCGATGACCCTCCTTGTTGAGTGTGTTCGACAGAAACGGCACTTATGACTAACCTATCTATTCGTACAGGCACACATAACAAGGTCACAACAGCAAACCACACGTCGTCAACTCAACATAAATAAGGATAATAGCATCAGTAGCGTAATAGCGTCAGTAGCAAGAAGAACAAACAAACTGGCGACGCAAAGACACCCATAAAAGTTGTACAAGAAGTTAAACGGTGTTCAAACGAATTACAACCCAAGGGGAAGGGTAAGAAAGCGACGCAATGCGCAAAATACACGTTCACTCCTTCGAAGGGACGGGTCCAGGATCGCCTTCTTAGCAGCGGCATCGGCTCGTTTTTTATCAAGCACCGCCTTCACACCGGCTTTAACCTTCGAGACAAGTTCATCGCTAAACTTCGCCTTCTCAGCAGCAAGATCCTGCGCCAGCTGTACCGACGCCGCCTCAGCAGTGGCCACCCGCTCAAGCAGCTGAGCCTCTTTCCCCTTCAATCGGACGTTCTCCTCCTCCAATGATGCCGCCTTCTTCTGCTCGGCTGCCAAAACAACAAAGACGGTCAGTCACACAACAATAGCCTTAGGATAACGACGAAAGAAGCGCAACATGGGGCACACCACCTTCCAACAAAGGGGCAACTACCCTAATGGTTTCCTCAGACTCAGACAGTCTACACTCGAGAGAAGACAGCTTCGAAGAAAGCTCTAAATATCGCCTGTTCGTTAAACTCATTGGTGGGGCAAGTACTTCTTGTGATCACTCCACTCGGCCCTCTCGACGGGGAGTGGGCTACCCGCAAACCTGATAGTTGAGAACGAACCCACTCCAACTCCTCAGAGACCTTTTGGACTCATTAAGTTTCTCAAGGGATTCTCGGCTACACTTCTCGGCAGCGTCCCTCTGCGCCAAGATCCGGAGACGGTCTGCGTGCAAATCTCGAACCTGAAGCCTCAACCGACCACACTGGCCCTCCAGGTTGTCGGCCAACAACGTTTTATCGGCTGCAACCCCCTGGAACCGAGCTAAGTTCGCCTAAGATTGTCAATCTCCTCGGGAACGTACTCGAACGTCTCGTAGCGATGTAGTTTGGATCAAGATCTTCAATATCGGTCTCTAAACGATCGATCTTAGCGTCCTTGTTAACTATTCTCTCATTGCAAATTCGAAACATGATCCCGTTCTATGTTCACTTCCCTTTTCAACAAACGGCACCTCATGGCAGCGTCGGCCTCCGCACTAGAGGATTCGGCTAGGCAGGGAGTACTAAGCTCAGGATATTGGCACTACAAGATCAATCATGACTAGTTGAAAGTAAAATAAGTACCTTGGACCTCGGCCAACTCCTTCTCCAACTTCCGAGATCGCTCACGTTCCTGCCAGTAACGAGAGGCGGTGACCCTCCTTCTCGGCGACCTCTCCTGCGCTGGAGAGCAAAGATTCAACAACGAGCGGTTGATGTCCTATAAACAGACCAACATGCTCAAGCACTTACCTAAAATATGAAAGCGACACCCAAACAACTCAACTCACCAAAGGATCGAAGGTACTTTTTTTTTGACCCGACTTCATACAACGAAACAGCATTAATCTTCTCCTCGTCAGGAAGGGAGGCGAAATCGGGAGAAATAAGTGCCCCAAGAGAGTTGCACATAGGGCCCGAGACGGTGAAGGAGGTACTGCTGCCCGAATTAGGAGCCACGGAAGGACGAGTCCCCGGCAGCCCGCCCCCCGACAGCAACTTTCTCCATGTCACGGTTGATCACAAGGTTCCCACTACCACCCGACTTCTCCGCCTGTCCCGACTCATCTTCATTACCAAGGGTATCGCCCTCCTCATCGAAAAGACCTTCATCATCATCACCATCGGACATAACATACACAACGCCGTCGGCGAGAACAATCCCTTCATCAGCCACCTCCCCGGGGCACGCTTTCCCCGGGGCAGGCACATCCTCCTTGGGTTCCTTACCCTTCCCTTGGGCTTCTCACCTACAAGGGTAGACGAAACATCAGAAGGCTTCTGAGGCGACTTCCTCAGGAAATGGGACAAAGGTAGCCGATCATCGGGATCCTCACCGTCCTTCGCCGAGGTACCACCAGCCTTGTCAACCCTCAGTTTCTGTGCATAAGCCGATGTCAGAACCATGCAAGGCAACAAATAGGGGCACGTACATGTACGTCAAATAAAAAAACGAATAAGTATATTTGTTACCTTCCCTGTCTCCTCATCGGCTCCTGCAACTCTATCCCTCTTCCGATGAACAAGAGTCCCAGCAGGAACACCCTGGGACTTAGTCTGGAAAACACCAAAACTAAAACATCATCCCATGAGTCGCCCGAGCCGATCAATCAAGCTAGAAAGACAGAAGAATACACTTACCCGATCAACATTGACTACCCAGAAAGGATAAAATTCGGCCGGAGGAGGAAATTTGCCACTTAAAAGAGGACCGGAAATAACCAAGGGAACCCGATCCCAAGCCGTGTCATTAGTATGGCGGGCGTGCCTGTTGGAACCCTTCCCCTCAGGATCTTCATCCAAAAGAAGCCTCCTAACACCTTCGGGAAGAGTTTTATGGCGATGAGGACTGGCAGCAAACCCGGCGAGATCACCATTGGTAGTAGTCCCGCTCCGATAATTATCAGCGAAACTGGCAGGAGTATAGTCACTCGCCTGGGAAGGATCGTAGGTAGACCAAGTGGTAGGAGCACATTCGCCTCGGCTACGCTTTTCCCACTCGGACAGGATACGAAAGGTGTTACCGTTCCACTGAGCCAAGGCGCGGCACGGGCGAATCTTAGAAAGGGCCTCGTACTTAACGGGCGGCTAGGATCATATAGAGGGAAACGCAGCCCGAGCTCTAATCGCCCCTGGTGACGATGGTCGCGCGGCCGAATGAGGGAATCTCAAAACATCGTCCCTCTTGAGAACACCCTTCGGCTCGACAAGAGCCCTCGACGTCATATCCATGGAGATCGAACTCATCCTTCAACTGTTGAACGTATTGCTCATCCGATAAGTCCTTAGCAACCCTCTTGTCAGCCCTACAAGAAAACGAGGAAGGTTTATCAGTGAAGATAGAATCTAGTGCGCGGTAATCATACTTGGAAGGACTCTCCACAACAAACAGGGAATCAAGCGAAACGCCGTCTTCATCAGAAAATACATAACTCACACACCTTTTTTCCGTCATCGAGGGAGTTGAAGACGCCATGAAAATCAGTATGAGAAGTGACAGAAAGGGCGAAATACGGCCGGGATCGGAAGTTTCAGCGGTGACGGGAACTGAGAAGATGCAGAACGAGGGAGAAGAAAGGAAAGAAACCTGTGGAAAATAGTGGATGACAGTGAATGAGAGGTAGTCAGAGAACGGTGAGGAAAAGGAAGATGGCAGAGAAAAAATAAAGAGGGAATGAGGTTTTAGAGTCAGGTTTATAAACCTCTCCAATGGTAACCAACGAGGGAGGTGAACCGGTGGCAACGCACGAAGGAAGTGGGGAACAGCATGGCGGAAAACCCGGCATGACCGAGGACGTGGGAAGACGAGGCGGTTTCTTCCCCACGTGTCGATCACACGAGTGGAAGAAGGGGCATAAATGTAGGTGTGAATAATCCACGGGGACGGGTGGAGCCATCCCGATCGAGGGCGTACCAAAGAAAACGGAGTAGTGAAAGCACCGAATCACCCCACCGTATCCGGGCGCGAGAAAAGAGGTATGAAGACAGTCGAGAGATCGAGGCAAAAGGGGGAAAAGTTCGATGTGACGATCTTCGGGCTCGAGGACATTTAATGCTCGACAAAGTAGGTAAAGAGATAAGGAAGACTCGGTCAAACTCTACTGAGAACCCGAGAAGGCGACATCGGTCAACATCACCTAACAAGCAACATCGGATGCAGCCACCACTCAGCCCCGGATGCTTCAACTCGGTAGAAGGGAAGATCGGATGAAGCATCGGGTAGACACCCGAAGAGATCATCAAGGAAGATGTATTAGGCCCAACACTGTAAGATCGTTGTATCACCATTTTATGGCTATAAATAGGAATCATGTATAGGGCTAGAGAGGCAAGTGAGAAGTGAGGAAAGAGAGTACACCAAGAGCATAGAGAGAAAGCATACGATTTGTAACCGGAAAAATAGTAATAAGACCTTCCTTTCACCCCGTGGACGTAGGTAATCATGCCGAACCACGTATCTCTTGTGTTCTTCTACATTTCTACTTTGTTTGGTTTCTTTATACATGCATGAGATCCTTTGGATGTAGGGGTAGGATTTTCTACATCTACAATTTGCTTGATGTTTCACACAATCAGTTCTCGGGTGAAATTCCTTTGGGGATCACAGAGTAGAAGAACTTGCAAGAGTTGATTCTTTCTCATAATCGTCTTAGTCGAGAAATTCCTGCAAGAATTGGAAACTGAACATATCTTCAAGCGATTGATTCTTCGTCTAGTTTTTGATGATTTCATATGATTTCTTCACCACCGATGTAGATTTTGATGATTCTCGTTTTTGTTTCTTACTCATTTTTGATAAATCAATAGTGGATCCATGTTTTGATGATTTTTGTTTCCGTTTCTATTCCTTTTTGATCGATCAATAGAAGAAACCTAGGGTTGGGTTGGATTTTTTCTTGCTTTCCTATGTAGTTCGTAAAAGTATGTTGAGTTTTCCCCTAATAGTATGTTGAGTTTGGAGCAGGGGTTGTACTTGTATATGTGTTTTCCATATTTTAAACAAATATGGACCCTAGGATAAGTTATTATTCCGGATGGAACCTATTATAAATAGTTATTTGGGCCCAGGACCGACCAACAAATTTTCCACATCTACTAATCTTTTCGGGAAGAATTTACCTAATAAACCAGTTTATTGCCGCACCTCTCTCTCTCCTCTCTAAACTTCCCTCCCCAGTTAAGCTGCTGCAGCTCTAGAAAGGAAACGAAATCCAACAGGTCTGCTTGTCTTTTCTCATTTCATCTCTGCTCAAAGCCAATATGAATTCCTAGGGTTTTTCGGATTAATAATATGCTGCTAAAAAATTGCTTAACAAATTCTTAGAGGCTTCGAAATTGAAGAGTAATGTGCAAAACTGATTTTGATTGTATATCTTGTATGTTCGTCCACTTTTTAGGAACCAATAATAGGCTATACACAATTAGAACCGATTCACATGTTCGAAATCATTTAGGTTTAATCAGTGTTTTTTGTTGGTTTTATAAGGAAATGTGATTTAGGGTTTATGGTTTATTCAGTTCAGAAGAATGGAAGTGGTCGCGGAAGCAGCAGAAGGTGAAGGAGGATGTATGCCTGTGAGGATATTTGTGGGAGGATTGGGTTTAAGTGTTACTGCTGCAGATATGGAGAAGACTTTCTCGTCTTTGGGTTCGATTAATGGAGTTGAGATTGTTAGGACTAGTGGTCGTAGCTTTGCTTACATGGATTTCCAACCGAATTCTTCTAAAGCGCTTAATAAGCTCTTTAGCATGGTTAGTCATTCACCTTTCTTGATTTCTTTTTTTCTTCCATAGATTTTGTTTGGTTATTCAAGTAAATAGGTATCATGTTTTTATGTGAACCAACTTCGTGTGTTTGAATCCGTACTTTGAATTCTTGATATGAACAATTAGGAACCTATTCTTGCCAGAACTATGTATTTTAAGTTTAGAAGGTACACACAAATGAAGAACATAGTTCAGAATGAAATAAAAAGCAAAAGAAATAGAGATAACGAATTGTCTGTCTGGCTTTGCTAGCTCTGTTGCACCCGTTATGTTATTATTATGCTCTTGTATTTATATTTCTGATCGAGCTTGGTATTGGGCATGTCTTATTGTATTCACACTGAAGTAGAGAAAAAAGAAGAACTTATAACATAAATGGAGTAACTTTTGCAATTGAGAAAGTACACTTTCTGTAACTTGAGCTTAGATTGATAAGATGGAGTACATATGAAAAGTTAGAAAACCTTTATTTAGTGATGAAGTCTGAAAATAAACTGAATTGAAGTTATTGGCTTGACATAGTGTAACTTAGTACAGCTGATACTGTTTTCCAATTCTAGCAAGATGCATAAATCTCAGTCATTTAACATGTTCATGTTTATGGCATTGCTAGTCAATTTGATGGCATGTAAGCAATGTCTCAAAAAGCAGAACACTCTCGGCAAAGCTTAAAGCTGCTGAAAAGCGTTATGGTATAATAACATAATAAGTAAATACTTATAAATTTCAACACAATAAAGGAAAACTAAGAAGTTCTCAACATACTTGCAGTGCACATACACTGATGGTTTTCCATTCAGAACTGGAATTCGTTTTTCTCTTGCAATAAGTTTTGTAACCTGAATTGATGTCTGTAATCTGTAAATTTACTGAAAGTAGAGGGGAAATATGAACTGATAACAAAAATGGAGTAACTTGTGCAATTAAGGAAGTAAAATTTGTGTAACGTAGTACAACCAATGTTGTTTTCTAACCTGTTCATGTTTATGGAGTTGCTTTACTCAGTTTATTTCACCATGTTATTTGGTTAATGATGAAATAGGAGAGTCAATTCGATGGCATGTAAGATTGTAATGGACTTTATTTTTTCTTTCTTGCAATTAATTTTGTAACTTAAATTGATGTTTGTAATTTGTAAATTTGAAGCTTAATTTGCTTTAGAGTAAAATAGTAGGAGTTTTAGACTCGAAGATTGCATATCTAAACCCTTTCTGTCAAGTTCATGAATTAACTTAGTAAAACCGACTGGCTTTGTACACTAAAGTTTATGCTGGATATGTTTCAGGCCTCTCATCAAACAGAGAGATAGCAGAGAATGTCTAAAGACTCCATACTGATCTTAGTTTGAGTTGTTTGCATGACAATCTGTAAGTTCGCACTCGATGGGAACTGTTGGAAGTTGATTGCCCTTGTGACTTACACCTGAACTTATCCGTAAAACTTTGTCTGTTTAAATGGAGTAAAAAGGAAATTTTTGATATTGGAGTTCTCTCTGTGAATTTTCATGCTTTATGAATTTTTATTTCCTCGCATGATCTGTTACCAAAGCCACATAGTCTACCCAAGACCAACTTACAAAATTTTGACTCTATAATGCTCATTTGGCTAATCCTTTGATTTCTTGTAAAAATATGCATTTTCACCTTTAACTGTATGATATTTGCTAGTAATCTTTCAAACATATTCAGTTAAGCATGTTGTTGTGTCTCTTTCATGGTCAGTCTCCCATTTATGTTTACTGCAGTCTTATAAGTAAATACTGCATTAAAATAATTTCATCTTTACACTCATTTTATTTCAGAATTTTCTCACTGTGTAACCTATTTAGCAAAATATTGTTCAGGGGTATTTGGTGTTAAAAAATGAAATCTATGCCGTGTTTTTTAATTTGATCTCAAAATCTGGTGTACGTTTCGATTCCTTGTTAATGTCATCTAATAAATTAAACTCATGTGATTCACATTTGAAAAGCTGAGGAATATTAAATCACTGTTATCTTCATCTCAAAGTTGGTTTTACATATTTTGTTGAAGTGTTGAGTCGTGGACTTGTAAAACCATTGCAGGGCTATTTAATTCTTCTATAAATTTGGGAGTCTAACAAGTCATGTGCAAAGCCCTGCTTACTCAAATCCTCAACATATGTCTTGTCAGATATAGTGAGAGAGGCTCGTTCATATATGATCCCAAACCAGTAGGACTATCAATTTTGTTGCAAACCCAGCTCACTACACCGATCCATAGTTTCCGCAGAGACTTGCTTTCGTCCAATTTCACTTTTAGAGACTTCAACTTTGCTTTCTCATGGTTACTGTTAACATGGATAGTTGCTATTTGATTTTCTTAACCCTTTCCTCTAGCGCCTTTAGGCTTGTGCATTGCGTGGTGTACAACATGTGATGTACAACAAGAGGTGCTCTACATATCCTATTGGAAATTACTATTAATGTCTGGGAATGGTTGATCCTGCTAATAGGAATGTAAGTTGTTTGTAAGAAGGGCCACTGGTGCTAAAGTTTGGGTAGATATTCTTGGGAAAAGAATGTAGGATGGACAATTGCTTTATTTGTCTAGTTTTAGCTCATTCATGATCTGGGAAAGTTTCAAATCAACTTTACTGCTGCATTTTATGCTTGGGTGGTGTTAATGGTTAATGACATATTATCTGTATCATATAATCATGCAGTATAATGGCTGTGTCTGGAAAGGAGGGCGTTTGAAGCTTGAGAAAGCTAAGGAGCATTATCTTGTTCGTTTGAAACGAGAGTGGGATGAAGAGGCACAAATTGCAAATGAAGCACTTAAGGTCAAGGAAGAAGAGCCAGTTGTTGAGAAAAAAATCGAGCAATCAGAAAAGTTAAAATCATTGACACAAGAGGCGATGCAACTCAATATCTACATTCCTCGGTTCAGGAAGGTACTGACTATTGTATATGCTCCTTCGGAGTTCTGCCATATATTTGTATACACACACTTCAATTTCTTTACTCTCAAAATTAAAATGATGTGAAGCAATGTATGCATTCTCAAAAACGTTAACCATCTATGCAGGTCAAGCCATTGCCTTTTCGTGGATCAGGCAAGCATAAGTACAGTTTCCAACGTATTGAGGTTCCACCACTCCCAATCCATTTTTGTGACTGTGAGGAGCATTGTCGTCCTGTTGAAACTATGAAGAAGGAACACGTTAATGCGCTTGAAATGGAAACAGACTCCGGTGTAGCAGACGAAGAAGAGTTGGATATGATGAGATCCGTGTTGGACAAAATTTTGAGGAGGGAAAATAGTTCAGGAGTTGCATCTCGTGGAACAGAAATTATTAAAGAAGCTGATGAGTCCACCCAACCAAATGATGATCTTCAGGATGGTGATAATGAAGTGGTTGGTGAAGAGGGAGGTGCAGATGACCTTGTGATCAACATGGTGAGCAGTGAAAATGTTAGATTACCATTGATGGGGAGTCAGGGTCGTAGAACAATTTCAACTGATAAGGTATGTCATTGATATGTTTTGTGCACTTAATTTACTAAGGTATGCTATGGGTAACAAGTATAAAATTCTGTCTGTTACACTGTATTTTGAATTCCAGGAATCAAACTTCAGAAAGCGCCAGTTATCTGTTGATGCTCCAACATCAAAGAAGCCCATAGTTCAGAAAAGGAAACATACTGAACCTTTTGATTCTCCAGATCACACTGCTAATAAGAAGGCTCGCTTAAATCTTGGAGAGGAATCAAACCAAGATGTATTCACACCCACTACATCCAAAAAGAAAGGGAGCTCGACAACGGTTGCAATAGAAGCAAAGGCTGTTGCAAAAGCAGCAAAACATTCAACTCCTGAGCAGAAATCAGATACCCAGCCATCGGCAAAAGGTTTCTCATGGACACAAAAATCTCCATGGAAAAAGATGGTCGGTGAGACTTCTGACATGGCATTCAGCATTTCACACATTTTACCAGAGACTACCACAAACGATTTGTCACCTATATCGAACCATTTGGATGCTGAAAACCCAACTAGCAGCCGAAGAAAAAACAAAGTGAAGAAGCCAAAAACTAAATCTACAGAGAAGGTTTCAAAAGACTTGGAGCGTGGGATAGATGCACAAGAAAATCTCACTACGGAGCGTCCTGCAATTATACCCTTCCAAATTATGTCAGGAGATTCAGAGGAGCGTGGAGAAGCCAAACCTACGGACCCAGAGAGGGGCATTCAGCAATCTCAGAGAAAATCTTCAGTGGACAGGGCAGATGATTTGCCACTTAAGAAGAAAGGGATCACACAAGACGAGTTAGCTACAGCAAGTGCCACCACCGAGGTTCCCCTGAAAATCCATTCAGAAGATTCAGATCCCCTCGAAGACCCAAAGCCTACTGAGAGAAAAACAGTCATTAATCAATCAAAGGGTCCATCATGGACACAAAAGTCTTCATGGAAAAATTTAGTTGGTGAGACGAGCAACAGTACATTCAGTCTCACCCACATTTTCCAGAACATTGCTTCTACTCCAGAAAACACACAAGAAGCAAACAATTTAGGCACTGCAAGCTCCAGTGATATTAAACCAGCAAGTAATTTTTTTGGGCAGGGTTGGAAATTTAATGAGATTTCGAAGGATGGAAACCAGAAAGACAAGGTCAATGAAGGCAGTAGTTCCCAAGTGTCCAAGTCAGAGTGTGAAGGTGGAAGTTTAGCTGGTTCAAAGGGTGTATTCGATTTGTTCAGGAAGATTTCAGAGAATGAGAATGAAGTTGGGAAACCAAATAAAAATGTGGTGGAGAATGCTGTAGCTGCCAATGTTTCCCCCTTCATGAGGTCTGAAGCTTCACAAAAGGAGTATTTGAAACTAAAAAAATCTCTGAGTGGATCCAAGAAAAGAAAGAAAGGAGAAGAAAACTGAAGCTCTTGCAGTTGACTGGAAGTAAAAGTAGGTAATGCTTTTGAAGTCATTTATCCCTGTCGGAGCAGTCTTATGGACTAGGCCAGCTAGGGCCTCAAATTATTGGGTCCCAAAATTTATAATTTTTCTTACATTTTTTTTTTTTTTTTTTTGACTTTTTGCTTCTAACAGTCCAAAAACAACTTCTTAAATGGTTAGAGGATTTATCCATAAGTAGAAGTCAGTTTTCCATAAGTAGAAGTCAAAAAGTTAATTTTTCTGCTTCTAAAAGTCATTTTCAATTTTTGCTTTCTCTAACTTCCGACCTTTTAGCATCTAAAAGAAACTTCTAAAAGTAGTATAACAAACACCCAAAAGTCCGAAAGTCAAAAACCAGAAATTAGTATGGACAAATACAATTTCAGAATGACTTCTAAAAACAAAAACACAAAAACGATAACAATTTGTGAAGCAAAACAGTTTTGCTTTTAATTTCTTGAAATCGAATAACATCTTTAAGGGAAAAACAGAGAGAAGACCAAGAGTAAGAGAAGCGGCAAGAGGGATTGTATTGATAGCAACAACCATATTACATAGCAGATTATGCTTTATATATAACCATGGGAAAACCCTAACTACATAGTTGGGCCGCACATCTATGGGTCATAGGCCCTACAACACTCCCCCTTGTGCGGTCCAATAGAACTTCATACGCAGTTCACATATATTGCTTCGAATGTAATTCTTCAAATGTCGCCCTCTCCTTGATGACTTGTGCCGAAATCAATTGCCTCATTAAAACTTTGACAAGGAAAAACCCAGTGGGACAAAACCTTGGTACAACTCTTCACATGTTGCTTCGTATTTTACATGTAGTTCATCACATGTAATACGATCTTAAAAGATTGTCGAGTCTAAGTTAGTTGTCTCGTTAAAACTTTGTCAGGCTAACCCAGGGGGACAAAACCTGAACTAAAGAAAAAGAGTACAACATTAAGTGAACTTAGAACATATAGTTGGATGCGTATACGTCGCCTCATTAAAACCTTGACAAGGAAAACCCAGTGGGATAAACCTTGACGAAGGGAAAAGAGTACAACGTGACAGATGCAAGTAAGGGTGATCCGTTGCAGATGATCACTTTGCTCCGTTGAAGTTGACTAGTCGTTTCACAACTCCTGAGGAAGAAAATCCTTGTAGGAAAGACAATAGTATTAGCTGGGAAATTACATTCCCGGTGTTTGTTGTTGTCTCATTAAAAACCTTGCCGAGTAACAAAACCCTGTGGGAAAAAGTAACCTCGGTGAAGGAAAATAGTTCAACACACCATTAGATGCTCCCCCTGATGTCAGACAATTTTCATTAGTCTAATGCGGTCGGGAAGAAGTTTATCACACTTTACTTTGGTGACTTGAATGTTTATAAGACCTTGTTGTTGATTAAGGAAGTTACGTTGCTTAACGGACTATCGCGTTTCATTTCTTTGATTGGATATCTTCATGTCTTCAACGTTCAACATACTTGATGCTTTTAGTATTGTCTCGCTAAAAACCTTGTCGAGTAACAAAACCCTGTGGGAAAAACTATTCTCGATCGAAGGGAAAAAGAGTACAACACAACTTCAATTTCGAAGTAAAATATGTCGACATCATATCCTTGGATCCTCCCCCTGATGTCGGCATCTCCCCTGATTACTTTCAGAGTTGTTCCAGACTGTTCCTTTAGTCATGTACTTTTCGAAACTGAATATAGGTATGACCTAGAAAATAATCTACCGTATCTCCCCCTGATTACTTTCGTTGGAGAAGAGATTATTGTTCCTTTATAATCAACAACCTTTGGATTGCACTTTCGTTAGCATTCCTTTTTTATGTCTTTGCATGAATAAAACAAATTTATGTCAATGGTTACTTTTAAGTACATGATTACATTCACTATACCATTCCAATGACGTTGCGTTGGCGCTGAGCTATATCTAGCTAACAAGTTCATTGAGGATGTAAAATTTAATCGAGTATATTACTATACTAAGTACAACAATGCGTATATTGTACTTAGATATGGGAATTTCATCTCCCAATACATCTTCGTCATCTTCCTTTAGACGAAATGGTCGATTACTTACATTTGAACCTCGACTAATCGTAGGAGTGCTATCGGGATGCATGTCTTTGTTAAATTGCCTGACAACTTTAGACATATGCAAACCGGTGGAATAATATACCACAAGCTCAGTATTCGGTCAAGCTTTCCCCAGATTTTTCATCTAATTCGGATTTCAAATAGCTTTTAAGGTCTCTTATTACATCAAGAGTACCCATAATACATCTTTACCATCGACATAGATAGCTACAATTCCAAATAAGGAACTTTCTTGTGAATACGCAAGGAAAAATAACTTACTTGTCTATCCCCTCCAAATCAAATAGCCACTTAGACGTGTATACCACATCGCCTGATTGCTTCAATCTAAAAGTGAGCGTTCTATCTAACTGTAAACGCACTCTGTGGTTTAGATTCTCTTGATTTGGGAAACAAAAGGCTATCAAGTACTTTTGTAAATATCTTTTATCTCTTGATTCTTTCAGATATACGTAATAACCACATACATATGCTGCATTTCAAGTCCTTTTGAAATTACCAAGCTAACTAAGTAGCGGAACACTATAAAGTTCATTACAAGAAAACAATTCCAGGGCTTTGTGAGAAACCTCGCGCCACAAGGCGAAGCTTTATACTTTAAGACTGCTTTCTTCTCATTATGCTTTGTGACAAATTAATCATGTATGTCCAATAGGCTTTACACTTGGTTGGTTAGTACCACCACACCAAATACCTGTATATTTGTCAAAGAACCAAGTTCTACCTAGATTGTATAGGCCAAATATGCTATTTATTTGAAATTAATCAAAATAAAGCATGGTTCGATCTCATTTTGCTCTAATTTTGGAGCAACTATTTATGGATTATGTCATCACTGTGCACGCATGATCCTTCCATTGACTCATGTGCATTCTCATAATCTGTCAGGATTCCATTGTTCTCTAGAATCATTTAAAACTTTGGAGCGTCCTCCGAGTTTGATTCATGGACATATTCAGAGACAATCTTATGAGATGATTTCTGATGATATAAATAAGTTTTTCCTTACTCACCTACTTCCTTTCTAGGTGAGGATTGATCGAACCAAGTGGTCTCTCCAACTTCCTTTATGGAGCCACGGCCTCAACCACACTTCCACTGAGTGTAGTTGCAACACCTTAGTCTATGGTGTATATCCCGTATTGAGGATTTGTAACTTTGCAGGTAAGTTTGCAGCTGGTATGTGTGATCTCATCACTTTAGCAACATCAGTGTACATTCTGAAAATCGAATATTCTTTATCAGTCATATTTACATTTGTCGAGTACAAGAATCAATATGAGACACAGTGGGAACACACCACGACAATTCCTGTCGTTCCCTTAGAAAATACTTTTTTTTTATCTCCCCCTAACGACGGGAAGACTGTCTCATTAAAGTGATAACCCGAAAATCTAGCGGTAAGATATCTCCTGCCAAAAGTTTTAAAATGTGGATAATTGTTGGGAACTCATTTCCAACATAACTACTTAACAGTTTTGAAGACCCATAATAGTACGATGTGGAGTCGTAATGGCACATATATAGTGCAACCAAAAATGCGTAAGAACACGAATGTCAGGCTTAAATCCAGTTACCAACTGGTACGCAGAAAAGGTTGACTAATATTGGGTTCTAAAAACGAATTAAGTAGGATGCGTGTAATATTGCATATCCCCAAAGCAATAAAAGATAGGTTGGTACGTATAAACTATCCCTTAGACACCATCCGTAACCTTTGATGGTAGCCTCTGCGAAACCATGGGGTATAAGATACTCTATATTGATCCTATTAAACATGCAATATTCATCAAATCCTTTTGATGTCAATTCTCTAGCATTTACAAGGGTGGTGAGCCTTTGCACTTTGCATTGTGTAATATGTGCTATGAGTTTTACAAAAATTAAACACATCATTTGTTGTGAGTGATAACTGATTCAATGCGTCGAATCATCCACCAGAGCCATAAATCACTTGAATGGTCCGCATTCTGCATGGATATAGTTCACTAACAACATTTTATTTCTTTGAAGACTGAGTTATTTACCATTTGCATCTAAGTAAAACAGGATGGTCTCAATCATGTTTTACTAAAGAAAGACTTTGTAAGATGAGTGACGTGCTTTCTTACTCTAAAGCATAATGGGGAGAGGCACTGCAAATCTAGTAACTTTAGAAATCACTGATTGTGATAGATGCCGTAACTTCGCACTCTATTAGTTCATTATCTTGTACACTCAAATGAAGTGACGCCCGTGTTAGTACTTTCAAAACGGAACATCGTGTCAACCAATGTGCCTTATGGTTATGTCAAAATCTTTATGAATCAATCCCAATCAGTTCAATTGTTGGGGTTAATATGAATTCAGTAATTCAAGTTCCAGTGATTTACAATTCACTAGATTGACACATTAATTTTCTAAGAATATGTTTCCTTCCTCATTCATTAGAAATAATTTATAGATGCAATCAACTCCATTCTCACTGTAAGTTTCCAAAAAAAAAAAAAGGAAATAGTTCACGCATGAACAACCTTTGCACTTAAGAAGATGTGGTTATCCCTTAGTACATACATAGCTTAGACATTGAGTCTTGAGAGATTTAATAAGTGGTGTGGCCTTATTACATAACAAAAGTCGGGTTCAACTCAATTACTTTAGAATGATATGTGTTACGTTTCATCCAGATATATGTCAATTAAATAGTCTATTGGCAAGGCAAAGTTCTTCTTGCCATTAACGTTGATATTAAAATTGGTTGCTACTATGTTACACACATTACATAGTATATACCAACACCTATAACCAGGTGCATTTTCAACTCTTTCATTTACGATGGAAGCTAGAATTACATTTTAGTTTCATCCCGTAATATATATGTCCCTTTTCTCATGCTTTACATGAGTCATTACGTCTAACACTTATTACTTTTGGGTTCTTTCAATTTTCAATTTTGCTTCATTTAGCTTAATTTGAGAAATTTCTTTATTTCAATGGCCAAGAGAATCTCACTACACATGTCAACCACTTACTTTAGGTTGAATAGATTATTAAAGATGGTTATCTTGTTGTTATACTTCAACATATACTGGTTCGTTAGTATCATGGATGAAGTAGAGAAATGTAAATTTTCGGACGCATATCAAATTTTGTGAGTTCTTCCAAAAAAGTTGGGATATATGTGATTTTATTTGAACGTATCTTTTGAAAATACCGACTCTTTAATAGTCGAGCAAGTGGATTAATTACATCCCACGGAACATTCAAATTTGGGGAGAAAATATCATGTACGCAATCATGGTGTTCAAGTACTTTTAAACCTCGAATGAGTACATTGGAATCGAGTTGGTACAACCAATTGAACAAAAGACACCATTCAACTAAAGCCAATGAAATATTCAAGAGAATAAAATAACACTAAAACCAAAACTCTTAATGGTCGAGATCAACAATCATAGTTTAAGTTGACCGTTTATATAATGTGTACTTATCTTGAGACAAAATAAACAAAACTAGGCATGTTCTAAAAACAAATAAATAGGCCTAGAAAGTACTCAACGTAAAAACCCACATCATAATTACATACCTCGGACTCTGGTTCCCGCTGTAGCTGTATATAGACAAAACCGGAACAACTTTGGTCGCGCACATCTTAAAACCAGGCCGGAACAGGATGCCGGAACCCGGGTTGGAACAGGACGGACCGGACTGGAACAGGTTGGCCCGAATCGAGTTGGGTTGGATCGGACCGATATGGTCGGGATGGACCGGACCGAGTTGGGTCAGACCGGGCCGGGATGGGTTGGACCGGACCGAAAATTCTCTTCATCATCTTCCCACATTCACGCGGACAAACAGAACAGACGGTCTTTTTTTTTTTTTCATAAATTCACGCGGACAGATTTTTCCTCCCATAAATTAGTACATACAGTACAACACAATCAAATCAACCCATCAATCATCATCATAGATTTAATAAAAGACCATATCAAATATCAAATCCATCGTAGATCCAAAAAATAATTATATATACACGTAGCAAACACAACATGGAACTAAATATGTCATTTGAATCAAACTGTCCAAGCATGTTAAGCAAACAGATCAAAGACATACTGTAAAAATTAGGAAAGAAAAAAACGGTACAAGTTGGTAAAATAATAAAGAAAACAACAGGTAATGGCAATTTATGGGGCATTTACAACCAAAAATATGGAAACAGTGTATATCATACGTTGGAAGATTAGTACGTTACAAACCACAAACAAATTAACACAGCTCCATAAATTAATATTTACACAATTATGGATTCAAATAAATATTTACAATCAAACAAAATATTCATCATTAGCAAGGAACAAATCATACAAGGTCATCGAATCGTTAATGATAATTGTTCAAACATAAGACATAAAATAAAGATGTGACATGACAATCACCATGGATTCCTATCAAAGATCTAAAAAAAAATCAAAGACGCAGGCACGGATGGTATGATAGACACTCAATCACGACAAGGCACTGATAGACATCTTTTTCAGTTACAAGATAAAAAAAAAAGAAAGAAAAGTTTTAGCTATACCTTGTGCAGTTGATTGATTATGAACCAATAAAAATTGAGTTTTTTTTTCTTTTTCTTTTTTAATTAAACGATTCGATGATAAGTTTTTCTTTAACGTGACGGCCACGATTTGAAATGCCATTTGGGAAGAAACGCAGATCAACGGAGATAGCTTCCTTTTTATGTACGGACCATGAATAAGAACAATATCGGCTACGATGGATCCTCCCAAATTAGTATTCACTATCCACTGGTATTGCGTCATTCTTTTGATTGAAAAAAAAATAATCAATGATTCCAGACTTTAGCTTTACGGTAGAGCTCGTGGTGATAACGTCTTTAAGGGAAAAACAGAGAGAAGACCAAGAGTAAGAGAAGCGGCAAGAGGGATTGTATTGATAGCAACAACCATATTATATAGCAGAGTATGCTTTATATATAACCATGGGAAAACCCTAACTACCTAGTTGGGCCGCACATCTATGGGCCATAGGCCCTACAACAAAACACAAATTGTGCTTGGTTTTTTACTTGTAACTTTTTGGGACAGCAGAAGCATTTCGGGCTGGCATCCGAAGTCCAAACACGGCTACTTTTCGAGTCTTGAAAGAAGGCCCAGTGTTATCACACAGACGACGTTTATATACGGTATACCACCCCACACAGACGACGTATCTCCTGAACTGATTATTTTCTTATTTCTCATCCTTCACCAGCAATAAAACTAAACCTAATTTGATTCTGAAGTTTTCTCCAAAGGGTTTTCTCTATCTCACTAATCTTTCAGAGATTTCAGAGTGATAACATTGATTGATTTGAGCTCTTTCTACAATCAAGGTATTGAAACTCTTCACTCGATTCTCTTTGATTTAATCTTGTTTGATTCTTCGTTTGCTTTTATGTTTCCATTCTAGGGTTTGTTATTACTAAGAACTGTTTTATAAACTTAGTTATTAATTCGTATCTAATGATAATAATATTCTTGCAGTTTCCCTTTGAATTGTCAATCTCGGTTTACCTAGTTTGATCAAACAATTCCTGACTTAACCTGTATTCATTAGTAGCAGGAGAGATCTTGAATGAACTAAAAAAAGTTTGATTTCCTTAGAGATGCATACAATGTGTTTGTTGTTAATTCATAGACAGATTTTTTTGTTATGATTTTAGATTCTGGTAACAATTAGACGGAGTAAATTGACCTTGGAAATGAACCGAGGTGTTGATTCACCTGTCATGTACCGTTTCTATAACGGCTTCCCTTAGATTTTGGTGGTCACCACCCCAGTCTGCTTCTTGGTTCATTTGGTTGATGCACCTGCAAAAAATTTAAACCTAGATACCATTATAACATGAATTGCAAGACAAGACATTCTACTTTTATTTCAATCTCACTCATATGGGATATTTGTGAACCATTTACGAAACAACACGGAAGATGAAGAGGAAATGCACAAGTAACATCAGGAGAAAGTGTCGATGTTTGAGATTCGAACTTTGTCCTTCTAGGGAACTCTTAAGCAGAGATAAATTGTCGTCTTTGTTTTATTGACACCAGCCAACAGGCATAAGCGGTTTTTTCTCTAACGACTTCTGTGATGTCTGTATAAGCTTGTAGAATTCGTAGCCGGCAATCTCTTATATATTTTTGTTTTCTCTTGTGTGTTCAGCTTAAAGGTTCTATAACCTCGACTGGCAAAATGGTGAATTCAACCAAAGGACAGTTCATCACATGGTAAATTGCATTAGACAATAACGATTCTTCTTTATGTGCTTAGTTTGATTGATTACATGTTCTGTTAGCCTTCACTACTTAATTATCAACCATCTACACATTACTAGGAGAAACTAAGAATTTTAACTTTCTGTTGTCTATTACTGAATATTTATTTTCAATGCAGTGACATACCTATGGCACAATTCATCGTCAACATGAACTCTACACTCCCTGCTACACAAAAATTCATAATTCATGTTCTGGACAACACCCACTTATTTGTACAACCCCATGCCGCTGAAATGATCAGGAGCGCTATATCTGAATTCCGAGATAAAATCTCCTACGAGAAGCCAGCCTGATTTTTGAAGTACGGTTTTTGCAAGGTTATAAGCTATTAGTTCCTACTTTTATGCGAACAACTTCTTGCTAAAAGAGCTTGTATGTAGTTATTTTGGTTCTTGGCATGTGTTCTCTCATATTTTTTCTGAAGTAACCAACTCACCTGATGTTATCTTTTGTAATTTTTTGGAATATTTGGCATGAAAGAAAATCTCTTGTTTTCAGTAGTATATCCAAAACTTTTGAGAATATAACTGTGTTGCAGTGCTCCCAGAACGACATTTTCAAGCAGAAGTGTTGAATAAAATTTTAACATTCTCTTTCAAAAACAAACAAAAAAGAAGCTCACCTGATGGTTGATAAACCAAAAACTTAAAACCAGCTAGGATTTCGTGTGTTTTTGGTAATTCAGAGCACATCGACGCAGGCATAGATACTGGTCAGATTAGTGTGTTTCTGACGAGTATGAGTATCGGAAGACTGCTCATCAGAAAAAGGCTAGCAATAACAAAACAACAAATAACAGCCATGCAAGGTATTCAGCAGCTTCATGCCGAGACAGACTTCCAAACTCTCGCGCATACTGCAGGAGTCACCATCCTTTTTTGCATCAGCTTCTGCGAATGATACTGGCAGTCTATCAATGAACCGTTTTTTGGGGACCAGCCTTTTTTTGGGGACCATTGTTTTATAAGGCCCCCTACCCTACAATGTTAAGGGATGTCCTAAAAATCATGAGATTACTAATTTGCCCATTACCCTAATTAAAATTAACCCTAACCTAATAACTGCCTCTAACTTAATCTAAAACAAAACCTAAACCTAAAAAAAAAAGAAAAAAAAAACAGTTTTGAGGAGAAAACTGTTCTCCCTCTTGTTCTTTTCTTCTTCCCCATTTCAACATCGTCTTCATCGATTAATCGTCGATTCATAAAATTTTCATCGTCGATTAATCAATCGACTATAAGAATGGTTCTTCGAAAGCAAACCAAAAGACTTCAAGGAGAAGGTCCTCGATTGGGACATCTAGCAAATCAGCCGAGTGATTTTGAGATTCATAAAGAAGTGGAACTACCAAGTGAAGCCATAATCTAGTATAATAGACGCTTGCGAAGCTTTGATTACGCCATGGGACCGATTCGCGGTATTTTGCAACAAACCCATTACTTTTAATTTGATTTTGATTCGTTTAATTGAATAGAAATCATCAAAATAGGGTTCAAATGGAAGTTACAGTGCATAGTTCGGTTAGGTCGAGTTACTAAAAAACCCTATTTTGTTAACCGAACTTCCTGAAAGGAAGAACACGAAAAACAGTTCGGTTCTCTAGGTTTCAAAACTAGCTAACCGAACTGCCAATTCGGTTAGTTCGCAAAGAGGCCTAAAAAAAATTTCTAACCGAACTTAACAAATTTTACAACAATTTGTTTTTTCACATGTAACCGAACTCTGCTATTTTGCCTGCTAATTTGAGTTTTTATGTAACCGAACTGTGCTATTGTGTTCAGTTTGTTCGCATAAAAATCTAAAACTATTCAGTAACCGAACTTTACCGAAAAAAAAAATGTAACCGAACTCTTGACAAAAAATCTTGACAAACCAAACTCTTCAGTAGTTGCAAACATGTTGAGTTCGGTTTGTTCGCAAAATTTTTTGACAAACCGAACTCTTCATTAACATTTACCAATGTTGAGTTCGGTTTGTTCTAAAATCTTTGGTACTATACTATGGAACACAAAATTAGAGTTGGCCTATTTTTCGTGAACTTTTGCTATTAACCAAACCTTACGCTGAGAACCCTTATTTTGCATCTGATTTAGTGAATCATTCAGCGGTTAAGCTAATATCTTTTGTTTTCTTGATTAGTGGAAGAGGCAAAAAATCAAACAAACCTTTACTGGAAGATCTTAGAACTCCCACCCCTCGAGGCAAAGTACATTGTGATGCCGGTCACCGTGGAACCAAAAATGCTAAGTATAGAGGTGGGTCATTACCGGGTGTTGTCATCCAAGATGGTGTTAATAGAGATAATGTTGACAACGTAATCCAACAAGTTAATGAAGAGATCGTGGAAGCGATGGGCAATGAAGAACAACATCAAGGTGGAGAAGGTGAACCTGCTGAAGGAGGAGGAAATGAGGGTTCCAATGATGGTGAACCAGCTGAAGGAGGCCGAAATGAGGGTGCCAATGATGGTGAACCAGTTGAAGGAGGAGGAAATGAGGGTGACAATGATGATGGTGAACCAACTGGAGGAGGAGGAAATGAGGGTGACAAAGATGAGGAAGATGGAGATAAGGATGATGCTGAATTAGATGAGGACTTGGATGAAGAGGAAGTCGAAGAGGAAGAGGCACAAGTAGAAATAGTGGGAAAGAAACCTAGAAAGACGCCTAAAACGCCTTGTGCTAGATATTCATACATTCATGATGACAATTTGTGTTTGCCTCCAAAGAATCCAACTTATGGTACTCCAAGAGATGGAGGGGAGGTATTGATGGGCTACAAAAACTCATGGGCTGCCAAGATCTTTGCGACAAAGGTATGGTTCAATCTTAACCATCAAGATTTCTCAGTCATTTTATTATTTTTTGACATATATTGTTCTTTTCTATATATTAGTATATAAGATATGATATTGCTTTTGTAGGATCATAATAATGTTGTTCGTGTTTTGAAACGTCAAAAGAACAAGATATGGAATATAGAAAATGAGTGTGATGAGGTCCGCTTGGCGGTATTTGACTGTGTACTATGGAACGGGATACAACATGCGCACCAAAAATTTGATGATGTCACTGTTACTGCATTTGCCGAGAGGTCTTATCCAGATACGGATACCTTTCATCTACCTTTTGGTGAGATGGAAATAACTCCGGATGATTGTTTTAGAATCACAACCCTACCAATTACAGGAACAAGTGTTCGAGATGGCTACGATCCCTCGATGAGTTATGAACTTCTTGAAAAGCTAGTCGAAAGGTGTCTAGGATGGAGCGATAAAAAGGCACAATGTGAGTTTAGACGAGCTAACAAAGAGCCTAAGGAAGGTGATGAGTATAATGAGTTTGAGGCAGACCGCACGTACAAGAAGAAGTTGAAAAAGATCAAGCTCAAAACCTTGTTTGATGAGTTTTCAGGGACGAAAGATTTGGTTGCTCGAGGAAAGTTGGTGATGAAAGAGGAGAAGGTTAAGCACCATGTGACTGCTTATTTGTTATATCAACTAGGAACCATTTTCTTCCCTGACAGTTCAGGTCACGTGGTAAATGCTCATTACCTCCATCTATTGGACCCCCGGATGAGGTGAACAACTACTGTTGGGGCATTGCGGTGCTTTCATTCGTTCAAGAGGAACTCAGAAAAGCTTCGAGGCTTAAGAGTCTATATTTTGGAGGCTTATACACCCTTGTTCAGGTACCCCATTAAATTATCGTTTGTGTGTTTCAATATATAAGTGAATGAATGTGTATTGTTACTAATCATATTGCGAATGTATTATTTGTTGCCTCTTCTTATAGGTTTGGGTGTACGACCACTTCCCTAAACTTCAATTGTCTCATGCTCACACTCCTTGGCCTTATGGGAAGCCTACAGCTGGTAAATATGAATTTTTGAACTCACAGGAAAAGAATAAGAAAAAAAAGGTGTTGGAGATGAGGGAGACATTGGATAAGTTAACAGTGGAAGATGTGGTTTTCCATCCTTACACCATTCTATCAGATGAAGACGAGGAGGATGTTGAGGTTATTGATTTCTCACCTGTTGTGGCGTATAATGGACCGTTGTTTCATCCTGGAGGTTGTACAATGTATAATCCTCGAAGAGTATTAAGACAAGTTTCTTGTGTCCAAAGTGTCCCACAAGTGGAAAACTTCAACTTCAAGGTGAAGAAGCAGGGAACTAAGAACACCGAGATGAATTTCACCCCCAAATACGATCCTGCTCCATCAGTGGACCACTGGAAGAACTTTGGGGATTATCTTGTTCCAGTTGAAGAGTTACAAGATTCATTTGATGAGCCAAATGCCGCTGAGGAGGGATATATGGAATGGTATGAACATTTTTCTCATCCTCGTGTAATAAACACTGTCCAACAAGCCCGTGCTGAGAAAACAAAAGCGAAGGCAGTGGAGAAAGAGGCTAAGAAAATTATGAAGCATACCCCTTTGTGTGGTGATGAGGCCTTGATCTTGTGGAATTCGGCGGTAAGAAATTTACTCTTATTTTTGTTTTTCAAAATGTTATGAAGTATTGAAAAATAATAGTTACTTATGTTTTTGATGAGAATAGGTGAAGGCAAGTGCTAAATTGTTGAAGAAAATGATGGAAAAAATCCGGAGTGGAGAGCCGATGGATACTCGAGAACAAACAGACCTCTACAACCAAATAACTAATGTTTTTAATCCCAACCTTGTCGATACAAGCCAGGTTGATCCAAGCTAGACCATGCCGTCGAAGAGGAGTCGCCGAGAAGGGGAAGGTTCAAGTCGGATGGTTGAACAACAAAGCAATGGAGATGACACTCCTAGTGACGAAGGACGACCTAAAGCTCCTAAATGCAAGAGTAGAAAATTTTCTGGTAGTGGTCGTGGTAAATGAGTGATTGCAACAATTATTACTTTGGTTTCTTATGTTTGGAAGACTTTTTAATTGAGGATTTGGTAGTTTGGTTCCTTATATTTGGAATACTTTTTTATGGCGGATTTGGTAGTTTGTTTCCTTATGTTCGTGTGCTTCCAACATTTAGTGATGTGGATTAGTAAATAAATTTCATAATTTGGTTTTTAATTTGTGTTCTAAGGGATTAGTTTGGCTATTTGACGGTTAAGTGTTTCATTACATTCAAATTTTTAAGAAACAATTAGGTAGTTCGGTTAAGAGACTAAATCTCGTAAACAACCGAACTCCCATGTTCTTAAGTTCGGTTTGTTCTCCAATTTCAAATATAACCGAACTCAGCTACCCAAAAAAAATAGAAGTTACATAGCTGTATTCGGTTACCTGGAATGTTTTTGCAGCCAACCGAACTCTAATGTTCGGTTACCTGAAGAAAAGGAAATCTAACCGAACTCATGACAAGAAAATTTCAAAAGTTACAGTGTAATGTTCGGTTACCTGGAATGTTTTTGCAGCCAACCGAACTCTAATGTTCGGTTACCTGAAGAAAAGGAAATCTAACCGAACTCATAACAAGAAAATTTCAAAAGTTACAGTGTAATGTTCGGTTACCTGGTATTATTTTGCAGGTAACCGAACTATAATGTTCGGTTACTGCGAAAAGCAATCCAACCGAACTCATAACAAGAAAATTTCAAAAGTTACAGTGTAATGTTCGGTTACATTTTGCTGCAATCCGAACTAAATGTTCGGTTACCCGCAAAGGACATCCAACCGAACTCATAACAAGAAAATTTCAAAAGTTACTGAGTGTAATGTTCGGTTACACTGGTATTATTTTGCAAGGTAACCGAACTCGGTGTCCAAAAGTTCGGTTAGTTTGCTGATTTTGCAATCTAACCGAACTCACAACAGCTAAATCTTTCAAAAGTTACAGTGTAATGTTCGGTTACATGGTATTATTCTACAGGTAACCGAACATTACACTATAACTTTTGAAATTTGGTGGTTTGCACTGTTCGGTTACCTACGATTTACAGAACCAACCGAACCGATGAGTTCGGTAATCTCGATGCATTTGTTATGTAACCGAACTATGTATTTTGAAATTTGAATGACACTAATTTCAAGTAACGGCTATTTTTATAGCCGTTATACACCCTGATGGTATAAATATGTGTCTCATAGTTAACATTTTGTCTCAAAATCTTCTAAAAATGGCAGCCACTACTCCTAAATTTACTCTAGATGAAGATCTATCTCTTTGCAGAAACTACATACTATAATATCCAAAGAGGGGTGAAGAACGAAGAATGAATGGTATTATGAGTCAAAGTTATTGGGGGAAAATTCATGAGAAATTCTGCTCCGACACAAAAAACCCTCATAACCGTGATCATATAGCTTTGTTCATTCGATTCGACAAGATTAGAGCTAGAGTTGTGGAATTTATGGCTTTATTTCGTATTGTAAGGCGGTATCGACTTAGGGGTGAAGGATTCTCCGAAATCATTTTAACATCAAAAAACGAATGGCGAAGATGGAAGAGAAAGGATTTCAAATATGAATATCATTTCCGCCTCCTTAAAGACTTTTTCATAACGCGTTTCGGATATTAAATGTTATGTAGCTTTAGTTTTAGTTCGGCAATGTCCTCTAATTTCATTTCCTAACCGAACTTAAGTCTTGATGTCTCACTGTTCGGCGATGTCATGTAATTAAGTTCCAATATGAAAAAAAAAAAAAAAGTTCCAAAAATAACAGTCTCCTCTCTTATTCTTATGAAAATGTTCAAAGCATAACCCAAAAATAAGACCTAATTCCAGAAAAAAAAATCTTTGATTCTTATGTTGATGTTCAAAGCATACTTAGTTTAATTAATGGTACATTTAATCATCCGCAAGGGAAACTGCACCCTCGTGTATGATTTTTTCCGAATCATTCAAAGTTTTCCACATCTCCATGTTATGCTCGTACATAATGCACCATCCCAACATTGTGTCGGGGTTAAATCCATGCCAATAAGAGTTTTCGCATATCGGAGGCAGTGGACAATCGTCTTCTAACCGGAGGCCTATAAAATGGTTGTTGTTAACAAGAGAAATCACCACTCTCCTACGTTTAAGTTGTTCGACACATATTTTTGTTTTCGGAGTGTATGTGAAACTAGCACCTTTTGAGAAATAGTGAACCACGCAATTGAATGCTTCGGCGATTAAGTGCCCACATATCGGCATGCCCATCCAATGATCCCTTGTGATTGGATCCCCCCGTGGAGACGCCTTTGATACCTAACAAACTGCACATTGAGACTAGCATCCCCATCGGACAACATTCGCTTGTAAAATTCCGGGTTGTCCTTTAGCTTCATCAACATCCTTTGCCGGACATAAGTGATTTGATTATCATTATACAGCTTCGCACCTTCAGTGAAAGGCCCTAGTTGTTGTACGACAACGTGGAATCCGCAATTACCATCCGGAGGGACGTCATCGGTGGATATGACGTACTTTCTAATATATGGAGGTAGCTCTTCCAAGTACCTTCTATCAACAAAAGTTGATGTATCATCAATTGGTCGACTTCTTTCTTGGATGCGGCATATTGGAGCCTTAAGCTTCACGTCTCGTTGAATTGGTTGGCTACGTTCCGATGGAGTAGGTGGGGTTGGTTGCGAGCGTAACATCGGTCCTTTTTTCTTCATATCCCGTTCACTTGTTTCGCCATTTTCCACAATATTCCTAGACCTTTTCTTAGAATCTTCTTGATACTTCGCCGCGGTATGCTCATGCCCACTAGGGTCTCTAGTAAAAGGGGTCATTTCACTTTTCCTCTTAGCCAACACCTTTGCATATTCTCTTACTTGTTTTTTTGTTTCTTTGGTGATTGGCCTACCTTTGCCCTTGCCTTTTTTCGGTTCGTGCACATTCTCCGAAGTGTGTGGATAAACAATTGGCCGCATGTCATCCCAAAAGATTTGCTTTTCGAGTTTGTTCATGTTCCGGTACATCTCGATAACGATTCTTCCCATCTCATTGTCACCAAACTCTTCTCCGACATCGCCCTTTGGAGGAGGGACAAAACTTAATTGTTGCCAATATGGATCTATATCGCTTAGAGGGATTATGCCATGTTCATACTTAACTATCATATGGCGACAAGGGAGTCCCATAGACTTCATCATGTTGCAAACACACACCTCGTCCGGCTTGGTTCCCCATATGTCAATCAAATTCACCTCTACCATTAACCTCTTAATGCAAGCACGTGAAACATTATAATGGAGTCCCTTGAACAACCGAAGGTCCGCCATATTCTTGATGTTACCACCTTTGTCTACAATCTTTTTGTACTTCATGATGCGGCTTTTTTGGAACTTCCATTTAATTCTATCAATCTCGCGGTTGAAGTAATTCTCCATTGCGTTAAACACAATCACAAAATTATCGACACATCCAAAAAGATTTTTCTTCAACCGGTGGTGAGCCGATTCTACCAAACTTGTCGCTTGATTCCCAAAGTGTTTATGGTGGTTGGTAAATGCATAAACGAAGCGCTCTTTGTGCGGTTCCAACCATTGCTTAACCACATACGTTACAATATCCTCGGGATATTCGGGGCTAGACCAATGTTCGATAAATGCCGCAAGATTTAGATTATACTCTTCTTCGGTGAGAGACCAAGTCAATGACTCCCATTCACCGGAGAAAGCAACCCATTTAGCGTGATTTATAGTGTATTGTATATCGAATTCCTCTTTTGCATCCGCTTGTTCATCTTCCGGTAGCTTACTAATCTCTTCAAATGCTTTCCTCTTTGGTGGACAAATTTGAGGCTTGCACCTATTCATCACATTACACCATATATGGAACATACAAAGCATATTATGTGCTAATGGGAAGACTCTCTCTATTGCGTTCATTAATGCTACATCGTTGTCCGTCACTATAACCGCGGGGATATCATCATCTCGGTATATGGCCTTCACTTGTTGTAGCGCCCAAGTGTAACTTGGTTCTTGCTCATCTTCTAGAAAACAAAAAGCAACGGTAAACGGTGACTTCGTCGAGGTACGACCAACAATGTTCAACAATGGCATCTCGTATTTGTTAGTCTTGTAAGTGCAATCCATTATAAGAACTTGATGGAAGGATTGAGCCAATTGAACACTCTTCGGATGCGCAATGAAGAGATGCGTTATTTCATCTTCCGGACCTACCTTCTTTTGAACCGCGTAGCCTTTCTCTTTAGCGCAAAAAAACAATTGTTGCATCACTTTTCTATCCTTCCATTCATTCCTTTTAATTGTCTCAATTGCATTGTAAATGGTCGTCAAAAATGATACATTATCCTTGTTATCATCCTTTAGTAAGCGAAGCATGTTAAGTGGTGAAATTCCCATTCTCCTAAATTTAGCTATTTTCTCCATTTCTTGAGGAGTGAGCCTTGCGGCCATTGCATGTCCTTCAAGATCATCCGGACGAGGGTGGTTATGATGACCTACCACCTTATCCATAGATAGAACCCATCCATTCTTTTTTTTTTTTGCACTTACTAAATACTAGCTTGAACGGACATTTAATTTTCTTTGAGCACGCTGTGTTCTTCCTCGTCGTCTTTCCTTTATACACATTACCCTTCTTCTTGTGACTAACATTGGGATCTCCACTTCTCTCACAAACCATTTCAAAACGAGTTTGGCTTTCTTTTCCATTCAAAACTAATACGCACATGGCTTTCTTGGCATGGTCTCTAGCCCAATTCTTCACATCAATAGTTTCATCAAAAACCAAATCATTGACATAGTGATTAGATGTATCTTCAAACAACATGCCAACCGGAGAAGGTTGATTATCCATTGGTATAGGTTGACATTCAATCTACAAGAAATGGAACAACATCAATTGCAATCAGAAAAAAGTTCGGTTACATGATAATTTTATCGGGAAAACCGAACTCAAAGTTCGGTTTGTCAAGCAATTTGACAACTAACCTAACTTTACGTACACTAAATCAAAATTTTATTGTACGTAAGTTCGGTTAGATAGTGGGTTGGTATGAAGTTTGCGAACCAACCGAACTCATGGACCCTAAAGTTCGGTTATATGATAATTTTATCGGGATAACCAAACTCAAAGTTCGGTTTGTCAAGTAAGTTGACAACTAACCGAACTTTACGTACACTAAATCAAAATTTTATTGTACGTAAGTTCGGTTAGATAGTGGGTTGGTATGAAGTTTGCGAACCAACCGAACTCATGGACCCTAAAGTTCGGTTATATGATAATTTTATCGGGATAACCGAACTCAAAGTTCGGTTTGTCAAGTAAGTTGACAACTAACCAACTTTACGTACACTAAATCAAAATTTTATTGTACGTAAGTTCGGTTAGATAGTGGGTTGGTATGAAGTTTGCGAACCAACCGAACTCATGGACCCTAAAGTTCGGTTATATGATAATTTTATCGGGATAACCGAACTCATAGTTCGGTTTGTCAAGTAAGTTGACAACTAACCCAACTTTACGTACACTAAATCAAAATTTTATTGTACGTAAGTTCGGTTAGATAGTGGGTTGGTATGAAGTTTGCGAACCAACCGAACTCATGGACCCTAAAGTTCGGTTATATGATAATTTTATCGGGATAACCGAACTCAAAGTTCGGTTTGTCAAGTAAGTTGACAACTAACCGAACTTTACGTACACTAAATCAAAATTTTATTGTACGTAAGTTCGGTTAGATAGTGGGTTGGTATGAAGTTTGCGAACCAACCGAACTCATGGACCCTAAAGTTCGGTTATATGATAATTTTATCGGGATAACCGAACTCATAGTTCGGTTTGTCAAGTAAGTTGACAACTAACCGAACTTTACGTACACTAAATCAAAATTTTATTGTACGTAAGTTCGGTTAGATAGTGGGTTGGTATGAAGTTTGCGAACCAACCGAACTTTATACACTAATGTGAAATCTTATTTTACATAAGTTCGGTTACCTACTGGTTGCAAACTAACCGAACTTATAGACCCTAAAGTTCGGTAATATTTCGGCCAAACCGAACATAACACTGTAATCCTATTTACAGAGTTCGGTTACTACTCCGTTAACCGAACTTCAAAAAACCTCCATTAATGGAGAGTTCGGTAACCTGCGTGTTTAGAAAAAGTAACCGAACTACACTTTCAGAAGAGTTCGGTTACATGTTCTTCACACAAGGTAACCGAACAAGCCCTAATCTACTCTAAAAATTCACATTTTTTTGAATATTTGGACCAATTCAACCAACATTATCTAAGTTTAGAGCATACCTGGGTACCCAAATAGTCTTCCTCCGGTTGTGGTTGGTAAAATCCATCGTTTTCACCATCTTGATATTGGCTTTGGGGAAGAATACATTCACCATCTAAGAAATAATCCATATCCGGATCATTGTGAAGATTGACATATACTCTAGGAGAGGAAGGAGATGAAGATTCAGATGAGCTATCATCAATTGAATCATCACTTGAATAGTCTAGATTAGTGAACTCAAAAAAAATTTATTTTCCATGTTTGTGTTCTTCATCTTCTCTAACTTTTCTCTCTCAATAATTCTACTTCTTTTTTAAAAAAATCTGATTTTTTAATCTCAAATCTTTATTCAAAATCATTTCACTAATCACACTAACTAATATTAACACTAACTAATCATTAATTAAAAATAATCAGATGGTAATTTAGGTATTATCATAAATATCTAGATAAGGGGTGACCTATAATTACTTCTAATATCTTACCTAAATAAAACAATGGTCCCTCAAAAAAAGAACGCGAAATTGGGGGATATAAAAAGGAATTGGGGGATATAGCTACGGGACAAAAAACTGTCCCAATAGCACCTAAGGTGACCCCTATGTAATTATTTTTTAATTCCTAATCTAGCCCCCACTAATCAAGATTATTGATTAATTATAGTTAGTAAAATGTTAAGTATTTGGGGGATAAATTAGTGTGTATTTATTTTTATTTGAATTTGTGTTGGTTAGTTGAGAGTAGAAGGAGGGAAAATGGTTTTTGAGTGGAATTTTTTTTATGAAAATGGAAGATGATTGTGATGAGAGAATTGCTTCAAAGAGGTTGAAAATTTGATTTTTTTTTCTTTGAATCCACCATTGTTGCAGCTGAAAAAGCTTGGTGCCGGCATGGTATTCAACCAAAAAACCATGCCGGCATTTGCTAGAAATTTTCATAAATTGTTTGCCACTATTCGGGGGGTTCGGGGGGGCGTAGCACCCCCGAGGTTTTTTCAGGTTTTTATCTTCAAAACCTATTTTTTCA
This sequence comes from Papaver armeniacum, assembly GCA_023531295.1. Taxonomy (NCBI): domain Eukaryota; kingdom Viridiplantae; phylum Streptophyta; class Magnoliopsida; order Ranunculales; family Papaveraceae; genus Papaver; species Papaver armeniacum. Next base: position 191,924 of record JAJJWW010011298.1, on the reverse strand, counting down.
GGTTTTAATCAGTTTACTTCCGGCACAGTTATCTGATTTTCGAGCATGCCGGAACTACTTCCGGCATGGTTTTTGCTTAAATTTCTATCTTAGGAACATGAAGAAAAGTATCCGAAAACTGATTTTTTTTTTCACTTAACTACCTGATTGATAGATTTATATCGAGCATGCTTAAGCATTTAGTTCCGGCATTGAATTTCATCACTTCCGGCATGGTTTTCATCATTTCCGACATGTTCTTCATCACTTCCGGCGTGGTCTTCATCCTAAATAACCATGCCGGAACTCATTTCCGGTGTGGTCTTTATCCTAAATTTCAATGCCGGCACATGATGAAAAGTATTCAGAAAATTGATTTTTTTCACTTGACTACCGGCATTGATAGATTATATCGAGCATGTCGGAATTTAGTTCCGACATTGAATTACATCAATTCCGGCATGGTCTTCATCACTTCCGGCGTGACCTTCATCATTTCCGACATGTTCTTCATCACTTCCGGCATGGTCTTCATCACTTCCGGCGTGGTCTTTATCATTTTCGGCAAGTTTTTTATCATTTCCGACATGTTCTTCATCACTTCCGGCAGAGAAGGAGAAGAGAATTTGAAAGGAAATGGGGAAAATTTAGAATTTGAAAGAGAATGGGGAACATTTGGGTTTCAAAGTTTTAACCCTAAAAAGATTAATAAGAAGTGGAGATGGAAATGGGGGATATGATTTTGTTTTTTTGATTTTAAGTTTTTTAATTTTTATTTTGAGGAAGGGTATTTTTGTATTTTCATACCCAAAAGTCACCCCTTAGCAGACACCATGGGTTGGGAGAAGTAATCAATATCCCCCAATTCCTTTTTATATCCCCCAATTTCGTGTTCCAAAAAAAGGCGGGTCCCCAAAAAAAAAAATGTTTCCTATCAAACTAGGCTAACTGGCTACGGTTATTACTAAAAAAAATAAGAACCCAAGCCCAGTCCTTCAGTTTCAACGTATAAGACATAGTTAGCCTTACAATTTACTCATATTTACGGAAAAAATCTCTCCCTTTTAAATAAAACAAATATCTTCTTAAACCCTAAATCTCTTATTCGTCTCTCCTCATCATCTCTGGGGTAAACACTGATAAAATCGTTACAAAACCCTAGTTTTATTTTTCAAACGTTTCTCTACAAATTGCAATATCCTAACTTTGATTCTTGTTTTCATCTTGCAGACCTCCCATCTCGAATCATCACAATCTTAAGGTAAACTTCGAAATGACCTAATAATGTTGCCTCTGCTAGTACTTCTACAGTTTTGTTCTCTTCTATTTCTCTGCACCGTTTCGTCTTCTTATTTTCAATCTCTTTCCTCCGGTAACTCCATCGATTAAAAAGAAGAAAAAATTGAGTTTTTATCTTCTGGTACTGCTTAATTAGGGCTTGTCTGATTGATTTATGTGATTGTGTTGAGTTTTATATGCAGCAGCCATGAAAATGTCAGGTTTCTATTCAAAAAGTATTCAGTTTTTACAAGATTGGGGGTGGATGTAGTTATAGTCTTTAGTTATCAAGCACTTAAAACTCCTGAAATTAGGTCATAGTCCCGGCCCTGTGTTTAAAAGAGCTACTAATTTGAAATCTTCAATTATCTATTTACTTGTGGTTGAAAGATGTTCTAATCTCTTTGCAGGTAGACTTGTTAATTGATTGAAATGGGCACTTTGAAAAGAAAACATTCAAAGCAACACAAAGAAGAAGTTGAGGAACATGACTTTAGCGATGACTTGAGTGAAGTATCTGAGCCTGAGCAATCTGATCCAGAATCTGAATCAGAATCAGAAGATGAGGAGGGAGTTATAAAATTAGCCGTACCTTCAAAAACTTATATATTCAACAGAGAAGGTTTGCAAGAGCAGCTTGAGGATATAAGCTGGCCGGAAAACGTAGATTGGATCCATAAGCTTACAGTTGATATCGATCAAGAAGAGGAGGTGGATGTTAATGATGATTTAGCGCGTGAATTATCTTTCTACAACCAGGCGTTGGAGGGAACAAGACAAGCCTTTGAGAAGCTTCAAAAGAGAAATCTTCCATTCCTCAGGCCTGCTGATTATTATGCAGAGATGGTCAAAACAGATTCCCACATGGTGAAGGTGAAGGGTAGGCTCTTGGAGGAGAAGAAACGGATTGAGGAAGCTGACGAGAGAAGAAAAGCTAGAGATGCCAAGAAAATGTCTAAAGAAGTACAGGCAGAAAAGCTTAAAGAGAGAGCCAAGACAAAGAAGGACGATTTTGAAAAGGTTAAAAAGTGGCGAAAACAAAGGCAACAAAGTGGATTTGAGAAGGGAGGCGATGATGACGATATGGGTCTTTCGTTTGAAGATGGGAAAACCTTCGACAGAAATAAAAAGAAGAGACCTGGGGTTCGTCCAGGAGATAGGTCAGGTGGGTTGGGAAACAAAGGAAACTTGAAGGGAAAGAAAGGTGGTGATAGTAAAAAGAAAAGCAGCAAGGAACGCAGGGATTCAAAGTTTGGGTTTGGAGGGAAGAAAGGGATGAAGAAACAAAATACTGCTGATTCTACAAATGATTTTGGTGGATTCAATAAAGGTGATTCTTCAGGAAACAAGAGGAGGAAGAAGTTTTAAGTGAGCGTTGTTCGTTCCAATGCCATCCTGCAGCAGTTGATTCTGGCGAGTTCTTGAAACTTAAAACTATTGCACTTCTTTTATTGATAGTTCCGAGTTACTTGTTAAATTTTCAGTTTTAGTGACCTATTTTTGTTAAGTAGTCCTATAGCTATTTTGTATTTGATTATCAACAACAGTTTACTCATGGTTTTATAACATTTATGACTGGTATCATCATCCGACTGTGTTTGATTGCGAACAAGCCAAAATTTTCATTTTAACGGTGCACCTCTGAAATCTTGAACGAGAGACAGTTTGATTTGATTTCCTGAGTTCTGAACTTTGGTTATCTGTCTCTGTTAGTTCTTCTGATTATTATTTTACTCTTTTCTGATTGGTCTAGTATTTTTGTAACACTATCAGTTAAAGGCTAGCCGTTAAGAGAGTTCTCGACTTTGATGATTTTTTTTTTCCCTTGGAAAGACTTTGATGATTGAAGGCTCTTTTTACGAAGAATCTTAAATAGATACAGAATTTTATTCTCTCTAAATTCTCTTAGGTTTAAAAAATCAATCTGCAGAATTTGTGTTATTTGTTTTAAAATTAGAAGCTATCTTATCGGCAGGCTTATGCTGCAGAACTGGTGCATTGGAAAATCTGGACGGCAGGCTTCTGCTGCGAAACTTTATTTATTCTCTATCTATGTTGCAGTTCTGTTTAATCCGATTTTTAGCATAGCATCAGCAAGCTTAAGTAGTTCTTGAACATTCTTCTGTGTGTACAATTTTTACTTTTTAGTTTGAGATTTATATTTTTTCGATTTGCTGAACCTGTATATGCTGTTTCACTTGAAAGCAGTATTAGTGTTTATGCTGCATCCTGATATCTTTGGATGATCATCTGCCTACCTATAGCTATAGCTTACAGATGGAAAAGTTACTAAATGCCAGATATGTTTGATTTGCACTATATTTCAGTTAATGTTCGGCTTGCCATTCTGTAGGTATTGGGCAGTTATTTCATTCCCATTTGTTCCTTTTCTTTTCTATATATGTTTCTGGGGAAGGGATTTCTCATTTTCTCTTCTGTTCTTCATCCTTGTGCTGTGCAACCGGGTTTTCTCGGTTAATCCGCCAGTATATTCCATATTTATTATAAAAATTAAAAAGTACTTTGTTTTTAGGCTCTTTTAGTAAAACGCATAGCTGTTGTTTGAGCTACGAAATGAGAAAGCTGCCAAGCTGAAGCTGCCGATGAAAGATAATCGGTGAAGCCCATTATTGTAGGATTCTTCTTTTGGTTTGATAATTATGATACTTTCCCCGAGTACAATTGTTGTTGATGCTTGCTGTAAATGGTTTAGCTGTATCACTGGCCCCTCGTTCACTGTCCTCTTCTAGTGCAGCAACCCAGCAGTTCTCTCTTGTTAAGAATGGGATTAGACAACTCCCAAGTTGTATAATCTTTTTCTTCAAAAGAAAAGACACACAATCCATTGATTCTTTTCAAGTCTTTTTGGACATGTTTTCTTTTTGTTCTTTTTATAGATTTTAGATATGTTCTTTATACAATTACAAAATGGTTGATTATTGTTCTGTACTGACATAAGAATATCTCAACAGTAAGTCTTGGAAGTTGGAATTCTGACTATAAGTCTATGCAACATATTCCTGTTCAAAACAGTTGCATATCATTAAAACTTTTGCAAGTGTTTGCAGGGAATGCATTCCTGGCTCAGCGGATACGGATTCATTGAGCCATTGGGGTATCTATCTAATGACAGGACCATCAATAACTGATATCAATTATGTAGAAACAGACATGTGATAGGTATTTTGGACCCCAGGTTATAATTCATCATGGCTTAGAAAAGGCCAGGTTTATAAGGTGGAGAAATGGCATTAAATAAGTTGTTGAGGACAGCAACAACTACCATAACAAATTGGTGTAATTGTGCTAAGTACTTCTAGAGTACTACTTAACTTCAAGAGTGATGGAAATCATAGGAAAAAAAATAGTGCTCTAACCAAAATGTGTAGAACAGATCAGAGTAGCAAATAGCAAATTGGTGAGTGATAATCAAGAAAAATGGAAGACTGCGAAAGTGGAGGTGGAAAGAAACCGATGAACGTTCCGTTACTAGAAGAATATTCATCACCAGTGACTACACAGCTGCAACTACTTCATCATAATGAAATACGAGACGATTTACTGAGTAGAGTTTGGATTGAATCAAAGAAGTTATGGCATATTGTTGGTCCAACTATCTTTAGCCGCATAGCTTCTTATTCAATGTTCATTATTACCCAAGCTTCTGCTGGTCATCTGGGTAACCTTGAGCTTGCTGCAATTGCCCTTTCCACCACTGTCATTGTTGGTTTTTGCTTCGGCTTATTGGTATATGACATTCTTCATCTTTTTCACTTACTTTCTCATAAACTCTAGCTTACCATACAAATCTTTTGATTTTTTGTGTTGTTAAATCAGTTAGGAATGGCGAGTGCACTAGAGACATTATGCGGCCAAGCATACGGAGCTAAACAATACCATATGTTGGGGATTTACATGCAGCGTTCATGTGTTGTTTTGACTATCTGTGCAATCTTACTTCTGCCGCTTTACATATTCACTACACCAATTCTTAAACTCCTAGGACAACCAGATGATATAGCTGAGTTATCAGGCTTAGTGACAATTTGGTTGATACCACTGCATTTTGCATTAGCTTTACAATTCCCTTTACAAAGATTTCTCCAGAGCCAACTTAAGACACCAATAATTGCTTGGGTATGTTTAGGTGCCCTACTGTCTCATACTTTCCTGAACTGGTTAGTCGTTCACAAACTTGGTTTTGGTGTTATTGGAGTTGCTGCTTTGTCAAATGTTTCATGGTGGACTATAGTTCTGGGATTGTTTTCTTATATTGTTGGTGGTGGTTGTCCTGAAACTTGGACTGGTTTTTCTATGGAAGCCTTTTCTGATCTTTGGGAGTTTTTCAAACTCTCCGTGGCTTCCGGTATCATGTTATGGTATATTGTATATCTCTTGTTCTCTGACTCTTTTTTTTGCAGCACCTGCAGTTTTTTCTTGTTGCATTTTGTTGTGCATGGCTAAATTTGATGGTTCATGGGAAATGTACAGTCTGGAGAATTGGTATTACAGAATATTGGTTTTAATGACCGGGAACTTGAACAATGCTACGGTTGCTGTCTCGGCTCTGACAGTCTGGTGTGCATTCTTCTTTATGCTTCGATTCTTATTAGTACCTGTTGTCCAATACCCTGCTGGTATCATATTTTGGTTTGTGAATATGATATTTGATGGTTTTCACAGTATGAGCATAAATGGATTGGAGATGATGATTCCACTTGCTTTCTTCGCTGCAACTGGGTAAGTAACCATTTAAATCAGATGAGTTATAGTAAAGAGATATAATCAATACTGTCCCGAATGATTCTAATTTTGTGTCTTATGTTGTTTATCCATCAGAGTAAGGGTTGCAAACGAGCTTGGAGCAGGGAATGGGAAAGCCGCAAAATTTGCTTCCAAAGTTTCAGCCTCTACATCTTTGATAATAGGGATATTCTTTTGTTCCTTGATAATGATTTTTCATGAGAAGTTGGCAATCATTTACACCACGAGCAATGTTGTCCTCCAAGCAGTTGACAACCTTGCAATCCTCTTGGCCTTCACCATTCTCCTCAACAGCATTCAACCTGTTCTCTCGGGTACGCTAGATTTTGTATACATCTTTACATGCCCTCTTAGGATGGATTCTCAGTTACAAAAATTGATTAATTTTGTGACGTAATTTTCTCAGGGGTAGCCGTTGGCTCAGGATGGCAAGCCTCAGTAGCTTACATTAACATCGGATGCTATTACATCATCGGACTTCCGCTTGGAGCATCACTTGGATGGTTTTTCCATCTTGGTGTTCGGGTATGTATCATTTTCTCTTTAGTACTTCCCAACTACACCAGTAAATGTTATTGCAAAGGCCAGTTTGGACGAACATTGAAGTACTAATCAAACTAAATGCAAAAACTTGCAGGGTATATGGAGTGGGATGATAGGTGGTACCGCAATTCAAACATTGATATTGATCATAATCACTATTAGATGTGATTGGGATATGCAGGTAAATCCTCACTTCATATTCATACTGTTTCTAGTTTCCTATCATTCTCTTACTTTTGAGTATACATTTTTTTTTTTTTTTGATCTATTCTTGAAATTTGAAGGCTCAAAATGCAAGCTCACGGATGAATAGGTTGTCAAATTCATCAGGCAAACCATAAAAGCAGTGTTGCTGATTGAGACCAACTAGACCACCTTATTGAAAGCAATGTTGCAGTCGACTTGATTGTAGGCCACTCTCTGTGAAGGTCCCCTTAATTGTAATTTTTATTGTACTTTTAGGTATTATTGGTATCATATATGGCAAACAAGAACTTTATGAGAGCATTTCACTTTGCCAATCACTGTAACGTAATAAGCTGCAGCATCATTGCATAATTTGCATTTGCATAAATGATTTGTGGGTCTTTTGCTCTCTTTTTTTTTGTTCGCAAATACATTTTTCTTGGAAATAGTAAAAAACTCTTTTTGCACAATAGAGAGATTGCATACCGGCAAGTTCAACAATTGTACTGAAAAGCTGTTTTTTCCCCCTGTTTTTGTAAGACTCGACAGAAAATGGCTCTTCTGAATCTGGCTAACAAAACAAAGTGTCATAGAAAACTTCTGAATCCAGTCAGAATGTGCCCACTGCCCAACGAGTCGATTACAAAATTATATCCAACTCGAGTACCACTGAGTCAGATGTACGAACTGAGTCAGATGTATAAGCTGAGTCAGGCATCAGACGAGTGGATGGCAGAAGTATGAGTTGTATCACTGAGCAAATTTTTAAAAAGACATTTGCCGTCTTATCTTGTGTGGGATTGAATCATCTGAATCAGTGAACTAACAATGAATGAGTTGGATTCAACTTACGTCAAGCGAGTCGATAATAATAGTCTAAGTCTAAACCTTTCCTGTGTACAGTGAACAAAATTCATGGTATCTCAACGTACAGTGATACAGTTTGAATGCAAATTGGAGTGATTTGGGCTGATTACTCTTACCTGTAACTGAGGCTCAGTGAACAAAACTTGTTACTATCAGTTACTCTCAGACAGAAGTTCGTGAAGGTTGCTATATGTATATGGTGGAATAACTTGCAGCACACAAGCAATTAGATGACCTAAACCCCATATACATACACACACAAGTTCATGGTGTAGTACAGATTTCAGTCTTGAGTACTTAGATATCCTAGAAGCCCTAAATCAAGCTCCATATTTTGGGGCCTTCCAGAGCTTGAATGCAACCTCATGCAGAAAACGATCTGCTGGTATGGCGAGATTCCCTCCTTTCTGCGTGATAAAAGGAACCATCAGACTGTTTAAAATTTGAAACAATGCAGCAAATGAAAACATCTGAAAAGCTTATTTAATCTATTTTATCTTTCAAATCTTGCTCAGGACATGCTAGATCAGTAAGACAACTTGATAGCCAAAACAACATCAAACCAATGCAAAAGAAATAAAGATAAAGAAAAGAAAACAGCACTATACAAATCTACCACGAGTAGAAAGAAACTAATGTTACAACAGTACACAGGATTTAAATGTTTCTAATTTTTGACAATTACGAACAAGAAAAGACTAGGAAAAGTTGAAATAAGAAGAAATTCACCATACAATTTTTTTCATGATTACGACAACTATTTTCAATGCTAAGAATAACTGGAAAACATGAGAAGTTCAAATGTTACCGGACTCCATAAATTGAAAGAACAGATAAACCAGGCAAAGCTGCTCAACTCAAGTCCCATATCGCCGTGACATAGTTGATAAGATTCAGCAGTACCCGATCCATCGATAAGGCATGGCTTCTACCAGTAACTAATAAATTATCCTCATTAATTTGATCTGATTACTCAGCTGCTATGTTCGACATGATAGTAGCAACCCAATTCCTAATTAAACTAGGACTCCCTATAAGTATATTCACAATCACTAGTTCCTATTTCTTGTTCATTATTCAAATGCTGAAACGATTCAACAAAAAAATGACACTCCTAACTATAAAAGTTCTGACATGGTTCATTTACCAAATTATTTACTAAACCTGATAGATAGCAATCAAAATGACCACAGCAATTTTTTCCCGAGGAACTGTAATCTGATCTTCAGTTCAGCGTAATACCTATCCAGAGAGAAATGAAAAGAAAGATGAAAAAGTAATCGTAAAACTTACCTCCTTAATATCTTGGAAAGAAAATCTCTCTGCCATATCTTTCCGGGTGACAGCTTCCTGCCATTGTGTGATTAGCATCGGAGAATGGTGCCTGCAGAGCAAAAGTTAGCTTGACATGTGGTACAAACCTTCATAGCAGTTCGGCACACAAGCAAATAAATGAATGCCAGATAGAAAAATTGCACAATGATTACTCACAGCTTACAACATTAGTGCAATAAATGTGCAAGTGTATCTTATGCTTACCTTATGTTGTTCAATATATTAGCTCCCTTCATGGTGTAACTTTGACGAGGGAAAAGCAAGGAAAGATTTGAGTTTTCCTTAAGTGAGTTCAACTGTAATAAACTGGTATCTTCATCATCTACTGAAGCTCCATAGCTCATCACTACAGATAAGTGTAAATGGGAACCGATTTCTGATCCAGGTTGTGCTATTTGCAATATCCCACCAACCAACGAATTGATACATTCTACCTCATTTCCCACACCCTCTTCTTTGACGACATTCACCTTCTCACTGCATTCAAGATGCACAAACACTAAATCAAACTCGCTTGTTTCTAATGTCTCACCTCCATGAAAGCCTAGCAATTTTAGCAACTCACAGGCTAGTGGTTCATCAAAAGAAGGTTTGTCCTTGGTCAAGTCGTCAAATTCTAATACAGTGAAACCAAGATATCTTCCAAAAGACTTCACATTCGAATTTGTGGATAAAATAGCAGCTTTCAACCCCATAAACCTACAATTTGATAAACATACTAGTATAAGAAATACACAAATACTCCGTATGACTCTTTCTCAAAGTGAATCTTAAGGAGCTAATACCTGTCTGACATGGTAGACACTGAGGACTCTTTTGAGCATTCTGATGTAACAGAACTTCCTCCTTTCTGAAAATGAAGAAAATAAGTCAGTTTACTCCATAAATATCATCAAAGCGTTATGAGACAACAAAAGAAGAATGCTAGCATACCAGTAGCATATAAGCATCAGAAGCATCCAATAGTTGTGCCAATTCTCTAACCACTCTCTCATCCTCACTTTCTGCAAGTGATAGAAACTGATAAAACTATAAGAGTACATACCCACGTCAATACTATATAAAGCAATACATTTTTTCTAAATATGCTACTGTATGATCCACGTGAAAGCTTCTTACACATGATTGGTAAATAAATAGCAAATTTCCTTTTCCCTTCGAAAAACTACTCAATGATGAGGAAACAATTGAGAATGACCAGTCTAATTCAACTAATTCCCAAGCTTATAAATCTTGAATAAACTGTGCACTACCACGGTACTGAAACATAAGCAATCTTCTTTCCACAATCTTCCTGCAAACGACATGGTACAGGACCACAGGTGTTTCAAATCCATCATGAAAACTGCTGATCTAATGAGTACAAACTCTGAGTTAGTTATTTAGAATGGGCGGACTATACTGATTAAAATCATTCCTGCTTATCTATAAAATTTCCAAACTCTAAAAGAAATACGTAGCTTCCATAATAAACTGAGTTGGGCAGCAGGATGTAAAGTTGACATGAACTTCATACAAAAACAAAGAAGTGCAGCTCTCATCATTGAAGGATGTACATTGGATCACCACCAACTTTATCAACTAGCTCTACCAGCAAGATTTGCTAATTTTCAGAATTATAATTCGTAAACTCAAATTGAAGAGATTGGACTATCAACGGTTATTCAGACAAACCAACTCCCTACCAAGGTGCACATACTAACCTATTCTATATTTTTGGACCTTGGGTGTAAACTTTTAGAACAAGTGGTGTCTACATACAAGACAACATTCTACAAGTGCAACATTATAGATGAATCTACTGACTATCTCTTTGTTCATTGTTGAACATGAACATAAATATGAAACCAATTTTTGTTCAGCTTCAATTGAACTTCAATTGGCAAGATGGTTACAGAATAAAGTGTGCCAAATCTTTTTTCAAACAGTTGATCCATTGATCCCTATGCTGTTATATGATCAAAACTAAGGAAAAAAAAAACTAAATTTAAGATTTTGATAGTAACCCATTAATCAATAGACAAAAAATCACAAAACCCATTTCTAAGAAACCACTAAGTTCAGTAATTGATGGAAAAAAAGAAGATAGAATTTGAATCAAGTTAAAAATGAACCTACCAGCATTAGGGGACTGAGTGAGAGATAAGAATCCGGAGCAACCTCTAGAAACAAGATGATGAAGATGAATGTGTGATGATGAGATTTGCTTAACACATCCATCCCCATATATTATCAGACTTCTACTTGCTTTATCCGCCATTTTTTTCTCCTGAAAGCAAGAAGAAGAGCGCGTAAGCTGATTCAATATTACTTTGGTGATCTGGGGGTGTATACGTAGTGATCTACACTAGAATGGTTTCTCTGGAACAACTCGAATCTCTGATTAGAAGAGATTAATAGGGTGAAATTAGAATAAGAATTTGAAGGAGAGAATTAGGACTAGAGGAAAAACAGATGAAATGAGTCCAGATGAAATTGGGGAAAGAATGTATCAAGCCCATAGGCAGAGCTGTTTTATGGACTAGGCCAGCTAGGCTATTTGCCTAGGAACCATTTTTTGGGGACCATGGTTTTTTTGAGGGACCATGGTTTCAATTTTAAGAGTACATTTAGAAGTAAAGTGAAGCCACCCCTTATCCACATATTTTAGTTAATGACCAAAATGTCTTTATATTTTTTTATTTTTATTTTTAAAAAAAAAAAAAAATCAAATTTTTAAATTTTTTTTCTTTTTTTTAGTTAGCTTTGGTTCAACAACTACAAATTCGCAAGTATTTTTCTCGCAAACCCTTTAGCGATATGAAAATTCGTAGGTATTTTTCCACAAACCCATTGTTTTTAATTTGTTTTTAATTAAAAAAATTGATTAGAAATCATCAAATTAGGTTTGAAATATTAGTTACAGAGTATTGTTCGATTAGGAGTAGTTTAAAAAAACTCTAGTTTTCTAACCGAACTTCGTGAAACATAAAACACCAAGAACACGTCGGTTAGAACGAAAAATTTCCTTGCAAACCGAACTCATAGTTCGGTGCGTTCGCAAAAGTTTTAGAAATTTTGTGCCTAACCGAACTTTGAGTTCAGTCCGTTCGCAATTATTTACTTAACCGAACTCCTATCTAAAATTACACTGAATAGATTCATTATTTTCCCCATAACCGAACCACATACAAAAAAAAAAACAAAAAAAAAAAGAAAAGTTTAAAAAAATATATTTAAAATTTTGAAAAAAAAATAAAAGAAAATAAATTTAAAAATTTAAAATTTAAATTATTTAATTAATTAATTAAAGGGTAGCTTAGTCATCTCCACCTTTTAGGTCACCACTTATAATCATAGGGAAGGTGGCCTAATCAAATCATGGTCCCCTCAAAAAAGTCATGGTCCCTAAAAAATGGTTCTTGCCTAGAGCCTCACATTGTTACTGTTAGGGCCCAAAACTTTAATTTTTCTTAGAACTTGATTTTTTTTTTAAATTTTTTTTTGTTGTTGTGAAGGCATCAATTAGGTTAAATGCAACCCTAACTAAGTACAAGTCATTTTTTTTTGTAATTAGCCAAATGCATCCAATTTTTTTATATACAACCTTAGATCACGTTGACTGTTTCTTTCGCAATAATATAAATTTCTACTAATCGACATGTTGAATTGAAATATTTTTAATAGATCTTCCAATATTTTGATCAAATCACGACAGATAGTCACCTTCGCAATATAATCATTTGGTTTTAATGAATCCATGACGTTGCAACCTGCCAAATTTGCCGACGAGATGGTACAACCATAGATCCATGTATTACATCAATTTTCCTTCGCTCAAAAGAACCGCTGCCTATACCTACACTTCGGTGCTCTACTTGAACCCCCATCAATTTTAATCAAGTTGGTATCATTGCGGTACAACTTCAGTATTAGATGATTATAAGTTCTATGAACTTGCCAACACCTTGCCAAATGGGTTTGACCTAGATTTTTGTTTGATTCATCCAAAGGTTTAGCCTCGATCTTCCAGGATCATTCATGGAATAATTATTGAAAAAGCGGGGGTCTAATAACCATACCCAATATTTCTTTCAGAAATTTGTATGGACTTAACTCCAATATAATTCCAAGAGAATCAACTAGACAGACAGACTCAATCAAGGAAAGATATCCAAGAGTTATATCTCTTTTTCAAATCAATCAGTAAATCAACAGGATCAGATCCGTGAACTGATTGGTATGAGAATAACTTGGACGGTATCAAAAACCAATATCCAAGTGTCAATCGATTTCTATCCAACAACCAAAGGTCGGATTTACCAATTGATTAAACTAGACACAACCTGTGATATTTCAATTATAACAAATATAATGCGGAAAATAAATAACACAGACACAAGAAATTTTGTTAACGAGGAAACCGCAAAGGCATAAAACCCCCGGGACCTAATCCAAATTTGAACACCACACTGTAGTAAGCCACTAGCCTACTACAAGTTAACTTCGGACTGGAATATAGTTGAGCCCTAACCAAGTTTCACACTGATTAAGGTACAGTCGCGTTCCTTACGTCTCTGAATCCCAGCAGGACTCTACGCACTTGATTCCCTTAGCTGATCTCACCCACAACTAAGAGTTGCTACGACCCAAAGTCGAAGACTTATAGACAAATCTGTCTCACACAGAAAAGCCTATTCTGATAGATAAATATGTCTCCCACAGAAGCACCTATGAAGTTTGTTTCGTCTTATGATAAATCGAGGTGCACAAGAACCAATTGATAGTTCGGACTTATATTCCCGAAGAACATCCTATAAATATCAATCACCTCACAATAACTTAACTATATGGTAGTAGAAGAAGTTATTGTGGAATCACAAAGAATGAGACGAAGAGCTTTGTGATTACTTTTTATATCTTACCTATCGGAGATAAATCTCGAGCAAATCTTGTAGAAGATAGTACTCAACACGATAGAACAAGTAAGATCAGAGTACGCAACTACAAAGAAAATAGTTGGATCTGGCTTCAGAATCCCAATGAAGACTTAAAGTTGTTAACCTATAATGGTTTTAGAAAAACCTAGGCTAAAGGAGAATCGACTCTAGTACGCAACTAGTATCACACATGAAAGTGTGTGGATTAGGTTTCCTAGTTGCTAGAGTTCTCCCTTATATAGTCTTCAAATCGGGGTTTGATAGCTCAGTAACAAAGAAATCAATATTCACCGTTAGATGAAAACCTGATTTAAGATTCAAGTTAAGTTTTCTTAAAACCAAAGCAATATCTCTCCACCGTTAGATGGTCTTAGCTTGTTACACAAAAATGAAATATGCTTTCATTTAGATACGGGTAACCGTACCTAAACGTGTATATTGAGTTGGCTCAACAATAGTTAACCGAAGTTAGCCATATGAACACTTTTGTATTAATCACATTCATCTAACACTTCTAGATCAAATATGATGATCAATCAAACAAGAATGATAATCAAATGAATCTAACTGTGTTACTCATAGAGTTGTTCAATTGTATATATCTCATAAAAGTATATAAGAACCAATAGAAACAAAATCGGATTGATTCGTAATCGTACAAAGTACTTATACCGAAATCAATTCATGAACATTAAGCCACGGTTTGCAAAGATTGCATTCCTTAATTTGTTAATTTATTTTGTTCATGATTATGAAAACATACTTAACCGATTTTAGAACATTAACCACTAAGTTTGCAAACGGGTACGCAAACTTTAGTTCCGGACTTTGGTCACGTCAGCGATGACAAGCAAACGTAAATGCGCATACTGTCGTCCCGGACCTAACTTAGGTAGAACCGTTCGCATACTGGTGTGCAAACTTGGTTCCCGGACTTTAACAGTTAAAACTGTTCGCATGCGGGTATGCAAACAAGGTTTCCGGATCTGAATCATACCAAAACAATTTGCATACTAGTATGCATACTGTACTGTATCCAGACAAAGGTTAATCATTCTCAACTCCCATTTAAATCATTGAAACTTCCTTAAAAAGACGACAATAGCTGTCTCACACAAACTATTAGCTTATAAGTAATTTTCAAGTAATTGAATGATCAATACGAAACTTTCCGAGTCGACATCAAATGATTGTCTCACACAAATTATGTAATATGTTTCAAGGTAATTTTCACATGATCATCTTTTGACTCATTATTTAGTTTCCAACAAATAAATTGTTTCCAACTAAACTTGTCAAGAATAATGATGAACGTATCTAAAGCAAAAAGCTTTCCAACACATATTTCGAGAAATATATAAATTCAGCTCGAAATATCAAATGTGTATAATGTAAAAGTCTATATAGTTATACGACTTAGTCTCAATAATATTTCCAAAGTGTAAGATTGCGTGAGAATTACAGTTTGGATGAATCCCCCCCAACCCAATAATATATCATCGCAAAAAGCATGATTTATTTCTGGATTGGAATCCGCGTTAAGTTTGGTATCCCTTTTATAAATCCAGGCAAAAGGGGTTTGATTTTTAATAGAATCTTGAAATTGTGCATGTTCGATATAGGTACTGTATAATGAATGATAAAAGAATTTTAGATAGTATCATGATGTTGCATATATGCTGATCAAAATCATCAGTGATTCAGATGTTGGTCAGACATGCATTTGGTAATCGGACGCCATGCAACCTATCTATCAGTTTTCTACACTCCTTTTTGACATCGATTGCATGCCGTAATTGTATTGGTCCATGACATTCAAAATAGGAACCACTGCATGCCCAAAAAAGTTCACAATTCTAGATCTAAGGCTTAGATGTAAGACGCATAGTGGTATATGAATCCAGTAGATGTGCAACACTTTCGGACTCCATATCATAAACATTTTAGGAGCTTCGATGGAAAATATAACCGTGACTTGATCACATAACCAATTATTATCTTCAATCATGAAAATAATGGTATTCTTAGATGGTTAGGTTTTTCAACTTTGCTAATATGGTTACAAATTTTCTTGAGGAGAACAAAATCCATATACGACAAAGACATGCATAACCTATTGATTGGAACACACCCCAAAAAATTGGTACTACCATTAGCATCCATGTACTTATGGGGTATTTGAGATATTCCCACCAAAGTTTATTTCTTATTGGTTTGGCTTAGCTCTATAGCCTCCATGACCATGTATGAGCATATCTCCATCAAAAGTTCAAAACCAATATTGATCTTAAAAATATGGGCTCAAAGGTTGTCAAATATGTTAATAGTCTCATGAATAAAAGCAGTGCAAATTATTATAATATTATGCAAACACTATATTACAATCCAATTGATGATCGTAATTTGATTATTACCACTTATGAAGTTTATGAATAGCAGAAATTTATGTTTGTAACTATAAACATTGCATTTTCAATGTTGAATCCTATTAGCACCTTTGGTGTGGGTCTGGCTTCAAATAATTTTAGATGACACAAACATTGCATTATCAATAGGATCAGTATGCACTTCACAATACAAATTTATGATAGGGTCGTTTTTATTAAAATCATTGCAAACGATATCACTTCATTCTGGTGTTTTTATGAACTTGTTGACTAACCTTTTAGATACTACAATCCTATGTAAACAGCTGGTACGAAACGAACTGTGGAATTTGTCCTGAAACTTTATTCATCAATAAAAGTAATCTTCATTTTACGGCCAAAAGCTTCAGCAATTTTCATACCAAGAAATCAGAGATCATTTCTTTCTTGTTTGAATATTAATTTGAACTAAAATCAAGCACCAAAAATTTATATTCCAACCGATGACACTGTTGTACAGTAGTAAAGTTATTAGGTGATGATAACAATGACTTGAGCTTGAAACTTGTTAGCAACAAAAAATTTATGATCAATTTTTTTTCATGTACATTTTACATCACTTTCAACGATTAAGTCTATAAAAATGTAAAGCTTTTAAACTAAGAAAATATAAGTATTTAGATAACAATATTCCATATCAAGCATACATTAAAATAAAATAAAACGAAGTACCAAATTTGACATTATGTTTCATTTCAACGATTAAGTCCGCAGTAAGCATAGAGTTTTCAGACTAAAAAGATTTTAATACTTAAATAACAAGTCCTTTTGATTCGGTTATGAAGTTACACCTGTTTTATTTCCTTCTATTTATGTAAGTACACACGAAACCTAAACTACATACCGCATAAACTGATGCAGAAAAAATAATATATGAATCTTTACGGGGGATCCCATGATAACTCCTCTACGAACAAAGATTGTGATTCCTTTCGGTTGTTTCAATTTAACTTAACCTCGTTACTTTTTACTTTTGCATACTGACGATAATATTAAATAGAATAAGGAACAATTTTAAAAATAGACAGAACGTAGAAACTAAGAAAATCTGAGATATGGAAGATGAAAGATAATGTTTTCAGAGCATTGCTGATATTTCTTTCTGACATGCCAATAAGACTCTCCTCTAAACTTATTGTGTTCATTGCTAACTGCAGTTTGATTGACTTATTTCATTTCTCTGGTGCAAGCCACATACCATTTACTACTGATTATATTTAACTCTTGTTGTTTGAAATAGAAAGAAGCCTTGCCAAGACACTTAAATACATTACAAGTACAATCATTCATGCAATTGATAATTGTAGACAGTGCAATTGCAAATAAAAAAGTTTGGAAGTCTAACAACAACAAAATATAAAATTTATACATATCTCATATTGAATAGTTCCAGTATATTACCATGTTTGAAGAAACAAAATTATACTCGGGAATGATGAGATTCAGAGTCAGCCCGAATTATGTGTGCAAGCTCGTACGTTGGAATTGTTCGTATAATAATCAAATATTCCAATAATTTAAATGTTACACCAACAAGGACTAATAGTATTTTCTTTGCTCCGCGCTATGATGTAGATATGCTACATACTTTGTGTATTTTGTGTAAATGAATCATATCGGCTTTATAACTTTTAATTACATATCCGAAAACTACCGTACTAGCCCATGTTACCTTATTTCAAGTTATTTTTTTTTTGTACTTTACTCGCAATATATTTTCTCTTTTCGACGATCTTTTGACTCATACCCTAACTTTTCCTTTTCGATTAGATCAATAACAATTTTAGTCTTTTTATCGACATTAAAACTCACCTAAGATTTTTTTTTTATTATCATTGGTACATCATCACTGACAATGCTTCTTAATCTTTTTTGTATTAGCTTCGTGTATCCAAATAATAACGAGTATATATATCATTCAAACATGGCATGCATCAACATAACACATAAAAACTCAAACACGTCTTATTTAAGTTAACTTATGCTAATTAAAATGGGAAGAATGGATCATCCAAGCATTTCTATTATTTAAGTACTTCGAACAGAATACTGAGTAGGCAAAAAAACAAAACAAAACAAAAAATGATCAACATATATAGTCTTAGTGGGAGAAATATCTTTTTTTTTTTTTTTTTTTTTTTTTTTTTTCTGAATATTTGATCCATTATGTTATTGCAAATCTGCCAGTCTAGTACGGAATTACGTATTGATAAAATGCTTACATTGAAATTCTATTTTTGTTATATTTTATACAATATGTGCAAGTTAGAAGATTTTTCCTCGAAGTTGAAGGGGGTCTCATGTCCCTGTTAAGAACATGCTTATAGTTGGGAACAGAATTGTCAACCTGCATAGTATCTAGTTTCATAGAACATCTTCGGACCGTTGAAAGAGTTGATCGAGGATATGGGTATGGATGTCATAATATCCTAATGTTAGGCTCATATTTTATAATGCAAAATGAAGAAAAGGAAGCCATTTTCGATGGTTTAGGATTTGTTCCTGATATATAAAAGAATGAATTTAATGGTCATTTCGGCGGACTTATAAGTACATGAGTACAAATTTGTCTCGTCCTTTTTCTTTTCTTTTTTTGAAAAGTAAAAAGCTATATTATATCAAAATTTTGTTAAGTCAAAAGTCAAAAATACAAAAGAGTTAGAGAAAAGTAACTTTAAATGAGATGACAAGGGCTAACATGGTAATTTTCGGACAAACAGTTAAAAGTTATAAAACCAAGACTATTTTTATTATTACAATTTGTTTAAACTAATACATGTTATTTAGAGAAAGAGGATCACATAATTAAAGTATGTGGTCCGTTCTCATCATTATCGGAGCGCTTTCAATATAAATAAAAGTCAAAACACTAATAAAACACATATCTAACAAGGAGGAGATAAAACATTAAATATATTAGTAAAAGATCTGTTGGATAAGTATATTGTTCACATACCCCTCTATCTTTGGTTAAAATTATTAGAAGATATTATGGCGTCTCCAAAGCCCGACTCAAGTAAGAAAAAAAATATAATTGGTCATTACCTTTGCTCCGGTTTCGTTATTTATCCAATCTATCCATGCAGACTTCCTAATATCAGGAGGAAAAACAAGTAAAATACCATGGTTAGCCATTTTTGTATTAAATATATGAGCAACAACTTCTCTGGTCTCAAAAAAAGAAACTGTGGGTCTCTAACCTTATTTTGTAGTGAAAAACAGTAATACATTATAAGATTCAAACCCAATTTTCATGGAAAACATTCGATTAAATACCGGAAAAAATATCAGAAACGTCTTAAGCCATGTGATCCAAACTCGCATCACATCCTCAGAGATGTCTTTGCATAAGAAGTGATATCTCATTCAGATATAATTGCACCAAAACAAAGAAGCAAAAACACATTCTGGAATCTGAACCCCTTTGTTAAAGGAAAACATTTGACTAAACATCCAAAACATAGAAATCGTCATAAGCGATACAACCAGTATCATTATATATTCTAGACGATATGTTTGTGTACGAAGGGTCTTCTATTTCATATTATAATCAAGACAAAAAATAGAATGATTTTTCAACTATTTCTTACTCAAGCGTATGCCATCATCTAAAGAGATAAGAAAGTAAGAGAATGTGATATTTTTCCATGTACAAAAAGAAAACAGTAGATCAAATACCAAATTGTTTAGCAACGCTTGAAATTTTCTTCACTACCGAATTTGAGTCATATTTTGATACCCAGATCAATTTTTCCGAATAATAATAATAAGGCGTTCAAATAATTTCGTAGGATGCACCAAAGAGTGCTAATATTAATTCCACGAGAAAGAAATAAAGAAAGTTTGCAGAAATGAATAATAAATGAAAAAGGGAGGGTACCAAATACACCATAAGCTTTACGATCGATAGGATTAGGAACTTGTGTAGTACTTCTAACAATTAAAAGGATACAAAACTTTTAGTGAGGAAAATTAAGAGCACACAAACAAGAATTTGTTAACGATAAACTACAAAGAAGAAAACCCTGGGACCTAGTCCATAACTAGAGCACAACACTTTATTAAGCCGCTACAGACACTATCCTACTATCAGACTTCGGACTGGAATGTAGTTGAAATCGAATCGGCCTTACGAGCAGTTCATCCTCAGTTGCGATCCTTTACATATGTTGGATCTCGCAAGACCCTACGAAACACGATTCCCTTAGTAGACGTTCTTTATAGGCCTAGGATCTTCTTCAACCTAAGTGAGATTTTTGTGACTATTCTGCCTCTAACAGAAAGCCGATTTGATTCCCTTTAGATATATTTCAATCAAGTTATGAAAACCTATTTGTAATAGAACAAGTCTAGCAAACCTCAAAGATCTGAAACACTTACACTTTTATCAAAGAGAAGCCTAGATTATTAGCACCCTACAAGAACAATCTAAACAAATCAAACCAGAAGTGAATTAGATATCTATCTTGTGGAATCACAAAGTCTAAGACGAACAAAACTTTGTGATTTCTATCTATCAAGTTCCTGATCTAAAGTTTCGAAACTTAGAAGATCAATAAGAACAAGATCTGCATAACAAGAGCTATCAGGTAAAAGACAGTTTGACCGGGCTTCATGAATCCCATAGTGAAGTTTTTCAAAGTCGTAACCTAATATAGTTTATCCAGAGGAAACATAGGTTTTATAGGGCGACTCTACTCTGTAACTAGTACAAAGAAGTATCAGGATTAAGTTTCCAGTGTGCAAGGAGTTCTCTATTTATATGGATGAGCAATGCTAAACAAAGAAGGTTCATGAACTAGTTTTCGTTTTACGAATTTCTTTATATTCAAGTAATCTAAACTTCTCCATATATATTGTGCATGAAATCATGTGAAAATTTTGCTTTGAATTACAAAGAAAATGAGTGCAATAGTAATGTACCAAGTGGTTTGCCAGAGAGTCATGGTTAAGTAGTTCTGGAACCTTCATGCATAAGTTGAGTAATTATCACACAAGACCAAATCAGTTTGTGAATTTTCAAAACAGTTTGTGAACCCCAGAGTCGTCTCATAACTCAGGAAACCTTTTAATTTGAGCAAGTTCACGAGTTTTCAAAACAATTTGTGTTCTTGGAAACAAAATGTGTACATGAAATATTCAAAATCATTTGGTTCGCGAACTGTCAAAATGTTTTGTGTACCTTTAAATTAAATAGTATCCAATACTATCCCAAAATCGACTAGTTCGTGTATGCGAGTTAATTGAGATAAAAATATCAAGTCTTTATATTTAAACGTTCAAGTTCATGAACATGTAAAACAATTTACGAACTTTAAGAACAAATTTGACTCACTTCTTAGCTTGCATTCTTCTTTACAATTGTTCATCAATATACTATAGTCATACGACATATCTCAGTAGATAAAATGGTAGATAATACGAGTAAATATGATAGTCAGTCTTCACATACCTTTGTTGACGAAATTCCCGTTGACAACCTCTTCAGTCTTTAATCTTTAAGGTCGATTGGTGAATTCTGATACTTAGCTACCATGTTGTGATCCTAGTCCGAGGCTGACTTTAGTAGAATATAAATCAAGATAAAGTTTTGATAAACTAAAATTGACAACAAGCTTGACATAAGAAAACTTGTGAGTTTGACCGAGAGATGCTCTAAAATCTCCCCCTTCGTCAATTTAGTGACAAAACTATTAATTACACATGAATAAACAAAAGATAAATTTTCATCTCCATCCCTATAATGCATCTTGATTTAATGAATCTTTAACAATCTTATAATTCTTTGTACTCCAAGTTCTTCTTTGGTTATCCATGTGTTCGTTCACACCTTGTTGTCGAAGATCCGTAGCTTATAACAACTTATGAGAATACTAAAGTTAGAGCATTTAAAATGAATAATAAATCTACTCAATGGTTATTATACCAGTGCATAATAATGTTACCTTCTTTAAAATCCACTGTACCAGGACTTTGAAGCAATACTATGGTGATATGTTCTACCTCTTAGTCCCTACATGTCTCATTTTTTCCAGATTTGGAGTTGACCTTCACCCAAAGTAGTAGAAATCGGTCTCCTCTGTCGAGTAATCGTTGAGTACTCGCTACCATATAAATGAGATATGCGATTTCCGAGTCCAAGGTCATTCCGCTGAAAAAACAATTAAGTCGGCCGATTAGACCAATTTTGGCGAGTACTCGTTGAGGAGACCGAGTGTCATATATAAATCGTCCGAGTACTAGGTATAAGTCATGACTCATGAGTATTATATATAAATCTCTAATAGATAGGTTCTGAGTTTTAGCGATTTCCAAATCCGAACTCATTGCTCCTCGCTACAAGGTACCCCACCGAGTAGGACCGAGGAACGTTTTTGATTACTTTGCCTTCACCCATGTAATTCACTCCCCTTTAGATATTTCTTAAAAAAAGCCATATGTCTTAATAGATTTCTACTAGATAATTCTCCCATTTTTTGTCATAAAGTTTCGAAAAAGGATCATAATAAACTACGCTTAGGAGAATATCAAGACTAAAGAGCCATTCCAAATTTTTTCTATGATACCACTAAGTTTCACAACTTAGTACTTCATCTAGGAGGGGTTGTTTAAAGGTACTGTCCTCACCTAAGGATTCCACAACCGCACTCCCCATAAATATATAATGTTTAAGCATAAGTTCAAATTGAACTCTCCTCCATTTATGTTATCCTCAAAGAGAACGACAAAAGCAACCATACTCTATGTAATAGAAGGATTTTCCTTCGACATTAACAAATATAAATTTGCATCCATATCAAATGACTTAATCATCAATCAAAAAGTTTTTGAACTCCACGGAGAGAAAAACTTTTTAGTAAGATCATCAGAAAGCATACAATCAACATGAACATGAATACACCCAATCAATATGACAAATATTGGAATCACAATCATTTATGATTACTAAAATTCTAACACTCCTTTGGTAAAGTTAAGAAAACATAGTTCATAACAGTATGATTTTTTATGTAAATTGAGAATATAATTCACCGATAACATTTTAAGTTTAAATATCAACAACCTAATAATAAGAATTCTTATTAGAGTGCATAGATGCATCACTTGCTTTATATATACATTCCCATGGATCATGTTTTCGTTTGTTACTTAGGAGTCAAATATGCATGGAGAAATTCTTATAAATATGTTGATAACCACATCAAGTCATTATATTTTGGACTTTTTGATGATGTGGTCGCACCTTGTAATAAAAACCGGTGCATAGAAGATATTCTAACAAGATTGTTGAAAAGTTACGGTATCTAGTGGATCAATATCTTCCAAATCAATTGGGTGATGCCTTAGTAAGGCTTTTTGCAGATTTAGAGGAGTGTAATAAGGATCAAACTCTTCGAGGTATCCAAGTTGTGTATATAAGGAGGACGTGTAGAGTATGTTAGGTGAATGTGTAATGGTTTATTAGGTTTAAAAAATAAGGTATTATGGCTGTAGAAAGGTTGGTACGTGGCCGGGGAGGGTGTGGGGGTTAGACTATGAGTGGTGGAGTTTGGAGGGGTGGAAGTATATGAGTAGATGGGTTCCTCGGGCTGTGATTTGGAATTTTCTTCAAAATTATCTTCTTTCCTTATTTAACCTTACCAAAAGTAGATAACCACTCTTTTAGATCTGCAAAACGTTTATCCATCTCTTCGTTCAACTCCATGATTAGATTAATCGTCAACGCTTGTATCTCAGTTTCTAGTTATTTCTTCAAAACGATCGTCCACCCTTCAATCTTTTCATCAGCCAGGTTAGTGGAGAATCTCAATCGAGGCTCTGATACCACTTAATGCAGCAAAAGCTTATAAGTTTGGACAAAAACCTAATATATATTGAAAACTGAAAAAGCAGGGGTCTAACAACCTCACCCAATATTTCGTTTAGGCAATCTATATGGAAAAACTCCAATATACTTCTGAGAGCACCAACTAATAAAGCGATTTTGTTAGAGCATACCTCGGTTGAACCTACCAAGCGTTGGTATGTCAAGTTTGGTTGTCATATTTTAGTGAATCAAAACTCATTTTAAGAGTCGCTTGATTATGTACTAGAGTCAACTTCGTATAGGTTAGCTTGAAAGTATTAGGATATGAGACATTACAAGTATTGCGAAGACTTGAAGAAGTGAAGAAGTAAGAAGCTACAACGACAACATCATCCTTCCACTTGAGGTTAGTGATATTTGACTTGAACTGTTTCATTCCCTAACGTATCTTTCAAGTCGTGCATATTGAAAACGAAACTGCGAAGCATGAACAATCTAGATAGACATAGTATTAAGGAATACAATATGAAGTTTATTGCTTAACCATTAAACTTTGTAGATAAGACATCAACATAATCGTTTAAATGCTATTGTGATTATGTATGGGTATGAGGTGAGGATTTCATCCTAGGAAACAATGCTTTACAAAATGTGTTTTGAGGAAGTAAGTTCATAAACTTGTTTATGAATCGAAAAGGAAATCGCCAGGCGTTATTGGGATTGTTATTCATTGCATATCTTGTGAACATCCAATATGTGTGATTTAGTATAACCGCTCACGACTTGTTTGTGTTCTTGGTAAAACTATTCACAAAGGCCTGACTTATGTATTGGTATGACTTTTATTAGTAAAACTCGATCTTAAGTAATCACCCGAGATGGTATGATCGAGTTTGTGATTGTGTAGGACCGAATATGGATAAAGGGGAACTGATCCTATGAAGAGGTGCAACACATCACAAAGGGGAATCCATCCTTATATGAGGTGCAGCAAGTTTGTAGTAGAAAGGGGAACCGATCCTATGGACATATGCAACATGTTTTTAGGCAAAGGGGAACCGATCCTATGGACATGTGCAACACATATAAGTTAGATATCATATATATGTGGGGAACCGATCCTAGTACCTAGTCAATCGAATTTTGGGAAGCTAGTGTGACTATGCATAATACTCACATGGAGGTATAACCGAAACTTGTTTTGGTAGAATCGTTAAACCCATGATTTGTGATTGAGTGTTTCTTGATCAATCGCATAGTTCTTGAAAGTCAGATGAACCAATTCTAAACTTGTTTGGAAGTGTGGCAAATCGGTTTCAAGGTTGTAAGTATGAAAGAGGACTTACAAAGTAAGGATGTCGACACACTTTGAACACATGCAGTAATGTTTATCTTTTATTGTTCAAAGTTATTCCTTAATAGCTACATGAAGGAAATCCCAGGATCGAAACATAAATAAGTTAATAATCTTTTATTTAAAGTTTTTTTATTTTATTTTTAGGAAAACGAGAATTAGTAATGTGCATTTACTAGTTGAGATTTTCCAAAGAGATTTTCGGTCATTATTTTGGACAGAGCATTTCCAGGAATTATGGAAACCGAATTTGGAATATATTGAATATCTTTGAGAATATTTTCGGTTTTGGAAATTCCTCGGTGTCCAAACTTCCTTGTCTATAAATACTTGAAATTTGCATTTCTAGCAAACTAATCCTTCGTGACAGCAAACTTCCTCGGTTGTGTTGTTACTGGTGAAGCCGCCTATTCAGAGAGGAGAGTAACATAATTAGGCAAAATCTCTTACAGCCGCTCAGTTTAAAGTATTCTTTGGGATTGAGAACCTCTATGAGTACCGTTGGTGGGAAACTAGATAATTGAGGTTTATCTTGTGTTTTCGATTGATTTGATTGACTACGAATTGGTTGAACTTTGATTGCACCTAGTTTGTTTATTCTTGAGAATCTTCTCTTCGATATAAGATTCACTCAAACTAGATCGAAGTTTTGACAGGATCTTTAGACTGTTGTTAGTGCTAAAGACGATCTTGTGATAATCCATTGTTAAGACTCCGTTATGTGTGTGATTGATCACAAGAGATTCAAGTTGTTGTGTGCATGTGTTTATTTAAGATATAAGAAGATTTGAAGACAAAGAAGATATTGAAGATTTCTGATTTGGGGTTCATAATCTTTGATATGCACAATACTTGTTTCGGTATAAGAGGATCCAACTATAATCGATTTATCCTTGTGGTAGATTGGATTGATTAGTTGTGTAGATCGGCATCAATACAATTCTTTCTGATTAAAAGTATTGATTGCAAAATCTTAACAATTACTTCGGTAGTTGAACATAAGATAGATCTAAGAACCTGACGAAGGAGTTTATTGAGATAAACATAAGAGCCTTTGTCGAACTCATATCACTTGGTTGAAGAGAGTTGATACCAAACAGATTTGTTGTTCCTTTACTGTTTGGAATACGAACCAAAGGAATTGTTCCAAGTACGTGACTTATTCATAGTTCGGAGGCGTTGGAATACAGACGGAACTAGGTAAACTATAGGTTTAGTTGCTTGGTCTCAACTATACGAAGTTGGCTTAATTTTGTGTAGCGGCTTAATCCTGAGAGTATTCAATTCTGGAGAAGGTCCCGGGGTTTTTCTGTATTTGCGGTTTCCTCGTTAACAAAATCTTGTTGTGCCATTTACTTTATATTTCCGCATTATAATTGTTTTATTATAATTAAAGTAAATTACACAAACGTTAATTCATATTTACTTGATAAGCAATCCTATTGTGTTTGGTTAAGTCCGAACCCTTTTATCAAGTAAACATACTTCGTTTTTGTATTGTCTCGATCTCGTATCCATAGACGATCACACGAAGTGTGAACCGATTAGTTGTATTGTCTCGACTCAGTCCATAGACAATCACTTTCGGAGAACGGACTTATAGGTAGGAAAAGTTTTAGCTTGAGGTATATTTGGGTACCCTCGCCTTTTCAATTGGTATCAAAGCAGGCAAACACGAAAAGATCTAACAATCTGTGTTTGGTGCGATCCAACCTATAAGAATGAATCTAATGAGTGATTTAGTTAACGTACCACCAAGATTTAATGGAACAAACTATTTATGGTGGAAATCTGCTATGAGATCTTTTCTTCAATCACGAAACTTTAATACTTGGCTAATAGTCATCGATGGTTATATTCGTCCAAAGATAGAAAATTCAGAAACTGAGTTTAAACGCTTAGTAGATTTTTCAAACGAAGAAAAGGTGCTTACAAAGCAGAATTCAGATGGTTTGAATGCTATAATACATGCTGTAAGTCGTGATCTACAACATCATGTATCAACATGTCAAACTTCGAAAGAAGCTTGGGATAATCTTCAGATCGTATTCGAAGAAAACACTTCAGAGAAAGAAGCTAGACTTCAAACTCTTACGTCCGATTGGGAAAACCTTCAAATGGATGAAAATGCCACTTTTGAAGATTTTCATCTTAAACTCTCTGAGATAATCAATGCCTCTCTCTCTCTCTCTTGGAAAGACGATCTGAAAAAGACATAGTGTGCAAAATTCTCAGATCGTTGCTACCAAGATACGATTCTAAGAAGCATGCAATCATATAAGCAAATGATCTCTTAACTCTCTCACGAAGCACACTCGTTGTAAAGTTAAAGATCTTTGATCATGAACCACGGTCTATTCAAAATAAAGGAATTGTTTTTAAAGCTGCAAAAATTCCGAAAGCTCCCATGGAGAGGAATAGACGGATGGATGATTCGAGATGAAAGTTACGTTAAAATTACGATGATGAAATTGAACAATCATTATCATTGATAACTAGACATTTTCGAGATCTCTTAAAAAGGTGTAATAAGAGATTCATTAAGGATACTCATCGATCTTCTCGTCCACATGATCGAGTTCCTGTCAAAAAAGGATCATGAAGAAGATGATGAATATCAGCCGCAATGATTTAAGTG
The DNA here is from genome assembly GCA_023531295.1 of Papaver armeniacum. NCBI lineage: Eukaryota > Viridiplantae > Streptophyta > Magnoliopsida > Ranunculales > Papaveraceae > Papaver > Papaver armeniacum. The sequence continues at coordinate 163,828 of JAJJWW010011298.1, read as the reverse complement.
TAAAGGGTTTGGTCATATTGCTAAAGACTGTCCCAATCTTAATTAAGAAATACACTGGAAGCAAGGCGTTGGCTGTAACTCTAGATGAGACCTCTGATTCATACGATTCTGAAGAAGAGGAAACATCTAATATTGCATTAGTTGTCAATCTCATTTCTTCCTCCTCCATTAGTGATTTACCTATTTTAAAAATGGACATGTCTTCCGATATTATTAAATCATCTAATGGTAAAGGGAAAAATAAGACAAGATGCAAAAACTGTCTCAAAAACAGAATTGCTAAAAGTTTCATAGGCAACCCAAGTCAATCTCAAGATACTTCGCTATTTCGAGGTAACAAGAAGAGAATTTCTCACACGATACTAGATCAAGGACAATCTTTTTGTTCTAATTTCCATGAAAATCTCATACTAATACCACTTGATCGGTATTAGAATTCTTTCCTCTCCATGTGTGCCGAATTTTGAGTGAGGAAGAAGAAAAATCAAGGCACTTTATGTGTAGATTACGCAAATAAAATCTAGTGTTTGAAAATATTTGATATATTCGTATTTTTAGGAATATTATATTTTCGGAAGTGTGAAAATTATAAAAAGATCCTTCTCATTCTTTGGTCATTCCTTGTCCGAACCATGAGTCTGGATCCAACATCTTCTTTTGGCAAGATGCTAGATCAGAAAGATCAACTTAAGATTAAGTCTGGATCTTCTCTTCATATTAAGAGTAAAATTAGAAAAGGAGATTGGCTTAGCAAGAAGGAAAGAGAGAATACTCTGAAGAAAAATCAATATATTAAAGCATTGACACACTTGTGTGTTCAATCAAAGACAGAATTACATGCTCTTGCAGAATCCTTCACGCAAATTTCTCACTTGCAAGAGATTCTGGTCAAGAAACAAGGTTTTCTACTTGAAGAAATTCACAAACTGAAGTCTGAAAGTAATAATCCACCTTCATTTAGCACTGATATGAAGGACTGAGTTTCAAATAGAAATAGACATCAATTTTTGATTTCTTTCAATGATTGTATTAAGTCTATTTTATTTTTTTTGATAAAAGGCAAATTTCATTTAAGAAAGCATTCAGTCATAGAAGCATGACTAAACACTGAAAAAGACAACAGAAGTTCACGCCATAACAACATCCCAATTACAAATGATTGTACTTAAAGAAACATACTCAAAAATCTTAGTACAGTAAAAACTCCATATATTAATAGTCTTGGGACTTCACAAAATTATTAATATATGGAATTTATTAATATAGGGAGGTATACCAAAAGCACTGACTTTTTTGCTAATTAATGTATGTAAATGATAATGGATATAAATGTATTCCTTAATCATCCAAATGAGCAACAAGTTATATATACTATATCCAAGAAGAAATGATCGATGAAATTAGACAATAAGTAAAGGGAGATAACCCTGATGATGATAGTACGGAAATACTAAAAATTTCATGCCAAAAAGCTTTAAACATGCTCAAAAAGTTGGAAATATTTTGGATTCAACAAGAAGGCGCGCATAGTAATAAGGTCTTGCGCGCCCGCAAATCAAAACATACATAACAACCCAAAAAGTTAATACATCATTTTCTCAAACAACTATGATATTTCTCAAATAACTGTAGATAAGTAGTTTATTTCATCTTAAGTTTCGATGTAACAAGATCTATAAGTTTCTAATGATGACGATTATATTAATATATGGAGGTAAATTCCCTATGACGGGACTATAAAAATCTATTAATATTAAAATGTGGAGGTTATTACTATTTATAACTGGCCAAAGTTGGGACTATGATTTTTTATTAATATATATAGAGTTTATTAATATATGGAGTATCAATATGTGGAGTTTTTACTGTACATCTATACCAGTTGAAAATGGTGCATTTAACTGCAACTATTAACTGGTTAACACCTCTTCTTCTATTTCCATAAAGCCTGTTGTTGCGCTCGTTCCAAATATTCCACCAGATTGCAAATGGTAACAAGCCCCGCAACTTCTTTTGCATAGTATTTCCTTTTTTAGCTGGCCACTCCCACAAAGTAGATTTAACAGAATCCGAAAATACCCAATCAAAACCAAAACTTTTAAGGAAATAATTCCATACTTTTGAAGTTTCAATGCAATGCAGGAAAAGATGGCTATTAGTTTCCTGAGACACATTGCAGAAAAGGAAAGTATTGGTATTTGATCTACCTGTTCTGTGAAGAAAATCCAGTGTTGGTGCAGCTCCATAGCAAAGAGTCCAAACAAAGAAAGAGACTTTCGTTGGGACTTTAGGATTCCACCGCTGTTTATAGGGAAATAAGAGGAAACCATATGTATCCAAAGATTTATAACAATTACTCACTGTGAATTCACCACCTTCAGCAAGCCATTGTCTCTGATCTTCCCCCCTTGAAGTAAACTGAGTTGGATCACCCAAATCTTGCAACATAAGAACCACTTCTCCTAGCTCAGCAGTATTTAAGTTCCTAGAAAACTCCAAGTTCCAAGCTTTATCTATAATGCAATTCTTAATAGAACAAAACTTCTTTCTAGAGAGCTTATAAAGAGAGTTATAAGAAATTTTGAGAGGATAATCACCCTTCCACTTATCTTCCCAAAAATGAATTATGTCACCTGAAAACACTCTCAAAGAAGTATTTTGCAAGACATGATCTTTAGCTTTTAAAATACCAGCCCATAAGCTACTTTTAACAGACATATTTGAGTTCTTAGGAAAAAAATCTTTCACAGCACCACCAAATTTTTGATGAACTATTTGTCTCCAAAGAGCTTTGTGTTCTGAGCCATATCTCCAAATCCACTTACAATGAAGTGCTTTGTTAACAAGTTTCAAATTTTTAACACCTATACCACCTCTCTTCTTGGACACAACTGCTCTTGTCCATCTTACCCAACTTCTCTTCTTAGAATTAGTTGTAGAACCCCAAATAAAGTCTCTCTCTTTTCTATTTCTTTCATGACTGAAGCTGGCATTTGAAACAATGAGAGATAGTAAACTGGCAGACTAGACAAAACATTGTTTACCAATATTAATCTTTGACCTTTTGAGAGATATCTACACTTCCACATGGAGAGATTTTGATGAATCTCCTGAACTATGATCTCCCACATTGCTTTACACTTAGAGTTACTACCCAGAGGGATGCCCAAATAGTTTATAGTCTACTGAGATAAACTGCAACCAAAAACTTTAGCACAATCAGCTCCATTATGGTCAGTCCCAATTCCAACAATTGTACTCTTTCTGAAGTTAACCCTAAGGCCAGAAATCAACTCAAAAGAGAAAAGGATATTCTTCAGATTATTGATTTGCTCATATGAATCATCTAAGAAAACAATCAGATCATCTGCAAATTGCAAATATTGAACAACAATACCATTTGTTGAAACCTTAAAGCCAGAGATCAAACCTGAAGAAGCAGCTTTCTTAATCATTAAAGAGAGAACTTCTGCCACTATAATGAAAAGAAAGGGAGAAATGGGATCTCCCTGCCTGATTCCTTTCTGAGATTTAAACAAAGAAGTAGCATCCCTATTTAGAAGAATTGAAAATCTTACATATGATATACACCATTTTATCCAACTCCTCTAAATATGTCCAAAGCCAAATTTCTCCAAAGCAATATCAACACAACCCCAATTGATATTATCAAAAGCTTTTTCAAAATCCACCTTGCAAACAATTCCAGGTTTATTCTCTCTTTTCCTTAAATCAATTAGCTTAGCTGCAATAAGAATTCCATCATTTATCTGCCTCTCATGAATAAATGCCCCTTGAATGATTGTATTAAGTCTATTATGAATAAAATTATTTGATTTATAATTTTTCTTGTGATGGTTTTTGATTTACATAGCCTGTGCTTGAATGCTTTATTATTGCTATGGATGTTTATGGGATGTTTGATTTCGGTTTTATTACCTTAATATTCGATCTCATAATGTTGTGAACCCTTATGGTTTGGGTGACTTTTTGATTTAGCAGGATTAAGTTCTAGCCCATGTTGGTAGGATTTATCAAAGGATCATGAGGGGTTCTGGTAGAAACAATATGTGAGAAACTCACAATATGTTGAATCGATTTTGGCTTAGCATAAAAGCATATGTGTTTCGACGGCTTTCAACTGTTGCTTGCAATTGTTAAAACCGGTTTTCAACCTTTCTCTGGTAAAGGTTGGTTGTTGTTATTCTTTTGTTTTGCATAAGGATGACAACATAAGGATATTTCGATATCAATTCTCCCTGGAAGAAGATGCAAATATATTGGAGAAACGGATGCGAAATTTGAGGTAAAAATGTTGTTAGTTGATTGTTATCCTGTTTAAGAAAAACCTGATTTTATGTCATATATATTTTGCTTTTGCTTAACAAAATTTCGGTACAATATATGTTTTATTCCATGATGTGTGTATGGATGTGTGTGTGATTCAATTGTTTCCGGTTAAGAAAAACTATTGTTATCTTGCTTTTTTGTGTAGTATCAATTGTTTAGGCTTATAAAATTTCGGTGCAATTGCGGTGCTATAATGTCTATGTTGTTTCAATTGCTTCCGGTTGAGGTGAATAATTATGCAAGTTGATTTATTTGGTTTGTATGAATTATTTATGGCTTAACGAAGGAAAAGGTTTACGGGATGGATTGTTTAGTCCAATTCGATTCCGGATAAGAGAAACTAAGGTTATCTTAGTTAGACTTATCAAAGTAGAGGTTTCGGTTATTCAAGTCTAATCGAATGCCTTAACAATAAATACTAGTTAACTAACCTAGTACTTGTCTTGTTTAAAACTTAAAGGTCTAAGTTATATGGATAATTAGAACCTGATGAGAAAAATAGAGTGATCTTTATTTTGGTCTTGTCGAATGAAGCGATTGTATTTGTACAATCGGTTTAGCAAAGGGACTAAGGTGCTTAGTTAATTTTTGGTTTGCTAAACTAAATTGGGAAAATTGCTTCGGGCAATTGTTTCCTTGATAACATATCAAAACAAATTACTTTGTAGTTTCGGTTTTGATATTGGTTATCAAAAATGGTGTGTGGAACCCTCGTGCTTAACTCTATAGGTTTGCAAGTCTATTTTGAGATTGTAAGATTCTTTTCGTGTTGTCCTTTATTTTTTCGTTTCTTTGTCATTTTGTGACAAAAAGGGGGAGAAATATATGGAGTAAACAAGTGATATTGGTATTGATTTTATATTGATTGGTATCACTAAGGAAAAGAACAATTGTGCTTAAACGTTTATCTAACGAAAGAGTGAAAGCATAGACTAAGGGGGAGTAGCATATCATATTATTTGGCATAACAAAGACGTGCGGATTGATGAAATCTACCTTTCTCACCTTTAGGGGGAGTATTAGCTTTGTTATTATAATGTCAACAGAGGCATTTAGGGATTGAATGTATGCAGGTTATTGTATTGTTGAATTCGGGAATAAAGCGTATGTGTAATGAGTTCTTGCAATTTTTTTATCCATATTATTGTAAGAGTTTTGTCACTAAAATTGACAAAGGGGGAGATTGTTAGAGCATAGCTCGGTTGAACCCACCAAGCGTTGGTATGTCAAGTTTGGTTGTCATATTTTAGTGAATCAAAACTCACTTTAAAAGTCACTTGATTATGTACTAGAGTCAACTTCGTATAGGTTAGCTTGAAAGTATTATGATATGAGACATTACAAGTATTGCGAAGACTTGAAGAAGTGAAGAAGTAAGAAGCTACAACGACAACATCATCCTTCCACTTGAGGTTAGTGATATTTGACTTGAACTGTTTCATTCCCTAACGTATCTTTCAAGTCGTGCATATTGAAAACGAAACTGAGAAGCATGAACACTATAGATAGACATAGTATTAAGGAATACAATATGAAGTTTATTGCTTAACCATTAAACTTTGTAGATAAGACATCGACATAATCGTTTAAATGCTATTGTGATTATGTATGTGTATGAGGTGAGGATTTCATCCTAGGAAACAATGTTTTACATGTGTTTTAAGGAAGTAAGTTCATAAACTTGTTTATGAATCGAAAAGGAAATCGCCAGGCGTTATTGGGATTGTTATTCATTGCATATTTTGTGAACATCCAATATGTGTGATTTAGTATAACCGCTCACGACTTGTTTGTGTTCTTGGTAAAACTATTCACAAAGGCCTGACTTATGTATTGGTATGACTTTTATTAGTGAAACCGATCTTAAGTAATCACCTGAGATGGTATGATCGAGTTTGTGATTGTGTAGGACCGAATCTGGGTAAAGGGGAACCGATCCTATGAAGAGGTGCAACACATCACAAAGGGGAATCGATCCTTGTATGAGGTGCAACAAGTTTGTAGCAGAAAGGGGAACCGATCCTATGGACATGTGCAACACGTTTTTAGGCAAAGGGGAACCGATCCTATGGACATATGCAACACATATAAGTTAGATACCATGTATATGTGGGGAACCGATCCTAGTACCTAGTCAACCGAATTTTGGGAAGCTAGTGTGACTATGCACAGTACTCACATGGAGGTAGAACCGAAACTTGTTTTGGTAGAACCGTTAAACCCATGATTTGTGATTGAGTGTTTCTTGATCAATCGCATAGTTCTTGAAAGTCAGATGAACCAATTCTAAACTTGTTTGGAAGTGTGGCAAATCGGTTTTAAGGTTGTAAGTATGAAAGATGACTTACAAAGTAAGGATGTCGACACACTTTGAACACATGCAATAATGTTTATCTTTTATTGTTCAAAGTTATTCCTTAATAGCTACATGAAGGAAATCCCAGGATCGAAACATAAATAAGTTAATAATATTTTATTTAAAGTTTTTTAATTTTATTTTAGGAAAACGAGAATTAGTAATGTGCATTTACTAGTTGAGATTTTCCAAAGAGATTTTAGGTCATTATTTTGGACAGAGCATTTCCAGGAATTATGGAAGCCGAATTTGGAATATATTGAATATCTTTGAGAATATTTTCGGTTTGGAAATTCCTTGGTGTCCAAACTTCCTTGTCTATAAATACTTGAAGTTTGCATTTCTAGCAAACTAATCCTTCGTAATGACAAACAAACTTCCCCGGTTGTGTTGTTATTGGTGAAGCCGCCTATTCGGAGAGGAGAGTAACCTAATTAGGCGAAATCTCTTACGGCCGCTCAGTTTAAAGTTTTCTTTGGGATTGAGAAGCTCTACGAGTACCGTTGGTGGGAAACTAGATAATTGCGGTTTATCTTGTGTTTTCGATTGATTTGATTGACTAACGGTGGTTGAACTTTGATTGCACCTAGTTTGTTTATTCTTGAGAATCTTCTCTTATGATATAAGATTCACTCAAACTAGATCGAAGTTTCGACAGGGATCTTTAGACTGTTGTTAGTGCTAAAGACGATCTAGTGATAATCCATTGTTAACAGACTCCGTTCTGTGCGTGATTGATCACAAGTGATTCAATTTGTTGTGTGCAGGTGTTTATTGAAGATCTAACAATATTTGAAGACAAAGAAGATATTGAAGATTTTTGATTTGGGTTTCATAATCTTTGATGTGCACAATACTTGTTTCGGTATAAGAGGATCCAACTATAATCCGTTTATCCTTGTGGTAGATTAGATTGATTAGTTGTATAGATCGGCATCAATACAATTCTTTCTGATTAAAAGTATTGATTGCAAAATCTTAACAATTACTTCGGTAGTTGAACATAAGATATATCTAAGAACCTGACGAAAGAGTTTATTGAGATAAACAGAAGAGCCTTTGTCGAACTCATATCACTTGGTTTAAGAGAGTTCATACCAAACAGATTTGTTGTTCCTTTACTGTTTGGAATACGAACCAAAGGAATTGTTCCAAGTACGTGACTTATTCATAGGTCGGAGGCGTGGGAATACAGACGGAACTAGGTGAACTATAGGTTTAGTTGCTTGGTCTCAACTATACGAAGTTGGTTTAATTTGGTGTAGTGGCTTAATCCTGAGAGTATTCAATTCTGGACAAGGTCCCGGGGTTTTTCTGCATTTGCGGTTTCCTCGTTAACAAAATCTTGATGTGTCATTTACTTTATATTTCCGCATTATAATTAAAGTAAATTACACAAACGTTAATTCCTATTTACTTGATAAGCAAATCCTATTGTGTTTGGTTAAGTCTGAACCCTTTTATAAAGTAAACATACTTCGTTGTTGTATTGTCTCGATCTCGTATCCATATACGATCACACGAAGTGTGAACCGATTAGTTGTATTGTCTCGACTCAGTCCATAGACAATCACTTTCGGAGAAAGGACTTATAGGTAGGAAAAGTTTTAGCTTGAGGTATATTTGGGTACCCTCGCCTTTTCAGAGCTCAATCAAGAAATATATCCAAGAGTTGTATCTCTATTTCATAACATAATCATCAAATCAAACAGATAGAAATCCGCGAGCCTGATTATTATGTGAAACAACTTGAACGGCACCAAAGACCAATGTTCAAGTGTCAATCAATTTAATCAACAACCTAAAGGTCGGATTCACAAACTGATTGAACTTACGCACAACCTGTGATATTTCAATTATATAGAAAATATAATGCGGAAAAGAAATAACACAGACACCAGAAATTTTGTTAACGAGGAAACCATAAATGCAGAAAAACCCCGGGACCTAGTCCAGATTGAACACCACATTGTATTAAGCCGCTACATACACTAGCCTACTCCAAGTTAACTTCGGACTGGAATGTAGTAGAGACCTAACCAATCTCACACTGATCAAGGTACAGCTGCGTTCCTTACGCCTATGGAACCACGACGGATTCTGCGCACTTGATTCCCTTAGCTGATATCACCCACAACTAAGAGTTGCTACGACCCAAAGTCGAAGACTTAATAAACAAATCTGTATCACATAGAAAAGTCTATTGAATAGATAAATTTGTCTCCCACGGATATACCTACGAGTTTTGTTCCGTCTTTTGATAAATCAAGGTGAACAGGAACCAATTGATAAACCGGACTTATATTCCTGAAGAACAGCCTAGTAATATCAATTACCTCACAATAATCTTAATCGATTAATGAAACAACATATTGTGGAATCACAAACGATGAGACGAAGGTGTTTGTAACTACTTTTCAATCTTGCCTATCGGAGAATAAATCTCGAGCAAATCTTAAAGAAGATAGTACTCAATCACAATAGAAAACAACATGATCTGAACACGCAACTACAGAGAAAATAGTTGGGCTTGGCCTCACAATCCCAATGAAGTCTTTAAGTCGTTAACCTACTGGGTTTTAGAAAAACCTAAGGTTAAAGGAGAATCGACTCTAGTCGCAACTAGTATCACACATGAGGTGTGGGGATTAGGCTTCCCAGTTGCTAGAGTTCTCCCTTATATATAGTCTCCAAATCAGGGTTTGCAATCAATGCTACCTTGGTAATAATCATTCAATATTCTCTGTTAGATGAAAACCTGATTAGATTCAAGTTAATATCTTTCAACCGTTATATCGAACTTAGCTTGTCATACACAAATGAAATGTTTATCTTTCAACCGTTATATCCAACATTTAGATAAAGGTGACCGTACCTAAACGTGTACACCTAGTTGGTTCAACAATATTTATCCGAGGTTAGCCATATGAACACTTTCATATCAACCTTATTCATCTTTATCACAACTAGTTCAAATGACTCAAATGAAACTAGTTAGAGAGTTGTTCAATTGTTTATACTCTCATAGAAGTATACAAGATACAATTGAAGCAAAATCGATTTTGATTCACTCGAATCATTTCATGAACATTATAGCGACGGTTTGCAAAAGATTGCATTCCTTTATTTATAAATGTATTAGTTCATGAACAAACCGATTTTAAAACATAACCTACTCAAGTACACAAACGTGTACGCATACTTAAGTAGCCGGACTGAGTTTGGTTTCGCCAGTACGCGAACAAGTACGCATACTTGTTAGAGCACTGCTCGGTCGAACTCGCAAGCGTTGCTATCTCAAGCTTGTTTGTCATGTTTAGTTGCCAAAAATATAAGTCTTAATTTCTAGTCTACTTATAGCTAAGTCTTGGACTAGGATAGAAAGTATAGTTAAGCTCTAGACTCCACGGCGATCATCATACAAAGACGAAGAACTACTCAAGGAACTGGTGGAACTTCATCGACTAAAAGGTATGTGGTGACTTGAACTTATCAATCACTCAAAAGTCTATCTACTCTATCTACTATCTTGAGACAAAAGTCGTATTGCTATATAGACTTCGACTATACAATTTTTTATTTCGAGCCGAGTTTATCTCGCTTATCTATTTCTCGAAATATTTGTTGGTAAGCTTTCGCTTTGGCCAAGTTCATCTTTACAAGTGACGAAAGTCATGTTGATTATTTCAATATCTTGAAAATCGCTTTGATGAAGAATAATGTGTGAGTAACCTCTATTTGACATCCTCTAAGAATAATTCAATGATTGAAATGAGAGTTTAGAATATATAACCTTGAATGGATATAAACATTGTATGTGAACTCATACTTGTGTAAGTCCAAAATCCTTGAACCAAAGTATGCGTACTTTTTGCTCGTCAGATAGTTGGAACTAAAGTCCGCGTACTGTCCGCGTCTTGTCGTAAGTTCACGTCCCGTGAAATTTTGCTGGAGTTTGTGAACTGAAAACAAACTTAATCCGGGTACTTAAGTATGCGTATAGGTATGCATACTTGAGTAGGTTATATCTAAAAACGGTTTATTCGTGAACTTAAACTTATATAAACTAAGGAATGCATATTTGCAAACTGTGGCTATAAAGTTCATGAATTGATTCGAGTGAATCAAAATCGTTTTTACTTCGATTGTGTCTTGTATACTTCTATGAGATCTAAGCAATTGAACAACTCTCTAACTAGTTCTTTTGAGTCATTTGAACTAGTTATGGTGAAGATGAATATGGATAATATGAAAGTGCTCATATGTTTAACCACTTGGTTAACTACTGTTGAACCAACTAGGTGTACACGTTTAGGTACGGTTACACAAACCTAAATGAACGTGCATTTCATTTGTGTATAACAAGCTAAGGTCGATCTAACGGTTGAAAGATATTAGCTTGAATCTAATCAGGTTTTCATCTAACGGTGAATATTGAATGCTTTGTTACCAAGGTAACTTAGATTGCAAACCCTGATTTGGAAGACTACATAAAGGACAACTCTAGCAACTGGGAAACCTAATCCCCACACCTCCTGTGTGATACTAGTTGTATAAGCTAGAGTCGATTCTCCTTTAACCTTAGGTTTCTACCGAGACCCTGTAGGTTAACGACTTGAAGACTTCATTGGGATTGTGAAGCCAGACCCAACTATTTTCTCTGTAGTTGCGTGATCTGATCTTGCTGATTCTATCGTATTGAGTACAATTGAAATAATTGACTCGAGATTAATTTCTCCGATATGCAAGATAAAAGTAATCACAAACATCTTAGTCTCATCGTTTGTGATTCGACAATTCGCTAGTCGATTAAGATTATTGTGAGGTGATTGATAATTCTAGGATGTTCTTCGGGAATATAAGTCCGGGTTATCAATTGGTTCATGTTCACCTTGATTTATCAAAGACGGAACAAAACTCGTAGGTATTTCTGTGGGAGACAGATTTATCCATTCCTGTAGACTTTTTTGTGTGATACAGATTTGTTTATTAAAGTCTTCGACTTTGGGTCGTAGAAACTCTTAGTTGTGGGTGGGATCAGCTAAGGGAATCAAGTGCGTAGTATCCTGCTAGGATCAGAGACGTAAGAAGCGCAACTGTACCTTAGATCAGTGTGAGATTTATTGGGTTTCAACTACAGTCGGGACCGAAGTTAGTTTGTAGTAGGCTAGTGTTTGTAGCAGCTTAATACAATGTGTGTTCAATCTGGACTAGGTCCAGGGGTTTTTCTGCATTTGCAGTTTACTCGTTAACAAAACTTCTGGTATCTGTGTTATTTCTTTTCCGCATTATATTTTGTTATATAATTGAAATATCACAGGTTGTGCGTTGAATCGATCAATTGGAAAGTCCAACCTTTGGTGTTGATTGAAATTGATTGATACTTGAACATTGGTCTTTGGTACCGTTCAAGTTAATTTCTCTTGTATTCAATTAGACTCGCAGATTTCTATTTGCTTGAGTAAGTATTGAATTGAGAAATTGAGATATAACTCTTTGATATACTTTTTATTAAGATTGAGTCTGACTGTCTAGTTGATTCTCTTAAAAGTATATTGGAGTTAGCCCATACAGATTGCTAAGAGAAATATTGGGTGAGGTTGTTGTACCCCCGCGTTTTCAATTGGTATCAGAGCAGGAAAACACGTTTAAGACCTCATAAGTCTGTGTTTGTAGCAATCTGACTTTATGAACGAGTCTATCTCTAATAACGTACATGTTCATAAATTACCAGATGATTTTCAAGGCTTGGATTAACATGAGAGAACTGTCACATCTAAGTCAATATCTAAACATTCTCTTAATGTAAAAACTGTTGAAGTTTGGGAAACACGCCTAGAAGAACATTTGGATGAACTTTCTGATGAAGGTGATTCAGATATTGATAGAGATGTTGATGAGGAAGTCTCTGAGTATGTGAAAGTTTTGAATTCGTTGGAAAAGAAGAAGATGACAACTTCTCATGTCACTCCTCTTCTGACTCCTCTCTGTCGAGAAAACAAGAAATTGAGAAGATGTTATGCAGGTGTTTATGTTTTGAATCGTTCTAACGAATCGATCCTCAGGGATTCTGAGGAAAACCTACGTATGAAGTCACTTGCATGTGATAATCTTTATCAAAAGTACGTTTCGTTGGAAGAGAAACTTGCAGAATCTGAACCAAGGATTAACTCTCAACAAATTAGTTTTGATGACAGAGAAAGCGCTTATCTCGCTCGAGAAAAACACCTGGAGGCTGATTTAGCTGCTGCTCTTGATGAAATCAAGATGTTGGAAGATGACTTGAATAAGTTCAACACTAGCTCAAGAAAATTAACCACTATGCTAGGAGCAAGTAAAAATCATCGTGATACACGAGGATTGGGCTATAAGGGAATAGATGCTCCAAGTATTAGCAAAGAGGTAAAATTTGTCAAGGATAGTGATTCTTCTCAACAAAAGGTTTCCATTGATGGCAAAAGTGAAATACTTTCACCAGAAGTTAAGGTTCAAAAGAGCAAAGTATATCAACCTCCAAAGTCAGTACACGTGGATCGAGGTAAGAACATTCCTTATGTTTGCCACTATTGAGGAAATAAAGGTCACCTGGAAAGGAGATGTCATTTACGTAACGTTAAGACTAATCCCCTTAACGTTACAGGTTGTAACTGTCCAACATTTAGGCAAAGAAATCAGTGTTGTGATAAACCTAGATTTGCCTATAAACGTCATACGAATCCTTTTCACAATCGTAATGGTTATCAAAAGGATAACTTCGTAAAGACGAAGACAAGATCCGATGCTCCTAGTTGGAGAAAGACTAACTTGCAAAAGAATAGTCAATCCAATTCTCTTCCGAGAATTCTAGAAGAGAGTAATGGGAAAAAGGTTAGAGGTTGTTCCTAAACGCACTCGAAGTGGATACCAAAGAAGGTCAATGATGATTTGAGTGTGAAAATGAATGATCTCCCGAGAAAATTCCATGACTATGGAGAAGGCAAAATCCATGATGTTGGAACTTAACAAGTTCTTTGGAAAGATGGATTTGGATGTGAAAGGTTCTAAAAGCGATCTCTTTCATGATTATCCAAAAGTCACTTGTGTTGAGCAAGACATTGTTCACCTCAACACAACTTGATTGTGTTGTAAGTGCATCCTCACCAAGGAATGCCCTGCTATGTATACGGTGAGGGAAGCATGAGAATCGGGCCACACAAATTATGTTCTGTAAGGCTGTAGAATTCGATTGGATTCTTATAAAAAGGTAAGTCTATAAACTTGAGCAAGATTTGTGTTTATTTTCTTAGAGTACTTATAATGATCCATGTACCTTGCTTATCATTCATTTTTACCTAACTTGATCTGTGTTTAAGGTTCTTAAGTGTTTAGGTTTGAAAATAGTAGTTCGGGATGTTTGGACTTCATGGTACACTTACCAAGTATGCATACCATCATTTAAAACCAAAATCCAGGGGTTTTAGTACGCATACCCGTTTGCATACTGCTCCAGGTCACGAAAATTCGTTTGCAAACCCGTATGCATACTGGACTGTAGACGTCGATACTCGGTAAACTTGTTTTGGACGTAACTTCTTCGTCCGAACTCGGAATGACCTCATTATTTTTGCATTCTCTTCCTCTTTGAATTCGCTTCAAAATGAAGATGAGAATTCCTAAATTTGGATGAGTTAAGATTGGCGTTTGTCCTATCTCTTGTTTTGGAGTGTATTGCTCCGTTTCGTCGCACTTGTTCCACTTCTTTTGGACTTGGTCAATTGGATTCTTGGATTACTAGTCTTCTAAGCTCATTTGGAGCTTTTGTAAGAATGTTGTTGGTGAATCACAAAGAAGGAAATTCAAGAATGGGCAGTAGTACGCATTACTATGAGATTCTTGAATGTTCACAATCATTTATGTGAACTATGGTGCATGGTCGTTAATGACTTTGTATGTTCTTATTTGTTAAAAAAAAATTTTTATACGCCTCTGGTAGCTATTCTTAGTGTAAATCCGGGCGAAAAAGATTGATTTTACCCTCTAAGGACAAATCATCTTATATGTGCATTACGAGTTTGTCTTGATGCCTAGGAAACTTCTTATGAGAATTTATTCTTGTTTTTGAGAAGGATTACTAGAGTTTGGAATAACCATTATTGTGAGTACACATAGCTATTTCCAACGATTTTCATCTTGCAATGTTTTTAGATTTATTTATTTATTTAAAGTCTAAAGTTTATTTGGAAGATGATTTTGCAGTATTAATCTTTATGGTTTTATATATTGCAATTTGTTATGAGATATGTGTGTTTGCGTCCGTGAACTATGATTGTCCCATACATGGTCAAAAGTTAAGTCCTTCATATGTCGATATACAAGTATTGATAAAAGATTGAATGAGCTTTTGACAAACAAAAGTTAAGCCTTTTATGTCATTATGCAAATATTGATGGAAGAAAGGATGAGCTTTTGTTTACAAAGATTAAGTCTATTCTATGTCATTGTGCAAATAACGATGAAAGATAAAATGAATCTTTGTTTATTCCGCAGTATTGATCTTCCCTGATCCATATTTTTTATGTATATACTGTGCGGCTCCGTAAGTTCTCTTATGATTGAGCATTTCCGATAAAATTAATCATGGGTTCTCTTGTGGTTAATTTAATTGATTATTTTGGATACAAATTATTTTCTTATGAAAGTAAGGTCGCTCTTGTTGTTCTTTCGGGAATGACATTTTATGGGGGAGAGTTCTTAATTGAACTTGTGCTTAATTGCCAAATCTTTGTGGGGAGTGCGGTTGTGAAATATTATAGGGGTTATCTTGTATCTTTATAAACTCCTTGATGAATGCATTTAGCTTCGGCTATATGATTACATCTAAAAAGTTGATATGTGCTTTCTTTTGGTCATGAAATGTCTCTATGGAAATTTCAATATGATCCCACTAGTTTTCATACCTTTGCCAATTTAATTGACAAAAAGGGGGAGAATTAATGTGTAGTTCACACTACAAATACATATGGTTTTCGGATCATTATGTAAGGGGGAGTGGTTTCCATGTGAGATAAAGTATTGACTAAGGGAGAGTGATACATATCACCATAGTATTGTTGTCAAAGTTGTGATACAATTGAACTTTGATGCAGTGTAATAATACTATGACACTGTGTAACAATGATTGAGAGCTTTTGTTTTCTCATTGTTATGGCTACGGATTTTCAACAACGATGATGCTAAACTTACAACCTTTGGAATCATTTGAGTACTTGGAAGTGACAAAGATTTCGAGTAATGTTGAAGAACCAAGGAGATCATGCATGTAGAAGAGAAGCTGCAAAGTTTATTTATTTTGTACTCCATATGTATTGATATTTTTGTCACTAAAATTGACAAAGGGGGAGATTGTTAGAGCACTGCTCGATCGAACTCGCAAGCGTTGCTATCTCAAGCCTTTCTGTCAAGTTTAGTTGCCAAAACTATAAGTACTTATTTTTAGTCTACTTATAACTAAGTCTCGGACTAGGATATAAAGTATAGTTGAGCTCTAGACTCCACGACGATCATCATACAAAGACGAAGAACTACTCAAGGAACTGGTGAAACTTCATCGACTAAAAGGTATGTGGAGACTTGAACTTATCTATCACTCAAAATTTTATCTACTCTATCTCCTATCTTGAGACAAAAGTCGTATTGCTATATAGACTTCGATTATACGCATTTGCTATTTCGAGCCGAGTTTATCTCGCTTATCTATTTCTCGAAATATATGTTGGTAAGCTTTCGCTTTGGCCAAGTTCATCTTTACAAGTGACGAAAGTCATGTTGATTATTTCAATATCTTGAAAATCGCTTTGATGAAGAATAGTGTGTGAGTAACCTCTATTTGACATCCTCTAAAAATGTTTCAATGATTGAAATGAGAGTTTAGAATATATAACCTTGAATAGATATAAACATTGTATGTGAACTCATACTTGTGTAAGTCTAAAATCCTTGAACCAAAGTATGCATACTTTGCTGCTCAGGATATCAGGAACTAAAGTCCGCGTACCTGTACGCGTACTGTCGGAAGTTCACGTCCCGTGAAATTCTGCTGGAGTTTGTGAACTGAAAACAAACTTAATCCGGGTACTTAAGTATGCGTACAGGTATGCATACTTGAGTAGGTTATTTTCTAAAAACGGTTTATTCGTGAACTTAAACTTATATAAACTAAGGAATGCATATTGCAAACTGTGGCTATAAAGTTCATGAATTCATTCGAGTGAATCAAAATCGTTTTTGCTTCGATTGTGTCTTGTATACTTCTATGAGATATAAGCAATTGAACAACTCTCTAACTAGTTCTTTTGAGTCATTTGAACTAGTTATGGTGAAGATGAATATGGTTGATATGAAAGTGCTCATATGGTTAACCACTTGGTTAACTACTGTTGAACCAACTAGGTGTACACGTTTAGGTACGGTTACACAAACCTAAATGAACGTGCATTTTATTTGTGTATAACAAGCTAAGTTGGATTTAACGATTGAAAGATATTAGCTTGAATCTAATCAGGTTTTAATCTAACGGTGAATATTGAATGCTTTGTTACCAAGGTAACTTAGATTGCAAACCCTGATTTGGAAGACTATATAACGGAGAACTCTAGCAACTAGGAAACCTAATCCACACACCTCCTGTGTGATACTAGTTATATAAGCTAGAGTCGATTCTCCTTTAACCTTAGGTTTCTACCGAGACCCTGTAGGTTAACGACTTGAAGACTTCATTAGGATTGTGAAGCTAGACCCAACTATTTTCTCTGTAGTTGCGTGATCTGATCTTGCTGATTCTATCGTATTAATTACAATTGAAATAATTGACTCGAGATTAATTTCTCCGATAGGCAAGATAAAACTAATCACAAACATCTTCGTATCATCGTTTGTGATTCCATAATATCTTGTTTCGCTAGTCGATTGAGATTATTGTGAGGTGATTGATAATTCTAGGCTGTTCTTCGGGAATATAAGTCCGGGTTATCAATTGGTTCATGTTCACCTTGATTTAAAAAGACGGAACAAAACTCGTAGGTATTTACGTGGGGAGACAGTTTATCTATTCCCGTAGACTTTTACTGTGATACAAATTTGTTTATTAAAGTCTTCGACTTTGGTCGTAGCAACTCTTAGTTGTGGGTGAGATCAACTAAGGGAATCAAGTGCATAGTATCCTGCTTAAGGATCGAGACGTAAGGAGTGCAACTGTACCTTGGATCGGTGTGAGATTGATTGGGGTTCAACTACAGTCCAGATCGAAGTTAGTTTATAGTAGGCTAGTGTCTGTAGCGGCTTAATACAGTGTGTGTGTTCAATCTGGACTAGGTCCCGGGGTTTTTCTGCATTTGCAGTTTCCTCATTAACAAAACTTCTGGTGTCTATGTTATTTCTTTTCCGCATTATATTTTGTTATATAATTTAAATATCACAGGTTGTGCGTTGAATCAATCAATTGGAAAATCCAACCTTTGGTTGTTGATTGAAATTGATTGATACTCGAACATTGGTCTTTGGTACCGTTCAAGTTAATTTCTATTGTATTCAATTAGACTCGCAGATTTCTATTTGCTTGAGTAAGTATTGAATCGAGAAATTGAGATATAACTCTTTGAAATACTTTTTATTAAGATTGAGTTTGACTGTCTAGTTGATTCTCTTAAAAGTATATTGGAGTTAGTCCATACAGATTGCTAGGCGAAATATTGGGTGAGGTTGTTGTACTCCACTTTTTCAATACTTACAAACTCAGTTGAATTCCGGAACTTGGACTTACGCCAGTACGCGTACGGGTACGCATACTTAGTTCCCGAACTTCCATTAACCAACCAGTACACATACGTGTACGCATACCATGGTTCCCGGACTTGGACCTTACACAAATGTGAACACACACACTATGTTTATATCCAATCATGGTTACATGTTTTAAACTCTCATTTCAATTATTGAAACATTCTTAGAAGACGACAATAGATGTCTCACACAACTATTAGCTCCAAAGCAATTTTCAAGTGATCGAATGATCAATACGAAGCATTACGAGTCTACTCCAAATGATTGCATCACACAAATCATGTAACATGTTACAAGGCGATTTTCACATGATCATCTTGTGACTTTCGTCAAGAATAAAAGATGAACTTGGTTAAAGAGAAAGCTTACCAACACATATTTCGCGAAATATATAAGCGAGATAAACTCGACTCGAAATATCAAATGTGTTAGAGCATAGCTCGGTTGAACCCACCAAGCGTTGGTATGTCAAGTTTGGTTGTCATATTTTAGTGAATCAAAACTCATTTAAAGAGTCGCTTGATTATTTACTAGAGTCAACTTTGTATAAGTTAGCTAGAAAGTTACTAGGATATGAGACTTACAAGTATTACGTGAAGACTTGAAGAATGTGAAGAAGTAAAGAGCTACATCGACGACATCATCCTTCCTCTTGAGGTTAGTAATATTTGACTTGAACTTTTTCATTCCTAACGTATCTTTCAAGTCATGCATATTGAAAACATAACTGCGAAGCTGTGAATGATTATACTATAGTTATATATAGCATTAAGGAATTATAATACGAAGTATAACGTCTATCTTTTGAACTTCGTATATAAGACATCGACATAATCGTATGAATGCTATTGTGATTATGTGTATGGGTATGGGTGAAGATTTCGTCCTAGGAAACAATGTTTTACATTAGTTTAAAGGAAGTAAATTCATGAACTTGTTTCGTGAATCGAAAGGGAAATCGCTAGGCTTATTGGTATTGTTATTCATTGCAAATCTTTGGATTACCAATATGTGTGTTTAGTATAACCGCTCATAACTTGTTTATGTATCTTGGTAAAACTATTCACAATGCCTGACTTTTGTATTGGTATGACTTTTATTAGTGAAACCGATCTTAAGTAATCACCTGTGATGGTATGATCGATATATTGTAATTGGTATGACCAACTCTAGACATTGGGGAACCGATCCTAGTAAGAGGTGAAACCGATCACAAGCATGTGGAATCGATCCTTGTAAGAGGTACAATAATTTTTAGTAATTGGTAACCGATCCTATGACTTGTGCAACCGATTACAAGTTAAATACCATAATTATGTGGTAACCGATCCTAGTACCTAGTCAACCAATTTTTGGAAAGCTAGTGTGACCGATCCTAGTACCCACATGGAGGTAGGACCGAAGCCTTGTGTTTTGGTAGAACCGTGAAACCCATTAATGGTGATTTGATAGGATAATCAATCACATATTTCTTGGAAGTCAGATGAACCAATTCTAAATTCGTTTGGAAGTGTGGCAAATCGGTTCCAAGATTGTAAATATGAAAAAGGATTTACAAAGTAAAGATGTCGACATACTTTGAACATGTGCAGTAATTCTTATCTTTTATTGTTCAAAGATATTCCTTAATAACTAAAGGAGAATCCCGGATCAAAATAAATTGAGAATCTTTTAATTAAGGTTTTTAGTTTTATATGCTTTTAATTTCCAGCAATTAAATGCATATCTTTAGAAAATAAAATTAGTAATGTGCATTTACTAATTGTAGATTTTCTACTGAGATTTCGGTCAATATTTGGACAGAGCATTTCCAGGAATTATGAAAACCGAATTTGGATCTTGATAATATTTTCGGTTTTGGAAATTCCTTGGTGTCCAAACTTCCTTGGTCTATAAATATTGAAGTTTGCATTTTGAGCAAACTAATCCTCAGAGCCAGCAAAACTACCTAGTTGTGTTGTTACTGTTGGAGCCGTCTATTCGGAGAGGAAAGTACCATAATTAGGCGAAATCTCTTATGATCGCTCATTGTAAAGACTTCTTTGGGATTGGGAAGCTCCACGAGTACCGTTGGTGGGTGTTTATGGGTAAAAAACTGTTTCTGCTGGTTTTGGTAAACTTGGGTGTGTGGATGAGAAACGAATCTAAACCTAAAACAAATGCACTTCATGGGAGTACTTTAGATTTGAGAGATCAATCTGTACAATCTTGGCCTAAACCAAGCAATGGCCGTTCCAGTCTTGCTTCGGTCACAAAGTGAAGGTGAAGGGTTGGTCTTAGGGAGGGAAGCGAAGAAAGTGTTGAGACCAGAATGGTTAATTCTGAAGGTGTGGCTATTTTATGACTTGTATCAGAATGTGGAACTGGCTTGCAGAATGTAAGCTATCAGTTCTTTTGTATTTTTCTGGATACTGTGTTGTTGTTCTAACCAAAAACTTGTTTGGTTGAAATAGGTAAAACCTATTTATACAAGTCATATTGAACGCACCCTGATCTCGTAGAAAGTGGGAATGATGGAGTGATGGATAAGTGGGGTCATGTGTAAATGCCAGAAACCACGTTCCCGCTATGAAGGAAACGGGTTAGTTTACACCCACCACTTCTTGCCGCCACTAACTGCCCTGCTTTCCGACACTTTCTTATAATGGGCGTTTTGCACGCCGCACGCTGTAAACCGTCAGACCAATACCCTGATGAGCATCCCCCAGTTTGTGACATGTTTGATGTCTCGAGTGTTTTCGTGGAAAATGTGTAGCAGATTGCTATGTGTGGCAAGTCAAAGTCAGGAGACTTGCCACAGGAGAATAGCATGTGATGCTATTAGGCTTGTCTTGGTTGGTCGCCTAAGACTTGCCACATGCCTGTCAATTCTGTGGTGAATTTGGACGACTGAGATTGTAACTCATGAGAAAGGGTGGCCATTGATTATGGCCACACCCTGTTGGCGCCTGATAATAGCACAATGGCGCCATTGGCACATGCCAATGGCGTAGTGGCATATTTAGCGCATGCCGGTGGCACGATAGTGCAAGTAGCGCCTGGCGTAGTCATGGCCGCTAGATTATAGCACATTGGTGTTAGACCCCAAATATGGCTTGGCAACATTAGTTCAAGTTGCCATATCAATCCCAATGCTCTGGGTAGCATTACTTGGCTTGGTTGGCGTAACAACTTTACCTAAATTAGGGTTTGGCATGCCGAAACCCTAATTAGTGCGTATGGCATGTGGCCACGGCACGGTGATGTTTTTGTGCAAACGGTGCCATATTCATGCCAAAGGAACTATAGCAAGGCCATAATGTGTAAACGGCCACAAGAGCAAGGGTTGCTATGAGTGGCTATGGTATAGCGCCATTCTTAGGGTTTCCTGGGTCCCGCATGGCTCGTGGCATGTTGTGGGGCCCGAAGTGGCGTAATTGGGGCCACGACTGGAGATTAGGGTTTCGATTAACGCCACTAAAGCAAATTCGTGTTTCTAATTAGGATACTCTAATTGAAGTTTGTTATGGCGTTTTCCATGAACAGAAGTTGGGTTAGCACGTAGGCACGCTATTTATGGCACGTTGGCATGTTCGGCATCTTTCTTTGCCGCAAAGTGGCACGTTTGGCATGCCATTGGCATGTTGGCGCGGTTTTGGAAAGCCAATTTGGCATTGTGACCATCGGGCACAATTTTACCTCTTTTAATATTGTGGCAGGTTTAGAGATACCTGATTGGTCGATAAAAAGAGGGGCCGGCCAAGCATGGGCGTGGCCACACTTCCAGTGTGCGTAGCGGATTTAAAGCGACCTGATTGGTCGATGGGAAATAGGGGCCGGCAAGTATGGGCCCAGCCACAACTCATGTGCGTGTGGCGGATTTAAGGCGACCTGATTGGTCGACGGGAAACAGGGGCCGGTCAGGCAACATAGGGTGTGGCCACTTGCAAGTGGTGCCGGCTGGCCTATGGCCACACCTCCCTTTGTTGCTGCTCCTATCCCGCGGCTCCTTTTATTCCTTGTTTTCTGATTTTGGGTAGGATTTTGCACCTACTAATCCACGACGGATTAGTTGCCTAGTTCGCCTAAGCTTAATTTCGACCAGCAGGGTCTAATATACTGCGCAGGGCGCAAAACCTAATTTTTCCAAATTAGTCAGAGTAATATCTGAATCTTGTGAATTATCACAAAATTGATTGAACTCTATGTGTTGACACAGATCTCTTTAAGTTTATTGCCAGAGGCAGTATGCTTTCCGATTGAGTACTTTTATGCAAGGACCTTAACCTTGATACTTGGAAATTCGTGCTACTCTGCTGCGAGTGAACAAAAATTGTCATGCCATATCAATATTAAGGGTTCAAATAGGGAACATAGCATATGAAAAATACTCGGCAGTTCAGCATTAGTGAGTAATGCAAATAGGAGCTTATACACTCATTATGCTCTATACTAGTAAACAATTCATCTAGGAGCTTGAGTTTCAATATAATATGAATAGAGACATAGGCACTCATCAAATTCTGATATATTCTCCAATTCCTTGCGGAATATAGACATATCAATGTCTACTACATCTGATGCTGGGTCAGGTAGATAGACTTTTATAAATTTAGCCCTGAACTAAAAACCACCATCAACAGTAGGAAACTAGATAATTGCAGTTTATTATTAGTTTTCGATTGATTTGATTGACTAACGGTTGTTGAAATTTTGATTGCACCTAGTTTGTTAATGCTTGAGAATCTTCTCTTCTGATATAAGATTCACTCAAACTAGATCGAAGTGTCGACGTGGATCTTTAGACTGTTTGTAGATCTAAATACGTCTTGTGATAATCCATTGTTAACAGACTCTGTGATGTGTGTGATTGATCACAAGAGATTCAAGTTGATTGTGTGCAGGTGTTTATTGAATCTAAGAAGATTTGAAGACAAAGAAGATTTCTTATTTGAGTTCATAATCTTTGGTGTGCACAAAACTTGATCGGCTGGGGATCCAACTATAATCGGTTTATCTTTGTGATAACCTTGATTGATTAGTTAAGTAGATCGACATCAATACAATTCTTTGTGATTCATTGCATAGTCTAAACAATTACTTTGGTAGTTGTTAATAGATTGATCTAAGAACCCGACAAAGGAGTTTATTAGGATAAACGGAAGAGCCTTTTGTCAAAATCATATCACGTTGTTTGAAAAGAGTTGTTACCGAACAGATTTGTTGTTCCTTTACTGTTTGGATTACGAACCAAGGGAATTATTCCAAGTGCGTAACTTATTGAAAGTTGGAGGCGCAGGGATACAGACGGAACTAGGTGAACTAGGTTTAGTTGCTTGGTCTCAACTATACGAAGTTGGTTTGATTTTGTATAGCGGCTTAATCCTGAGAGTATTCAATTATGGACAAGGTCCCGGGGTTTTTCTGCATTTACGGTTTCCTCGTTAACAAAATCTTGTTGTGTCTTTTACTTTTCTATTTCCGTAATTATAATTGTTTTATTAGAATTAGAAGTAAAATACACAAACGTTAATTCCTAATTACTTGATAACAATCCTATTGTGTTTGGTTAAGTCCGAACCTATTATCAAGTAATCATACTTCGTTGTTGTATTGTCTCGATCTTGTATCCTTAGTCAATCACGCAAGTTATCTTGTTGTCGTATTGTCTCGATCTCGTATCCATAGACAATCACACGAAGTGTGAACCGATTAGTTGTATTGTCTCGACTCAATCCATAGACAATCAATTTCGGAGAAAGGACTTATAGGTGGAAAAGTTTTAGATTGAGGTATATTTGGGTACCCTCGTCTTTTCAAAATGTGTATAATTGAAGTCTATATATCAATACGACTTTTGTCTCAAATATGAGATAAAGTAGATAGACTTTTGAGTGATAGATGAGTTCAAGTCTCCACATACCTTTTGTTTATGAAGTTTCACAAGTTCCCTTGAGTAGTTCTTCGTCTTCATTCGATGAACGCCGTGAAGTCTAAAGCTCAACTACACTTCTATCCTAATCCGAGACTTAGCTATAAGTAGACTAGAAATCAAGAATTATAGTTTTGGCAACTAAACTTGACAAACAAGCTTGAGATAGCAACGCTTGCGAGTTCGACCGAGTAGTGCTCTAACAAAAACTATTGTGAAACCAATAGACTCGCTGAAGCAATAGTAGATGTAGAGAATAATAACTAAAAAAAAATAACTTTTATAAATAAAACAGTAATATTGGATGTCAAATTCGACAATACTAGGCCATGTAATATAAGCTTTACCATTTCCTAAGAAGCATTCTAACTAGAAAAACAAAATCAAACTAAACTAGGAAACCAATTAGAACTAGAATAAGGAAATCCTAAACTAAGAAACAAATTAGAAAGAGGTTTGATTCATGTCAAATAGGGATGACTTGACTCGCAAGATGTCCTACATCAATAACATAAGCCAAAAAGAACAATTACTTATAGCATGGTTGGATACCAAAAGTAGAAGTGTTTTTACTTCTCCATAAAGTAAACTCAATCCCATAAATCAAAAGCAAATTGATTTTGTTTCACAAAAATGAATTTTTTGTATTGACCAACTAACTTTTGACTATTCGTCTTGACTAAATCGAAAAAGTAACTTGTCAAAGTGTATTTTTTCTTCATAATGGTTAAAATGGTTTATAAGGTGTCGAGGAACTTGTCAAAGTGTATCCAAACACTTTATTAATGAACGACAACAAAGATACTCTTCGTAACTTCAACAATAACTGACTAGGCACGATATTTGTTATGGTGTTAATTATGTTTTTCAGTTTATGCATCAACCTACAACTGAACATCTAGAGTCCATAAAATGTATATTGCAATCCTTAAAAATTTTACGGCTCGATATTCTTCAATCTTATAATGGTTTAAGTTACATTCAAGTCAAAATTAGATAGTCTTGGTTTTTTTGATGCGATGGGTCATGGGACGAGTTTTTTTGATGCGATGGGCTCCTTCCAGATTTCTTGGACCACTAATAAATACACAACCTTTAACCTTTTATTTGTAGATCATATGCATTCTAGCTAGCAATTCGGGATACGACAAACGTTCCAAACGGGATACGTATGAGTATTATACGAATTCGTAAAAGTCAAAAGTCGGATCGATGGTTCGTGATTTGGCAGTAATACGGAACGGCATAAGTACGTGTATAATCTGTTTTAGAGATATGAACTCGGCATATATTAAGCTGTAAAAAAATCATTTTTATCATAATCTCTCTTTAGATATCATGATTTAATAATTTACATGCAACTATACATATGATGTACATTACCATTAGCAAATAACATGTTCGTTGGTGGTATTGGAATCAGATTGGTGTACGTGAGAATTTAAAAATCAAAAATATAATTAAAAAAATGATAATTTAGTGATGACGTGGCAAAGTATTATACGGGCCGTATGATTCGATAATTCGTAAATACGAGCATAAATCGTTTGGGTGGAAATCCGCAAAACTAATTCGGGGTTCCAGATGTACGGATGATACATACGAATTCATTCGATACTGACGGATTAGCGATACTGACGGATTGCGAATTATACGAATTATAATCGGCGAACTTACTAACTAGGATCCGAATAAGTTGTGGACTCGGTGTGATTATTGTTTCGAAAATCTTTTTCCCCACGGTGCTCCCCCTGAATCAAGAACTCCTCTGGCCTTGTTAAAACGGCAGATGGACCAAAAACTTCTTTTATCCTATCCTCAACATTTTTTGGACGTAATCGGAACCAAATCAACAGTTCTCCCGATCTGAGGACTCCCTCAATCCCCCATGAAAAGGTACGTGATTTTTTCATAGTTGAAGGACAAAAGTTGACTGACCGTTGACTTATGACTCTGACTGTCGACTCTGTTTTCTCTCCTTGAACCATCTTCTACGCCACGACTATTTTCTAAGCCAGAGAAATGTATGATCGAAAATGGTCTTGAATTATTACTTACAGTGAAATGAAACTTGTCAAATAAAAAAACATCAAACAAAATCTTTAAATATACACCAACTTTGATTTTTGTATGCTTTCACACTTCTATCTACTTTTATGCTTCAATTTATTGTTTCTTTTTAGCTAGCACAAACCCAAAAGAGCTTCTTTGGTACAGTTGGTCTTCTTCTTCCTTGAAATGAAGCTTCCTTTATAAATGCGAACTTTCCAACTTCTCTATCAATCCCAAGACATCCATCTCTTTCTCTCAAATATTCTTAAGTGCCAATATGTTGAATTCTACATTTGAGCTCATCACTCTTGCTACTTCAAATTCTCATCTCATTTTTATTATCAGTAATTTGATCATAATTGTTCTCCTTATCAATGGAAGTATGAAAACGGGTGATGATGGTGATACTAATAATTCAAGTTCATCCGAACACGAAACCGTGGTTCGCAAGGTTTCAAGCATTAACATTCAAATAAAGGGTGAGGAGAATAAGAAGAAACCCGTGAAAGGAGAAAAAGAATCATCATTGTCGCCGGAATTGGATGAACTTACTGTCCATACCGAAAAGTTTCTAGGCGAAAATAAGCATGTTTGCGGTGATCACAGTGATAAAGAATACATTGCTACTAAAATCATTGACATTGATTCTGAATGTGAAGATCAAAACGAAGATGAACTTAGAAAAAGAGCAGAAGAATTTATTGAGAAGACTAATAAACGATGGAAACAGGAGAAATTAGCTACATTAGTTTCTAATTGAAAACCAGTAATTTGAATTTTGTGTTTTTTTCCCCGGTTTTTTTTTTTCCGTTCCTGGTTTTGAGAATTGTACATTTTTGGTGGCTGATTTAGCTTAATGGCAACTGTTGTATTCTCAAAAACATCCAATATTGTTTGCTTTTTCGTGCCTCAAGACTGCAATGTCAGAGAAGTAAGAGATCAAAATGGATCAAGGCAGCCGCAGGCAGAACCTTGCTAGGGTGCAAGCATATTATTTGGTACACACCTGACACCTTAAATGGATGCCCTATTACGGTAGGATGGATAATCGTAGGGGTGAATGTCTACAAGGGCATCACGAGCACTCTAGTACTTTTCGTCCATAGTAGGCTTGTTGGCGTTGAATCGAGTGTCGTTTGGTCCTTGTGAATCAATAATGTGCCACTGAAAAATTAAAAAAGAATGGTGCATAACAAATTTCGAATCATTTTGACAGCAAATTTGATTACCGAAACTGGTATAGCATTGACAACTACTCATGTTCTTAGTTTTCTACATTATCAATGAGAGATTACAAAGATACTCTCTACCAAACCTGAAAAAGGACAATAGAAGGTACAGTCACTTGACCAGCAACATGAAAGGAACTCTTTGCAATTTTAACAGAAGCAATTAGTAGGTGCCTGGTGCAATACTTGAAATTTATCATTAAAATGAATGACATCACCAGGCTCAACCACCACCATCATCATGTACCATCAATAATAAAATTGATGTTGGGGCATAATTAGGCATTTTATAGGATGTTGATGAGCCAATCCATCCATCCATCAAAAGATGAGCCAATCCATCCATCCATCAGTCACCTGATCACCCTCTTTGTACCCAAAATTGAGCATTCGAATGAATCGTGCTCTTATCAACCACTACACTAAGACATGATAATTTCCTTCTAGAATCACTTTTTTGGTGCTTTTAAGTCATGAGCCCATTTGATTGCTTCTGCTGAAGCCTTGCTTTCAAGTTTCAACCTCATTTGGATTTGTCTGTCCCCAACAGCTTCGTGCCCTTGCGAATTCCATTAGAGTTTCTTAAGTATAACTACCATTCTAGCTTGGAAATTTTCTGGTGGTGCAATGGTTTGAGGCAATCAAAGTAGCCTCTTGGGCCCGGAGACTCTTCCACGCGGTCTATTCTCGCATTGACAAAGATTCGTAACAAAAGTTGAATTATATTTGAGGTTCATTTAGAATCGCTACTATTAAAAAAATCTTGATGAACCGCCGGAAAAACTACAAAAAAAAAAAAAAAAAAAACAGAGCCCCCCTGCTAAATTACCGAGGGATGGGACCACAAAATTCAAAAAACATGTGAGTATGCGGTTTTTTCGTTGTTTTCCTGCGGTTCATTTAGAATCGCTGCTATTCAAAAAGTCTTGATGAACCGCTGGAAAAACTACCAAAAAAACCCGCTAAACACAAAACAGGGCTCCCTGCTAAACTCCCGAGGGGTGGGACCACAAAATTCAAAAAACCTGTGACTGCGTTTTTTTTTTCGTCGTTTTTCCTGCGGTTCATTTAGAATCGCTGCTATTCAAAAAGTCTTGATGAACCGCTGGAAAAACTACCAAAAAAAACCGCTACACACAAAACAGGGCCCCCCTTCTCCCGAGGGGTGGGGACCCCAAAATTCAAAAAACATGTGAGTATGCGTTTTTTTTCGTTGTTTTTCCTGCGGTTCATTTAGAATCGCTGCTATTCAAAAAGTCTTGATGAACCGCTGGAAAAACTACCAAAAAAAACCGCTACACACAAAACATGCCCCCTGCTAAACTCCCGAGGGGTGGGGCCCACTGGGGACCACAAAATTCAAAAAACCTGTGAGTATGCGGTTTTTTTCGTTGTTTTTCCTGCGGTTCATTTAGAATCGCTGCTATTCAAAAAGTCTTGATGAACCGCTGGAAAAACTACCAAAAAAACCCGCTACACACAAAACAGGGCCCCATGTTAAACTCCCGAGGGATGGGGCCCACTGGGGACCACAAAATTCAAAAAAACTTTGAGTATGCGGTTTTTTTCGTTGTTTTTCCTGCTGTTCATTTAGAATCGGTGTACTCTATTAGACTTGGACCCTTGACTCTTTTAACTCTTTGATTCAAAATTTGACCAGGTGAGTCAGATAAGGATTTTCTGATCCAGAAGAGTTGTACGATTGATTGAAACTATTTGAATAATCTACAACTCAAAATTAAGAGGAAAGATGAACTTTTCCAATAAAATAATACCAAAAAAATCTTGATGATATACACCAACTGTTAAATGCTTTCGTACTACTCTACTTTTAAAATGTGCCAAACCCAGAAGAAAAGAGCTTCTTTGATACACTTGTTCCCTAAACCAAAACTCCCTATAAATGACCTTTCCAAACTTCCATTCTCTATCACTACCCATCTCAACTAACTCTCCCCATTACAAACTTTTTCCTGTTCTCAACATTCTTAAGTACCAAGATGTTGGATTCCACATTTGAGCTGATCACTCTTGCTTCATCGAATTCCCATCTCATCTTTGTTATGAGTAATTTGATCATAATCGTTCTTCTAATTAGTGGTTTAAAAACGGGCGATGATGATAACGGTTCGAGTTCGTCCGATCGTGAAAGCATTGTTCGTCATGTCTCAAGCATTAGCATCGAAATCATAGATGAGAAAAATAAGAAGAAACAAGAAAATGAAAACACCCAAGAAATTTCACCATTGGATGATGATGCCGAGAAAATATTGGGTGAAAGTAAGCAACTTCAACCTGGAAACCATATGAAGGTCCAAAATGAAGATGATAATAATGACTACTGCATTGACGCCAAAATCATTGACATTGATGATGAAGATGAACTTAGGATAAGAGCAGAGGAGTTCATTGATAAGATTAACAAAAGATGGAAACAAGAGAAATTAGCTACACTAAATTGAATTGAAGAAATTTTTGTTTTCTTTCTCTCTTTTTTTCCTTCCTGGTTTGAGGATTGTACATTTTAGGTGCCCAACTTAGCTCATTGGTATTCGGTATATAATTGTATTCGGATTCCATTTTCCAGATCACTGAATCATTTTTGCTTTTTTTGCTCAATCGTTAACTTACCTTAAAATTGCAGAACGACTACTTTTACTTTTCCCATGTTTTGTGTTGTTTGGTCCTTACGAGTTTGTGATCAAATAATGTAGCACTGCAAAATAAAAAAAAATACTGTAGCATAATATATTCCGAATCATTGTGACAGCAAATTTGATTACCGAAACTGGTACAGCATTGACCCCCTCTACCAAACCTCAAAAAGGACATCACGAGGTACAGTCACTTGATCAAAAATATGAAACAAATTCTTTAGGTTGCTCTCTTTATGCAAAAAATTTGATTACAATTGATTTTTACGCGAGCATAGTAGGTATAGGCTGCAATACTTAACAAATGAGGCAATGCATCAACTTCTTGAAAACAAACAAGTCTCATCTTGCAAGGCTGTAACTTCCTCATAAGACATGCTTAATAGCAAAGACTTTTTTTAACTGAAACATAATTTCCTTCTAGAATCACCTTTTACTACTTTATAAGTCATGAGCACATTCTATTGCTTCTGCTGCAGACTTACTTTAAGTTTTACCCAATACATTTACATTTGTCTGTCCCCAACAGCTTTCTCCACTTTGAGCCCCTGCAAATCCCATTCTAGCTTGGAGCATTTCTGGTGGTGGTGGAGGTTGGTGGCATCCGAATGCTTTGAGCCAATCAAAAATAGTCTCTTGGGGCCGGAGACTTCTCCTACTAGACTTGGAGTCTTGACTCTTGAGTCTTGATTCAACTTTGTGAGGATTAGATGACGATTTTTCTAATCCAGATGTCTAATGAAAAGTGTATGATTAAAACTATTTGATTAATCTGTGATAAAGATTAAGAAAAAGATGAAACTTTTCCAATAAAATATCACACCAACTGTTACCTTTCACACTACTCTACTCGTTTTATACGCTATAGTATAATTTTAGAATGCTTCTGCACAGACCGAGCAATTGAACCACGTAAAAACGAGATTACTTTTTATCTCACACATTTTGGTGGTGGGTCCCAGTGAACCCCGCAGAGGACAGCAGGGGTCTCATTTTTGGTTTGGGTCTATGAGAGCATCCACAGTCGTCGACCAAAACTAAAAATTTGGTCGAAAACAGAGACACTATCGAGCGGAGTATCGAGTATATCCTAGACTAAAACTAAAAACCAAACCAAATTTGGTCTTTGGTTTAGTTATAGTCAGGCGTAATCTGCGTCTACGCCTGATTGGGGCGTAACTCAAAGTTGCGCCCCAACAATTAAAAAAAAATGGGGCGCAATTTGGAATTGCGCCCAATGGGGCGCAACTTTGAGTTGCGCCCAACAATAAAAAAAAAAAAAAATTGGGCGCCACTTTGAGTTGCGCCCCATCAATAATAAAATAAAAAAAAAAACATTGAAGCGCAACTTTGAGTTGCGCCCAACAATAATATAAAAAAAAAAAAAAAAGAAGAAATGGGACGAGATTTGGAATTGCGCCTGGTTGGGCGTAACTCAAAGTTGCGCTCGACCAAATTTTAGTCTCCTCCACCGCGCGTTACAACACGGACTAAACCCAAATTTTAGTTTTTTTTTTTGCTCTTTGCTCTTTGGTTATGGTCGCACCACTGCAGTTGCTCTGAGGGATTGTTTTGGTGTGGTTTGGTTTGCACGGTTCGTGAAGAATTTTTGATAATTTTATTCATTTTTTAAAATTTCCTTCAAAGTACCAAACCAAAGCAAAAGAGCTTCTTTGATACACTTCTGCCCCAAACCCAAACCCTTTATAAATGCCCATTTCAAACTTCCATCTCTATCAATCTCCCAAACATCTCTCTCAATCACAGACACACTCTTCTTCTCAACAAATATGTTGGATTCTACATTTGAGCTTAGGGGTGCACATACCCTATCCATACCCGCCAATCCTACCCTACCCGCCAGGTTTTTAACCATATCCTATCCTACCCATTATTTGGCGGGTAGGGTGACGGTTAGAGATTTCTTACCCGCCGTTAAATGGGTAGGGTGACGGATAAAGCTCGAAATTATCCTATCCTACCCGCTTACCCTTCTTGATGCGTAATTTCTCATTTTTTGCATCTCCAGTAAACAATAATGACTTGACTTGTCTCATGCTTTCCTCGTGAATTATGTTGCAACGACAATGATGATCCTTGATATGAAGAAGACCCAGTACCACCACCAGTAGCTTGTGCACTTACAAACCAATATCTTTCCCTGTTGGCCTGCAGGTCATTTAACCTGGTGTTGATCTTCTTAATTCGGTTCCCATACTTATGCAAAGATGGTAATTGTTTGGCTGAGATAATGTGACCTTTCAGGCCGTCTTTGAGAGCTTCGGGATCTATTTGAAATTGTTTACAGTGAACAATCTCTAGGATGAATTCATCAATGACATCCTCAGTGTCAAAGATTATTACACGCACTTGCTTCACCCAAAGTTTCAGCTTTTCATCTGACCTAAGGCAAAGTGTTTCGTCTGCTTCAGCGTTTCTGATGGATATATTCATCCACTCCAACTCATTCTGAAGCTTATATATGTGGCCTTGACTCCTAGCAGCAGATCGGCTTCATCCATTATCAATTTCTTGACTGTTTCCAGCAACATTTTAAGAGCAGCACCCTCAGCCACAGGGGCGGAGCCAGAAATCATGGGAAGGGGGTGCAAAATTTTGCTATGGGTGCAACCGATAATTTTAGGGGGTGCAAAAATGTAAAAATGGGCTTGTATGTCAAAATTTTTTTTTTTTCAGGGCTTAAAATGGGCTTGGAGCCAGCTGGGCAGGGGGTGCAAGTGCACCCCATTGCAATGGGCTGGCTCCGCCCCTGCTCAGCCATCTCTCTTTCTCTCTGTGTGTTGGAAGCAAAAGATGGTGACTGCTTTTCAACTATTGATTTGCTTGGTTGGCTTTTCTTTATCATTGTGTCGATTAAATGATAAAGATAATTTTGATATTCCCCTCCCTCCCTGGGTGACATCAAATTCACAGTTGGATCATGAAGGTTTCACCAATTTATTAGTGAGCACGAGGAAAGCATGAGAGAAGTCAAGTCAAGGGTAATATGAGTATCACAGACCTTCCAAACTTTGGTAGAAAAAGGAAAAAAAAAAAAATGGTTATACCCACCACCCTATCCTACCCGACCCGCCAATTAATGGGTCGGGTAGATCTTACCCGTTCTTGGGGTAGGGTGACGGGTAAAATTTTCTTACCCGCCATTCATTCGGGTAGGGTGGCGAAATAGGCCATATCCTACCCACCCTACCCGTTGTGCAGCCCTATTTGAGCTCATCACTCTTGCATCATCAAACTCTCATCTCAGCATCTTTATTGTTAGCAATTTAATCATAATTGTCCTCCTTATTAGTGGTTTGAAATCAAGTGATGGTGGTGATACTGATTCAACTTCATCCGAACATGAAACCATGGGTCTCAAGTTCTCTAGCGTTAACATACAAATAACGGAGAAGAAACTCGAGAAAGGTGTAAGCGAATCATCACTATCGTTGGAATTGGATGACCATACCAATAGCCATTTGACCGGAGATGATTCAACTTGGTCGGATGGTCAACTGGTTGTTCATAATGTCTCAAGCGTAAACATAGAAATCGCAGACGAGAAGAATGTTAGACGGAGAAATGAAAATTTGGAAATTCTTGATGACCACCAGATTGATAGTGGTCATACTGACCGCATTGATGCCAAAATCATTGACATTGATTATGAAGATGAAGATGAACTTAGAAGAAGAGCAGAGGAATTTATTGAGAAGATTAATAAAAGATGGAAACAAGAGAAATTAGCTACATTAAGCAGCTCAAATAGATTAGTTTCGGTAATTTGATTTATCATCCAAAAGTTCTTTTTTTTTTTTTTTGTTTCTCTGAATTGTACCATTAGGTGAGCTCAATGACTACTGACCGTATGTATAAAAGATTGGAAGTTTTCTTTTTCTAAAATATCCAATTAAATCTTCGCTTTTTTGCCTCAATATAGTCAGTGTGCCGTAAAACTGAATTTGATATGTTAAAGCAACAAGATTGAAAATGGCAAACAAATAAAAAATCGATCGAAAGGTCCGGCAAAAAAACTAGTGAATCCGACCAAAAAAGATTGTGAATCATATACTGACAGCAAATTTGATGATTGAAACTAATATAATTAAGGAGTGACAGCAATATCAATGCACAGATATATATATGTCCGAGAATCGAAAACTGCACGTGCCTTTTATATCGATTTTCATTATCTATGTTATCTATCCAGATAAGAGAGATCCCAAACACCAGAAAGACCATCCCAGCACAGCCGTACTGTCGGCAAACAAATGCTGATTTCCGGCAGCCATAGCTACGTCGCATTGAAATGCATTTTTCGAATGTGACTACATAAAACGTACTTGATCATGAACGAATTGGTAAGCTGGCCTATTTCGATATTGGGCATTTACCAACCTGAACTGAATTCTTCACAACCGGCCGTTTCATACAAATGTATGATGATGTCTAACAAAATCCTGCCAACTAGTTTTCTAACTCAATTTTTCGAAAATTATATCATTTCCCTCGTACAAATTTGGATACAAACTGGTTTCTGACTTCTGCTTGTATAAATTTAAAAGTCAAAAGCAAACATATTTTGCTTCACAAAAAGTTAATTTTTTTGTTTCTAGAAATCGTTTTAAAATTCTGTATCCAAACTGACTTCTAAAAATCAAAAAGTAACTTCTGAGTATGCATTCAATCATGCTACTAATTGTGTGATTTCCAATGCTAACATTATAGGGGTATCAATTTGCTTGACGATGTACCAATCCCATATAATAAATGTTTGTCCGGTATGGAATTTGGTATATCCCCAAGCAGACTGGTACGTTTAGTCAGAGGTTTTTGATATATATTAAAAACTTTTGTGGCGATTGGTTAGAGGTTTCAATGTTCGATAAGGGTTTTTTGTGGCCTTTGGTCCTAAATGATGCAAATAATTTAGTTATAAAAACTTCCATGGGGAGACAATAACGAGAAAAAAGGAAACATTTTTACACAGCTCCTTGAATGACCCAAATTTGTTTGCAAAATATCATCAAAGTGTTTTCGTTCATCTCTAATGGCTTTAGCCTTTAAACCAACACTATTGATCCTATATAACTTTTCATCGCCAACATGCTTCTAAGAATCACCGAGCCAGGCTCTCGACACACAATATTTCAATATTTACATTGAATTTCTTTACATGAAGATAATGATCCATACTATAAATGATCCCAAATGGAAGTAGCTATATATTCATCTAAGTTTAACCATTTTCCAATATTTTGTACTTCCGAGCATGTGACATTCGTGTTAACCTTGTTAATTTTATATTAGGGTTATTTGACTATGTCTTTCCTAAAGAGCTTCGTGTTAACAGATTCGTGTTTATATTAGGGTTATTTGACTATGTCTTTTCATCGCCAACAACATGGCTAGGAAACATTTTAGACCCAGCTAGGGCTGCACAAACCCGACCCAACCCGCCGGCCCGACCCACACCCGCCGGTTTAAACTCGCACCCGACCCTACCCGTCTAACAGACGGGTCGACTATGACTCACCCCTTCTAAAACCCGCCATGTATTGGGTCGACTATGACTCGTCCATTCCAATACCCGACCTACCCGCCCAACTCGCCCAAAAATCTACAAACCCTCAATTACCCTCGGATTACGTGACGACTACAGTTAAATATGTAGAGGTTTAAAAGAGTGTTAAAACTTAAAAGAAATGAATGGATAACGACATAACGTGGCCACTTATTCTACTTCCGCATCTGTTAGTGGAATGTTAAAACATCCACTTTCACATCAAAACAAAATAGAAAATATTCATTTCTTATCAAAGCAAGGTGGTGATGTTCTAAAGAAAAGAAATGGATCTGAGCGTAATTTCAATGGAGGATTTCGAGTAACAGCTGCCGGAAAAATGAGATAGGGACTTTGACCAAGAGAATATATCACATGTGATGGAGAATGAAATCGGAGACGATGGAGTTTCGGGTTTTATGTCGCCAAAGATTATACGGAAATGGGAGCAGTTCTTGAGATTGAATGAATATGGACGCTACTACTCCATGAATCATGTCTGTTGTTGGAAAGAATTGCAGGTAGTCATGGTTGTTGGCACATAATTTGGTGGTTATTGATGTGCATCTGTATTGTGATGTTTTTGTACTCCAAATGATTGATTTTACAGCAAAAAGGAGGCAAAAATCTGTTTTTTGATGACTGCAGAGATGGGTATTCATTCGATTTTAGCGTTGATGGTGTCAATTACTGAGATATATGAAAGTATAACATTTAGTAGGACGGGTATACCCGCCACTCGCCCGACCCACCCGCCGTATTGTTGGGTCGGGTGGAAACCGATCCGTTGTGTTGTTAGGTCGGGTGCGGGTGATAGCTTTTATTACCTGCCATTAGCGGGTAGGGTGGCGGGTGATGTGAAACCCGACCCACCCGACCCAATGTGCAGCCCTAGACCCAGCCGAAAAAATAAACAAGTCTTGAAAACAAAAATTGCAGTTCGAAAGACAAGTTTACGGTATGGAAATTCTTAGCCGAAATTGAAAAAAAAACATCAAGTTTTACAGATCAACTTACGGCTATGAAAATCCCAACCATAAAGGAAAACTAACGGTTGGTATTTTAAAATTTTCCTACCCATAGTCTAATGTTACGGCTGGGACGGAGTAACCTCCCAACCGTAACTAAATAGTTCACGGTAGATCGAGAAGAACTATTAGGAGCAATCGTCTTAGAAAACCAATTTCGAGAACCCTATATAACTAATACATAGTGGGTTATTCAATTTTTTATCTAGTAAAGGCCATTTGTAGAGGATTCACCGGTGTTTAAACACATTCATTCACAAAATCTCAATTAAAGAAACTAACCGCTTGCCCTGTTTCAGATCAGGATTCAATCAGCCTGATCGTGTGACGTTTGATCTTGTTGTAATCCACGTGAATTACTTGGCACATTAGGTCCAGCCTCAAACTCTTTTTCCTCTCAGC
This sequence comes from Papaver armeniacum, assembly GCA_023531295.1. Taxonomy (NCBI): domain Eukaryota; kingdom Viridiplantae; phylum Streptophyta; class Magnoliopsida; order Ranunculales; family Papaveraceae; genus Papaver; species Papaver armeniacum. Next base: position 126,463 of record JAJJWW010011298.1, on the reverse strand, counting down.
CCCGATAATAAGATTCTTTTGAACACACGCACATGTCTAATGAAAAATGGATGATTGAAACTATTTGAATAAATTACAACAAAAATCAAGAAAAAGATGAAACTTTTCCAATAAAATATCCACCAACTGTTACCTTTCACACTACTCTACTCGTTTTATGCTTTAATTTATTAATTTTATAAAATTTCCCCTCAAAACACCAAACCAAAACAAAAGAGCGTCTTTGATACACTTCTTCTGAGTTTCTTCCCTGCCGAACTCCTATATAAACGACCATTTTAAACCTTGTCTCTATCATTTAATCCCAAACATCTTTCTCAATCACAACAAACCCTCTCTTCCTCTCTACATTCACCTTAACCAATATGTTGGATTCTACACTTGAGCTCATCACTCTTGCTACTTCAAATTCTCATCTCAGCATCTTTCTTATAAGTAATTTGATCATAATTGTCCTCCTGATTAATGGCTTGAAATCAAGTGATGGTGGTGACACTGATTCAACTTCCTCCGAACACGAATCCATGGTTCGCAAGGTCTCAAGCATTAACATACAAATAACGGATGATGAGAATAAGAAGATTCCCGGGAAAGGAGTAAAAGAATCATCACCATCGTTGGAATTGGATGACCACACCAAGAGTCATTTGACCGGAGATGATTCAACTTGGTCGGATCAGAAACGCGTTGTTCATCACAATGTCTCAAGCGTTAAAATAGAAATCACAGATGACAAACCCGAGAAACGAGAAAATGAAAATAAGCAAGTTCTTGATGACCAGATTGATAGTGGTAATAGTGACTGCTGCATTGATGCCAAAATCATTGACATTGATTCCAAAGAGGAAGATGAGGATGAACTTAGAAGAAGAGCAGAGGAATTTATTGAAAAGATTAACAAAAGATGGAAACAAGAGAAATTAGCTACATTATGTTCAGTAATTTGATTGATTTTATCATCCATAAATATTTTTTTTGTTTATCTGAATTGTACAATTAGATGAGCTCAATGACTGCTGACTGTATGTATAAAAGGCATTGTATTGGAGGTTTTCTTTTCTAAATTATCCACGACTTTTCACCTCAAAATGTACCTTAAAATTGAATTTCATATGTTGTGCCACATAACTGAAAATGGCAAAGAAATAAAAAATAGATCAAGGCAGCGGCTGGAAAACTAGTGAATCCGACCAAAAAAGATTTTGAATTATTTTGACAGCAAATTTGATGATTGAAACTGATATTAAGAACAGCAGATCAATGCATTGATACATATGTCCGAGTATCGAAAACTACACGTGCCTTTTATATCGATTTCCATTTTCTATGTTATCCATCCAGATAAGAGAGATCCACCGTACCAAACACCAAAAAAGCCATCCAAGAACAGCGGTACAGTCTGTAAACAAGTAAAAAGAAATGCTGATTCCGGCGGGCGTAGCTATATCTCATGATGGATCCATTCCGTTTCGACAAAAGACGACCAACTGCATGTAGGCAAGAAGTATGAGACGCAACTTTTGGAAATTACATCATTTTCCTTTATTAGGGCAAGTCTTATGGTGGAATCCAAGCTATTCCAAGTGTGGAAAATCCATGAAATGTCAAGTCTAATAGCTTCCAAGTTGGGGTCTTCCACAGAAAATCCAAGTAACCTTCCATGGTTTCGTGGAAATCGTGGAATCCATCTGAATGCCATTAAGAATAGCGCTAAACGCCAATAAGATTGGCGCGGTAGAGGACAAGAAACGCCAATATGAATGGCGTTGAACGCTAATCTAAATAGCGTAAGTCAAGCGCTAATAAGAATGGCGTTTAGCGCTATTAACAATAGCGTTTTCTTAGCGCCATTAACAATAGCGTTAAGCACTATTCACAACAATTGCGTTTCGCCTTATTTATTTTTACACTCTTCTCACATCACTCCTGTTTCTTTACCTATAAATTGAAAATAATTTTTTTTTAAATTGAAACAGGATATAAATTAGCTAATTTTCATTTCATAGATTAAGTTACATAGATTAAAAAAACTAAAAGCGACATTACATGGATTGAAATAACTAATATTTAGAATTTAACATTATCCGATTTTCATTGTCAAGCTTCATCATTTCTCAAAGTTCACTTCATCATTGTAAGATCACGATATTTAATTTCCGAAAGCGGGATGGTTCTTAAGAATTTGGTACACATGATCAAATGCAAAATCTTTGTTGTTTTGTTGAGAATATAGAGTTCTAGCATGTGCCTCCTACAAAATAAATAAACATAATCTCTCATTTAGAAAATTAATGACTTCAAATATGTTGATAATTGAAAATAAGAGGTTCCATTGAATAATACTTACAACTTCTTCTAACGCCCATCCTCCTTCGGGCATATTTGCATAAATTGAATGTATAATACCCATGTAAACTTTGAATTGCATTTTTATCACCGAAAGCCTATTTTGAATACTTTGTCTTGTTCTTCCGTTTTCATTACCACCCGCTTCTTCTACAAAGGCTTGAAGCACTCTTTCCCAATAGTTGTTGACTCCTTGATTTTGTTCCACAATCGGTTGGAGACTAATTCTCATCCAAGCTTTGGTGATTGCAACATCTTCATTTGTAGTGTATGCCATACTTGAACTTGATTGAAAGAAGGTTTGGAATTACAAATATAAAATCGGGAGAGATGGGAGCAAAGAAAATCTTGAGATTTTGGGATGGTTTGATTTGTGTTGAAGAAGCCAATTTATAGATAAATTTTAATTTTGAAAATCTGACCGTTGAGAATCCAATGGTGTAGAACAAAATGGAATTGAGAATAGCGTTAAGCGCCATTCTTATTTGCGCCAAACGCCAATCTTAATTGCGCTAATCACAAAAAACATCCAGGAGCCACTCTACTTCTCCTATCTTATACTTAGTTTTTTTTTCTAGTCTCTCATTTTTTCCTATTGAACAAACCAGTTTTTTGGTTCAATATACAATTGAATCAAATTGAATCATAAAGAAGATAAAATTGAATGAAATTAAAACTTGATTGATACTAAAAATACTTCTACTACATTGATTCCGCTACATCAAATTGAAAAAAAAAAAAACATAATTGAAGCTACATAGTTCCATAAGCTGGTTTCATATATTGAAATGACGAACATTGCTAGTGCTAGGATAACCATAGTTTGCACCAATTATTCTAGGAGGATAACCATGTTTTTCCAAAATCTTATTTTGTTTATCCAACATAAATTGCTGTTTCCATTCCGGCAAGGTCTCAACCACCACATCCAACACTCCGAGTTCATGTTTCTCCAAAGCTAAATCCAAGGATTTCTTGTTTGTCTCTGCAATGTGCTTAATAAATATTCTTCTTGTACATCCAACCTTGCCATCTTCTTTGCATTCTCTTCACTAAAATGTTTCAAAATACGGTCGGTTCCGTCGTTGATGGCCGATAGCTCCGAAGCTTCCCTTTGTTGAGCCCTTTTTCCCGTTGGTCGACGAGGGCCATCCTCTTCATGCCATCTTGGGTCGCTTCTTGTCGGAGCACTACTTGTTGAAGAATTAATACTAGGAGCCTCCGATTCATCTTCCTCATTTTGGGTAGGATCAAATTCTTCGGGATTGAATCCGGGAACATGGGCTTTGAAAAGTCGGTACACCTCTTCATTTCTAAAAGGTTTTCCGTTGCTAACCTTACTATATTCCAATCTAGCTTTTCTCTCCTACAAAAACAAACAAAAACCCAAGTTAGAAATCCTTCAATAAAACAAAATGATATACATTAAGAAATCTTAATAAAACTTACAAGATCATCAATTCCACATCCGCTTGCATTGTTTCTATGCATATTTCTTAAGATACCAACCCACTTTTTGACATCTTTTTTCAAGGTACCAATTTTATTCTGCAACTTATGAACAGTCCTATCATACTTATTCCCAAAGCTGCTTACATAGGTATCGAATACCCGCTCCCAAAACTGGTTAGATTTTTTGATCAACTCCGGCAACACCATCAAGTGTAATGCTTATCCAAGCTTTGGTGATTGCAACATCTTCGGGTGTAGCATATTTTGCCATGGTTAAAAAAAAAGTCTGAATTGCAATGAATTTTAAGAAGATGGAGAAAAAAATCTAGAGATTGAAAGATTTTAATCTGAGCTGAGAAGTGATCAATTTATAGGGAAAATTTCGAATTCAAAAAAATAGTCGTTGAAACGCTAATGTTAATAGAGTTTTTTCGTGAGTCGTTGATTAGAAGGAGCCGTTAAATATCTAATGGTTATAAATGAAACGCTATTCTTATTAGCGCTTTTATTGAAAAACATCCAGAACCTAAGCCAGTTCCTCAAGTTCCATACTTAGTTTTTTTTTCTTCTCTTTTGAAAACAATGAAAACCATAAATAACACAATGAAAATCTTAATATTTCTTAATTTTAAAATCTAGAAATCATAGGATTGCAACCAAGTTGCTTACATACTGAAAGTTCATTCGAATTCTTACGAAAAAAGACTAAAGTTATTCTGGTGGGTAAACATCGGTAGGATCGAATTCACCATCCGAACCGTCAAGATCATCCGGTGGCGGAGGGGGAGATTCTGGTGGCATTTCACCGTCTCTGAGACCTAGTCCATGTCGTATCCAAATGTGTTGAACAAGATCATTGCGGAGTTGGAGATATGCCTCGTCATTCCTTAACTCGTGGTATGACCTCGGTATTCCAGTAACCTGTCGTATTGGTTCGTTCACGACTTCACCCCAATCTAAGTTACGTCTTTCATTCTCAATGACCATGTTATGCAAAATCAAACAAGCCTTGATAATAAAGTTTATATCCTCCCTATCCCAGTAAAATGCTGGCTTTTTTGTTATTTGGAACTTGTTTTGGAGAGTTCCAAAAGCCCTTTCAACATCATTTCTCTTCGCTTATTGGTATCTATTGAACAACGTATTAGTTGGCTGATTTGGAAGAAGAATTTTGAATGATTGCGCAATACAAGACAATCGTGGATATATATTATCCGCCAAGTAGTAACCCTTGTCGTAGCTGTGGCCATTGATGCGGTAATTACAAGGAGCTGCTAAACCATTAACCATCTTATCAAAAAGTGAAGATTGAGCCAAGACGTTCAAGTCGTTGTTCGACCCCGGCGTTCCAAAGAAACCATGCCAAAACCACCGATCATATGATGCCACGACTTCTAAGATCATGGTAGGTTTTTTTTTTTCATGCCCACGGAATGTACCATCCATGTCGTTGGACAATTCTTCCACCGAAAATGCATACAATCAACACTTCCAAGCATTCCAGAAACCCTCTAGCCGCATTTTACTGCCAATAATCTTTTCGTGTCTTCTCTTGTAGGAAGTCGCATGTACCTTGGACCAAAGTGGCGAACAATTACCCTGGTAAACCTCTTCACATACATATAGACGGTAGGCGCTCCCATACGGACATAATCATCTGTGCTATCAGTGGCTATGCCTTTACACAAACATTTCATTACGACATACATCTTCATGTGGGGAGAGTGACCAAGTTTTACGGTGCAATCAACTTGGAAATCAAAAGCAGGATCCGCAACAACTATATCACTTAGAATACGTAAGAAAATAGGTCGATACATACCCAAACGTTGGTGGAACTTCTTAGGGCCCCAAGTACCGTTAGGTCTAAAGTAGTCATGCATCATCCTTGCATCTCCGTCCTCTCGTTGCCTATCCACCATTTGTCGCGTCAATACCTCCTGAGGCACCGGTTGGAAGAGCCTATGCATTCTTTGAGTCATATACTGGTACACCACAATTGCTCTCTCCTCACTATCATCACCAATGCTAAGATCGATACCATACGTCATTAATACATACCTCCTTAATGGATTTTCATCGTCCATATTGCACCTGTAAACAAAACTCAAGTACTGTAAGCATTCCAAGATTTTTGAATCCATACAAAAGAAAAAAAATCCATACAAAAGAGAAGACATTCATGCACACATTCATTAAAGTAAACACATCCAAGTTTCGTACAAAAGAAAATACAAGTTCATTTAAAGAAAACACATCCAAGTTTCATACAAAAGAAAAGACAAGTTCATCTTAATCACTTAATCCTAACTGGATCCTAACATCCTTGACATTTCATCTTCACTTAAACCAATCCCACCACTATTCATCAAGTGAGTTAATTGTGACTCTGGAACTACATCTGAAACTACATCATCTTGTGGAACATAATGACCATGTGCATCTTCTGATTGACTTGTGGCTGGTCTTTTACGGCTTGACCATTGAGAGTTGTCTCCAAGATCATAACATGATTGGGTTGACGTCGATCCTTCCCCAAGAGCATGTGCACGATCTATTTTAAACCAATGCTGGTCCTTTGCAAGATTTAACATAGCCAACCTATGCGCAAAATCTTTCCATTGCTCCTGAAAAGAAACATCAAGATAGCAAATATATTAAGGAACTTCTAATGTGTAAAGAAAATCATAATAATATGGCAAACAAAATAATTGAAGGAGTTAAAACCAAAAATTACTAACCCTTGTTCCCCAATTAACATCATACGTAAATGGAGGAGGATCGGGTGCTTGCAAAGGCACTTGAACATGGTTGCCTTCACTGTCTGAATGTACGGTACAAAAAGAAACTCTTGGAAATTCAGGTGAAGCTTGTGAGACGTTGTCATACTTATAACGTGATGGATGTATTAGGGGGACCTGATTCACCAAAAATGTCGGATCTTGAGTACTTGCAGCTCCAACTTCATCTCTATTTTCTTGACGATATATTTCTGGGAGCAAAAATCCAATAGATTGTTGCTTCCACCACAATACATACATACTCTCATCAACATGCTTATAGTCTCGTCCTTCAACCACATCAATAGGATCATGGGGGTAGCAAGGTCTTCCAAACGTTCACGTGGACTTCTTGGAATTGTTATTAATCCCCTTGTTTGCCTTAAAAACCGTTCACCAAGATACATGATACTAGTATCGCTTTCCGGATTATAGAAAGCCACTCTTTGAATGGAGATTTCACGAGCATGCACTATATCAGGATGATTTCTATACATACTAGTAGACCATGGTTGCCATTCCGTTCCAACAATTGTCCTCAACTCAATTTGTTGGCGAGCTGTATTAAGAGAGTGTTTGGAAGTACCCCTTTGCAACTTCACTAGACTATTTTTCTTAAATATCATAATCGCAGGCCATACATCAGTCGGTACACCTTCTTGGAGAAAAGGCGTCAAAGTACGAAAATACATGTAAAACCAATATTCTAAAACCATCGCCATTCCACACATGTTTTTTGCACCTCTAGCAACCACACTTATGCTACTATACAAGTGACTAAAACAAGCCGAACCCCAATCATAATTACTAATCGCATTCAAATCACGCAAGGAAGCGATCCAACCTTTGCTTTCTCTTGTAGTGGTACGTGCCAATAAAACTTTTGAAATCACCCATAATAAGAAGTATCGAGTCACAATCTCCCAATTTTCATCATTAATTGGATTGTCCTTGATATAGTTTGCGAGGCAACTAATAGGAAAATCAGGTGAGTGCTTGTTGTAGTTAGCAAACCCATGCATAGTTCTAAAGTAGGAGGTATCCTCTAGTTGTTGATTTTCTTTACTTTTCCATTTACTTGTAGCGCCGTGTTCCAATCTTCTACGACCATTTCCAATAGGAATTTCGGTTAAGTGAACAAAGTCTAAAGGAGTGAAACCAATTTCAAAGTTTGGTAAATGAAACGAATTGGTGCTATACCACCACCTCTCTATGATTGCATAAGCTAGTTGTTGATCAGCTCTCTTAATGCTAATTTCAAAAAATCTAACAATGCCGGAATTTTGAAGAACTTGACTAGCACCTTCATGAACCACCACACGTTTATGTAAATCCTCAAGGTCTTCTAGATTACTTCTAAACGTGATATCATGTTGTGTATCAAGTGGGTTTATACTTGTAGATATATGTTTCTCATCTGGTTCTTTTGAACTCAAGGTCATACACACATCCATATCTATACAAAATCATCAAATAAAAACAATACAGTCACACAATCAACTTAAATTGTTTACATAATGTAACTAAAACATGTTAATTCATTATCTCATGGCAATTTCACAATGTTCATCATCTAAAACCCTAAATTACACAATGTTCATCATCTAAAACCCTAAATTACATGTCAAATTCGTCATTGTTAGAATCAAAATTGTTATCATTTATCATACAATCAAGTATCATGCATACAATCAACAATAATATCATCTAAATCCCTAACATTTCATCAAACCATAAAATAAACTCAAATTATAATTCAACTAACCTCTCTTTGGATTCTCAATCAAATTGAGAAATTTAAGTATGCTTCGATTCCTTATGAAGCAGAGAACAAACCCTTTGAAGCAATTTCATTGATTTGAACCATGCTCTGAGAATTAAACAAGGGGGTTTTAGGTTTGGTTTTTTTTTTTCACGAGTTTGAGAGATGAAATTAAGGAAGAAGAAGAAGGGGTCGATGGTGTTACTGGATATAAGAATCAAAAAGCGCTATTAACAATAGAGTTAAGCGCTATTAACAATTGTATTTAGCGTTGTTAACAATTGCGTTTAGCTAGAGGTGTAAAACGTGCCGGCCCGGCACAGCCCGGCACACGAAGTCGCGTGCTTCACGTGCCATGTGCCGTGCTGTGCTGTGCCAACGATTTAAACGTGTTGTGCCGTGCTGTGCTTTACTAGTCAAAAGCTAGGCACAGCACAGCCCACGGGCACAGCACACGAATAAACGTGTCGTGCTGTGCCGTGCTGGCACATGTGCTATAAATAATTTGAAATCACTTAATGTATACATTAAGTCGGACATTATCACAAAAATTTAATTAGAGAACATATCATTTGAAATTATTTCAAGTAAAATTAACAAGTTTATTCAACAAAAAGAAATAGCCCATCAAATATAAAATTGGATTATTGTCATGTAAATTAATGTTCTAGTTAAATATAGGTGACGACATTATAACAACGATATTGAAATATATTTTCCAGATATTAAGGTATTGTATGTGTTGTTATAAATAAGCCAGCATAAAATGTTAAAAACTAGCTAGAATAGTGACTCTTTTGTGAAATATAAAAAAAATGTGATGTATTATGCATTGTTATATGGTGTATTTGTACATGTTATGACGTGCTTTCTTAACGTGCTGTGCTGGGCTGGGCCACATGCTTATCCGTGCCGCGTCTTTGTCTTTGTGCTATTGTGCCAATTAGTCAAACCCAAAGACGTCCCATTTAACTAACGTGTTGTGCCGTGTCTTTGGGCTAAGTCACGTCTTTGGGCCGGGGCGTGCTCAAATTTTAGCGTCTTTGTCTTTGGTCATGCTCGTCTTTGCACAGCCCAATTTACACCTCTACGTTTAGCGCTATTAAGAATAGCGTTTTGACCGTTGACTTTAGTCAAGCGCTATTCTTAATAGCGTTTTCCCTGCGCTATTATTATTAGCGTTTTACGCTATTCTTATTAGTGTTTTCTGTGTTCCACCATTACACTTGCGCTTCCATCCACAGATCCAAGTGCAGAGGTGGCGTGGAAGATGGAAGATGGATGGATTCCACCATAAGACTTGCTCTTAGATGGGTCTAAAACGTAAAATTGGTGGTGTGATTTACAATGCTGCGATTTCAGTCAGTCTTCAACCATAGGGGTTCTTCTTTATCTCTTCCTGTCCTTTCATTTGTTATGCCTGTTGTTTCTTCTTTAACCATCAAGGAACCTGCAAATCAACCTTTAAGCTCAGTTACTCATCCTCAAAGTCACTTTAACTCTATTGGACATTTTTCGCCTTATGATAGTTATTCTTTTGGAGTTGATGGACTTTTGCATGATAGAAAAGGAAAGCGGCCTAGTGCATTTGAGTCTGTCTTCGAGGATGCCTACTCCTCGCTGGCCTCCGCTGACTACTGTGCCTCCACTTTCTCCTCCTATTGATGCTCCTTTTAATACTGGTAGCTCAGGAGTGTCCTCGAGCTTTGGAACCACTGATACTAATGTGATTTGATCTACCTCCTGCACCTCTTTCTCTCAGAATGTCTTTACCTCTTCTGGTTTTGTGTTCAGCTCTGCTTCGGTAAATTACACTTCAGATTTCTTTATGCATTTAAACTCAAAAAGTGACTTAGTGAGCAACATAGATCAGAATAATGTTTTTGAAAATGCTATAGTTCTTGAACCAACTCCTTTAGCTACTATACCTCCTGAACCTGTGATCACTGATGAAGAATTTGACAAGGAAATTGATCTCATGATGATGGACCCTAACTCTATGGATGCTGAGCCCTCCTCGGCTCATGACCTAGGAAGTCTCTTTAACTTTCATCCTTGTTTATTTCTCTCTCTATTTATTAGTTTGTTTTGCTCTGTTTTTTTTTCTGCTATTTAGCTTGCTATATTGCTGGTTGAGTTGTTTCTCAGTTTTGCCATGAAGTTTCTTTGCTGGAATATTAATGGTTGTTGTTCTGATAGAAAGTGGCTTCACCTTGCGAATCTGTTTAGAAAATTCAAATTTGATGCTATTTGCTTGATAGAAACTATGGTTGATAGTGAATCAGTTAAAAAAAAAAACTATGGTTGATAGTGAATCAGTTAAAAAATATAGTCATCATCTGCCCTTTGATGCTTGGTTTATAGTCCCCTCAGGGTAAATCAGGAGTTTTGGATTTAGGTTATTTTGAAAAATAAAATTTGGAAATCATTAGCTCTTCCTTCAACATGATTCATATTGTTAGTGATATTACACCTCGTATTAAGAATTGCTTGGTCTCCTTTGTTTATGGGTCTTTGAACATCACTGGTATAAGAACTCAATGGAATATCTTAAGTAGTCTAAATGAAGATGCTAACAGACCATGGTTGTTATTAGGTGATTTTAATTTTATAATGCACGTATCTGAAAAACAAGGTGGCATTGCTGAAAACTCTTTAGTACCTGATTTCATTAGAGCTAAAATGAATGATCTGAATTTGAATGAAGTTTTTTCTTTTGGAAATCATTTTACTAGGTGCAATAGAAGGTTTAGGAATCCGATGGATCTTATTTTTGAAAAGTTGGATAGAGGTTTTATGAATGATAAATGGGTGTCAGTCTTGCCTCAAACTAAGGTCACAAATCTTGGTAGAGTCTACTCTGATCACAGTCCTATTCTACTGAAATGTTTTCACCTAGAACAAAAACTTCAGATTCCGTATAAATTCTTTAAATGTTGGCAATTAAGCCCCGATTTTAAAAGTGTGCTCAGTAATTCTTCGTCTAAGTGGGTTAAGGGTTCTCCGAGTTTTATAGTGGCTGGTAAACTTAAAAATGTGAAGCATGATCTTTTTAATTGGAATATCAACTCATTTGGGCACATTAAAAATACTATTTCTAAATTAAACTCTGAGATTGAGAGGCTTCAGTCCATGCCTTATGCACCAGTTTAGAAACTTATATCTTAAATTACTCTAAGCAGCTAGACTATTGGTATGAGATCGAAAATTCTTTCTATAAACAAAAAGCTAGGATCAATTATTTTTCTCATTATGATAAAAATACTCAATTTTTTCATACCACAGTTAAGCTTAGAAACATGTATAATACCATTCATACAGTTAGAGATGATCAAGGTAATTGGCTGGATTCTAGAGAGCAAGTTGTCTCTCTATTTGAAAGCCATTTTAAAAAGGTCTTTTGTTCTTCTAACCGCTGATATTCATGAAGTTCTGAAAGATATTAAGCCTTTAATCACTGATGAATTAAACCTCTCTCTGGTTTCAATTCTTACCATGGAGGAAATTTATTCAACAATCAAGATTATGGAACCTTGGAAGTCCCCTGGACCAGATGGTTTCCCGACGGGTTTTTTCCGTGATAATTGGGACATTGTCTCTGCTCAGGTAGTTGAACATGTTCATAGTTTTTTCAGATCTAAGTTTTTATTGAAACAGTTAAATCATTCCTTTATTGCTCTTATCCCTAAGGTAAATAATCCTTCGAATCCTCATGACTTTCGACCAATTAGCTTAGAAAACTCTGTTTACAAAATCATTTCAAAAATCTTAACAAATCATCTCAAACCTTTGTTAGACTCCATTATTTATCCTTTTCAATCGGATTTTGTTTCTAATAGACAGATTCACGATAATATTATTATTAGTCATGAAATTCTGCATTTTTTCAAAAAGATGAAAAAAAGGGCAAAAAAGGGTTATATGGCCATCAAGATGGATCTGTCGAAAGCTTTCGATAGATTAGAATGGCCTTTTACTATAGTTGTTTTCAAGAAGCTCGGCTTCTCGGATGAATGGTGTCAGTTAATCTTTCAATGTATCAGTACAGTCTCTTACTCAATTCTAATTAATGGGTCGTCGGGGGAGATCTTCTTCCCTTCCAGAGGTATCAGGCAAGGGGACTGTCTCTCCCCCTATATTTTTATCGTGTGTATGGAGATTCTTTCTCAGATGTTGTTAAAAGTTGAGGTTGATAACTTAATCTAAGGTTTTAAAATCAGAAACAACAGTCCCTCTATTTCTCACTTGTTCTTTGCGGACGATTGTATGCTATTCTCTAAGGCTTCCATTACTTATGCTAGAAATCTTATGATGATATTAAACAAGTTTGCTAAAGCTTTTGGACAGGCTATCAACTTTGAAAAGTCTGGCTTCTTCACTAGTGCTAATATGCATCATAAACACATTAAATTCCTATCCAGATCTTTAGGTATTAAATTCCTGTCTAGTTCTGAAAAGTACTTAGGCACACCATTGTTCATCAATAGAGATAGAACGAAATCTTTCCAATTTTTACTAGATAAGTTCTATGCTAGATTAAGTAATATGAAAAAAACTAATCTGAATGGTGCTGGTAGAACTGTAATTACAAAACATGTACTGTCTAGTCTTGTTGTATATCACATGTCCTGTTTTCCTTCTCCTAAGAAGATTACCCGATATCATAGATCAATTAATTAATTAATTAATTCTACACGCAAAATTCATCAATTGAATTCCTAGAAAATATTTCATTACTTCAATTCATGGCTTTTCCCAGCAGAATTCCATGGATTAGTAATAAATATTCACTTTCAGGCATACGTGCCACCAACGAGTAAGCCCCAAGAAAATGGTGCGAGTGTACTTAGCAATAATGCACGAACAAGCACCCAAAAATATGCACAAACGAGCATCCAAAATATGGACAAACGAGGAAGTATGGAGACCTATACAAAATAGGAAAGGAAAATTTAAAAAAAAAAACAATAAAGAAAAAACGCACGCACGGGACTGGGCCCACCGGCCGGCCGGCCATGCCCGGGCCGTGGCCGATCCCACACCTCTCCATCTTTTCTTTTTTATCTTATGTCCTTATTTTCCCGCATCTCTTGAAACTCTCTTGTTTGAGCAAACAACCAAGGTTTTCCATATTTCTCCAATATTGCTCAAATCTTCAAAAAGCCAAAAAGTCAAATGGTCGCATGACCGTCCAGGCTTTTTTCACATAAAATATTAAAATATCATTATCTTAATATTCCTAAATTTTGGACGTATGAGAAAAGTCCTAATTGCTCATTCATGCAAAATTGAGAGTTTCAGTCAAGATCAAACTTTTCTGAAAATCCAAAATATTACTCAAACGACCAACGAAATATCTAAGATTTTTAGGAATGAACACGCGATGGATATGGTGGCCCGCGCACCACCATGACCGGACTTGGGCGGTCCCTTGGCCATCATGGCCAGGCGGTCCCACGTCTCTCCGTTATTATTTTAATAATAATTCATGTCTTTCATAATTCTCGAATCCTCATCCATAGACATTCCTCCGTACGCTCAGACATCCGTTCACCACCAATGTCGGCTCTCATGCCCATTGGTATTTCTTGACCCACATTAGACAACTCTCCATCTTTAGGATACACGGTTTTCCAAAATTAGGGTTTCGAATTTACGATAATTCGATAAATGTTAAAAACTTTTATATTGATCTAGCAATCAATATTTTTTTTTATGATTGGTCATACACCAACATTTTTTTTCGACCGAGCACCATCATTGGATGGCCATCCGCTTGGCCGATCATCCAATATTTCATTGGACGTCAATCCAATTGGACGTTCGATCAACTAATGTTCACTAATATTTAATATTTTGTCATTCCACAATTCATGACATAATAGATCAGGAATGAGCACTCTACATAAATCATAACTTAGCAACATCTGATTTCCCGTAAAATACTCTACATATCAAATAAGTCCATGATCGAGAAATCTCATCAGACGCGCGTCGACCCGAATTATCAGAACATCATTGTTACCTCAACGGTAAAATGATATAGCATAATTCATCAAGACTCAATGTCTGTGTATTATTCTGTCCCACCTAATACCATGCCCAATCCATGAGTCTCAGAGCATATCACATTCGTCCATTATGCTCGACTCATCAAGGCTAAGACTCATGGTCTAGTCAAGTCAATAATTGACCAATTAAATACACGTCTGCCTTGCAGACTCCACATTCATGAGACATCAAGCATGTCACATGGGAGATATTCACTAGGGTTTTGATTTGGAGGCCTATGACATGTGTGTACATCCACGATGAGAAATGTGAGTAAGTTGTGCAAGCAGTTGAAGGAGTTAGCAAAGTAGTGGTTGGAAAATTAACCAATTCTCTCACGCACGTGGAACTGGTTTATCCACGATTTTCCACTTTTACACTCTTTCACTCCTTAACCGTCACACTTTGAGATTAATGTGTTTACTATTTCTGCAATATAAATAAACTCATCAATCCACGATTGAACAACAAGAACTTGATCCAACAGAATTCAGTCGAACTTATCAGAATTCACTGAAGATTTATCAAACTTGTAGAAGTCTCCAACACAATTACAATCCTTCGATCATCATTGATCTCACACAATTCCCAGCTTTCCTCCTACAGATCGACCCTTATCCCTCTTTGTGACCGAATTGACTCTGGAACGGATATTGTCTTGGTTTAGGCCGGAGTCTTACAGATTGATCTATCGAACTCAAAGCACTCCTGTGCAGTGTATCTGTTAGCTAAAGGCTTAGATAATTTGCTCGCTCAAGGAATCGATCGTCTCTCCACTTTTCCTCAAAAACCAGCAAATCGTTATCACCCATCAACAATAGTTTTGATCATATAACATTTACAAAAATCTTGAGATAGCAAAACTTGTGGGTTCAACCGAGCAAATGCTCTAACAAATAACAAATCCGCATCCATCCATCCATTGCTCGCTAGTCACGTGATGGCGCATAATGTCCGGGCTAATTTCTGTGCACATGTCACGTAATGGCGCATCCTGTCTTGGCTAATTGATTTATGTTAACTAGTATGGGGATAAAATTATGAGCCTCAATATTTGAGTTTGGTCATAAATTATTCAAAAAGTGTAGTTGTATTTCAAATCGTAGTTATAATTTATAAACACGAAATCAGTAGCATGATCCCTTTTTCCTGAAGACGCCGTCATGACACTTATACACTCGTGAGGTAATTAGAAGCTCGCATGAACCCATCTTGACGGTTCTATTGCGAGATGAGGTGCTTATCTTCCACAACTTATTTGCAGAATTTAATATGCAAACAGTATTAGAAGACTTCTCATTGTGTGTCGAAAGAGAGCTAAAATTTTTTATTTTGTTGAAGATTTACTTTTGTTTATATTGCACTGAAACTTCTTTGGTTATTACTTCTACTTTCAGACTTATCGCGTTGTCCTCTTTCCTTCGTCAAGGTTTTCTCCCTATGGCTTTTCCTTGTCAAGGATTTAACAAGGAAACACATGCGTGTCCAGCATCAGATCACTCTAGAGATCTTGGTGGTTTTTATCTTTAGTTTGTTTGGTTATTCCCTTTCCTTGTAATAACTCTTAATGTAACTGTTTGTACCCTTAATATTCTACACAAAAAATGGGTGAACTTAGGCCTACAAAGCTCCTCCTATTAGTTAAGAAGGGTTCATTGGGCTAAGGGCCAGTTATGATAGGGAGGCATGCAGGGTTAGTTATAGCAGGGAGGCATGCAGGGACAATTATTTCAATTCATGCCTGCATCTAAAACGGAAATTCGTAACATATAAATGGACGTTTTTTATAACCCAAAAGGTATGCAATCTTCCCCACTAAAACTCCTGGGAAAAATCTCTTGCTAACTTAGGCATCAGAGGGTTTTTTGCAGGTACCCCCCCTACTCTGTCCAATTGAAGATTAAAGCAGTGATCGATTTCCAGCAAAAATATCATACAAATTCGTGTTCCGGGTAGAAGAAATTTTACCATACAAACAGTAGCGCCGACTAAGGTTTTCGAGAAAAGATAATCGTGTTTTACCAAATCAAGTTATGGCAGTAATCAGACAAACTGCCCGAATGGCCGATTCTGATAGCGATTCCCAACAGCACAGGAGAGGCAATGCTGAAAGGCACGAAATCGAGGTTCAATCAGCTCCAGCAGTACCCACTAGAAACTGGCAGGGTCAAAATCGTTCGCATGACAGAGCCCTGGATCGTGATCGAGATCAAGAACATGCTCATAACAGATCTCTAGATCGAAGACGAGATCGAGATCATTTCCATGACAAAACTACTGATCTAAATCGGAGAAGAGAAAAACAACCAGTGATCAATAGCGAAGGAATGGATGTTGATGGGGATAACCCACAAGTTCGAGGAAACAGAGGGCGTGTGTTCGGCAGCCCGTCTAGGAGGAAGAACGATGGACATGACCTGCGAGATGGACGTACCGCGACTCCTAGTACTGAGGAAGAATTATTGCACAATCGGCTGGACGAGTTGGAGAAAGAGAACGCACTCCTGAGACTGGAACGTGAGAACCAGTCTCGACTTAAGACGGGTAATCTGAACAAACGAAAAGGACTTTCTGTATGGCAGCGGCTTGGAAGTCGCATTAGCCCTCAGGCTGCAAACCCAAACAGAGAGGTGATCGATCTTGATCGACCAGAGAGAAATCTACTGCCCACTGTAGATTTGCCTAAACGAAGGCCTCTACGACCCAGTCGAGCGGGGACCCTACCAGCTGCAACTCTGCAGAGTGTGGCCAGAACTACCACCAGAGGTTCGAGATTGGCACGATGATGAAGAATTTTTGCATGATTACAATGCTCGTTCGGAGCAAGGCATAGCTGGAAAATAACCTACTGGACCCCGAGAGGAAGAGAATGAGATCTAAAACTCATATTCCGAGGGACCAAGATTATGACCAGAGACAGTTCCTCGGAAGGCGATATGGGCGCAATAATAGAAGCTCACCTTTGCAAGATGATCGAGAAAGTAATGTCGAAAAAGCAATCCGTAGAAGAAAAGATAAACCGGTTGCATCGATCTGCTGAGCCACTTTCAAGTCAATATCGAGAATTCCGACCGCCAATGAATTTTCAAATTCGAAACTGCCAGAGTTCGACGAGAAGATAGGTGACCCGAGATCGGCATGTTTTGCACTATGAAATCGCCATGACTCGTGACAGCACAAAGATGAGTTGATGTGCTAAATATTTCCACGATCCACGGGCGGAGGAGCAATAAAGTGGTTCAATAAACTCAAGGCACAGTCGATCGGTACTTACCAAGAATTGGTTGGAGAATTCCCTCTCCCACTACAAGTACAAATGACGTGATCAGAAGGGATGCCACTATTTGTTCCTTCTAGGAATTCGGAAGGAGGAAAGCATCAGACAGTTTACTCGACGCTTCAAGCAAGAGTTAGCAGATGTAGATAGTGCCAACGATCAAATCGCCATCGAAGCTTACAAGTAGGCGTACCAGCACGATCAAAGAGGTGTGTACGGTTCCTTAGTCAAGAGACCACCAAAGACTCTGGAAGGACTGTATGATCGAGTGAAAGAATATGCCCGAGTGGAGGATGATTCCAAAGCTCGAGAGACAAGATATGTTAGCAAATCATCCAATCATCCAAATGATGGGAGGAAGGACAAGTCGAAGAACCGTTCCAGCGTCCAGCACAATGATCAAGGTGAAGGCCGAGAGAAGAACCAAAGTGAACAAATGGAAACTGGATATCAGAAATTTCATGATATGAAGCTGACGCCATTGAACATACAGCTTGCAGAGTTGTATGAGAAAATCAGCAAGGATTTGATCCCCCCTCGTCCTTTGCCAGCAGAGACACGTGATAAACGTGACAGGAGAAAATATTGCAAGTTCCATAAAGACCATGGTCACAAGACCGACAATTGCCGCTCTTTATAGATCGAGGTCCAGCGAATGATCGACGTTGGGAAGCTGCAAGAGTACGTGAAAAAGGATTTTGGGAAAGGTCCTGGACAGTTTTGCACAACACATGTGATTAACGTCAGTCATGCCAGGATCCATTCAATGACCAGGCGGGCATCGGAAGATGAGACCAGGAAAAAGCTATGGTACTTGACAAACCACATCGATTTTGTCAGCGGTATTGGAGCAGAAACTAGGGAGCTGGGGTGCACAAAGATCGAGTTCTCTGAAGCAGACATGATAGGTGTATATGCTCCACACAATGATGCTATCGTTATAACTGCTTGGATTGGCATGTTTCGTGTACACCGGATTCTAGTGGATACAGGAAGCTCAGTGAGCGTGCTGTTTTCAGGAGCTTATTCCTCTATGAATCTCCCACACGACTTGATCGAGGAGGATGAAAATCCAATTATCGGTTTCAGCGGCGAAGTTACAAAGACGATTGGAAAGGTGAAGATACCTATAACAGTGGCTGACAAGTTTATTTTGGGCACCTTCTTGTTGCTGGATTGCCTAGCACCCTACAATGCGATTGTAGGACGAGACTGGATGCATGAGATCGCTGCAGTCACATCATCTAATCATCAATGCCTGAAGTTTATTACCCCAGAAGGAGTCGTGAAAGTTAGAGGCGACTAGATGGCCGCCCACAAGTATCATGAGAGTGCAATGGATGAGTACAAGAAGTCAGAAGTCAGCGGGAACTAGATCATGCGAGTCGAGCAGAAATAAAAATTACAGAATCCTCTCCCTCCAGAATCGTATAGGGGAGGGGATGCAGCTGAACCCCCAACGGTTGAAAAACTGATCGAGGTCTAGATTGGAGATGAGGAGCACAAAACAACGTTCGTTGGTGCAGATCTGCCTGCATATGAGCGTGATGGATTGATTACATTGCTAAGGGCAAACGCAGATTTTTTCGCATGGAGTTTTGATGAGATGCCTGGGATAGATCCGAATGTAGCCTGCCACAGGCTAAATATCGATGAGAAGTTCCATCATGTTCGACAGAAAATAAGGAATATGGCGCAAAGTAAAAAAGATAGAGTTACTTGCGAAGTTGAAAAGTTATTAGAAGCGAGGCTTTATTCGACCAGCGCAATATCCACACTGGCTGTCAAATGTCGTACCTGTTCCGAAGAAGAATGGTAAAATTCGTATCTGTATCGATTTTACTGATTTGAATAAAGCATGTCCGAGTTATCCGTACCCGCTGCCACGGATAAGAGATTTGGTGGATGCAGCCGCATGGTATGGGAGACTGTCATTCATGGACAGTTTTTCTGGGTATAACCAAATACCTTTGTTCGAGGACGATCAAGAGCATACTGCGTTCGTGGACCGATGATGAGTTTCTTGTTATACTTGTGATGCCGTTCGGGCTAAAGAACGCAGGGGCGACCTACCAAAGACTTGGTACACCATATGTTCAAGGATCTAATTGGGAAGTCGATGGAAGTATATATCGATGATATGGTAGTGAAATCTCGATCAAAATGAATCGCATTTTCTTGATCTCGTAAGACGTTCGATATCTTAAGACAATATCGTATGAAGCTCAATCCGGCAAAATGTTCATTCGGGCTGTCATCGGAAAGTTCCTCGGATACTTGATGACGCACTTAGGAATCGAGGCGAATCCTAACAAATCGAGCCATCGAGAAATGCCATCCCCAAGGACGAAGAAGGAGGTCCGTGGCTAGCGGACGATTAGCAGCTCTAAACTGTTTCATTTCACGCTCGTCGGATCGATTCAAACCATTCTTTGACGTTTTGAAGAAAGCAGCGAATTTTGGTTGGACGGACGAGTGCGAAAAGGCTTTTGATGAGATCAAGCAGTATTTGTCAACTCCCTCGCCTTTTGGTGAGTCCAAAAGCTGGACAACCCGTCGGAGTTTATCTGGCTGCAACGGAGAACGCTGTGAGTGCAGTGTTGTTTGTTACAGACCCACATGAAAAACCTGTTTACTTCGTCAGTAAATCCTTGACGGGGGCGGAAACACGGTATAAGAAATTGAGAAGATAGCACTTGCACTTTTCCACGCATCTCGTCGCCTCAAGCCTTATTTCCAAGGGAGGTAGATCGTAGTCTACTCAAAATACCCACTGAAGAGCATCCTGAAACGTGCTGATGATTCCAGTCGACTAGCTGTAAGGTCAAATTTTCTTGGGGTGTATGAGATCAAGTACGAAACCAGAACTGCAGAGAAGGGACACGCCCTGGCTGCACTGCTAGCAGATTTTCATGTGGACGATATATAAACGGTTGCTGGCGAAGAAGAGGAGCTGTTAAAACCCATAGAGCCAGTCACTGGGGGAGAGTCCGCAATGGAGATCGATACACCAGAACCATTATGGACTGTATTTACTGATGGGTCATCAAACATGGGTGGTGATGGAGTTGGATGCGTCATCCTTACTCCCGAAGGTTCGAGGATTGAGAAAGCGACCAGGATGGGTTTCAAAGCATCAAACAATGAAGCTGAATATGAAGTCTACAATGAATCGGTTTAAAAGTCATCAAACAGTTAGATGCGAAGAACGTGATGCTGGTGAATGATTCCATGCTATTTAACCAGTTTCTGGGGACCTACAGATCCAAGGAAAAGAGAATGGCCTTGTATTTGGATCATATGAGAGAGCTGGCAAATGAGTTCGACCGATTTTCTATTGGACAGCGATCGCGGTTGGAAAACAGGCACACAGATGCCTAGCATATCTTTCTTCCGCAGTCGAAACTGATACCACCCGTTTCGTTGTAGTGGATTTCCAAGAGTTACCTAGCATCTCCGATAGCAATTTTATTCTGGCTATCGAACACGCTAGTGTGGGAGAGAGGGCAGCTACATCAGCGCAAGGAGATACTGAGAACATCGACAGCAATATGGATTTTGACAGTCCAGCGATGAATAATTCTGGCAATCATGTTGAAAACATTGCAGACTGGCGTCAACCTTACATTCAGTATTTGACAACCGGCGAACTCCCAGAAGATGAGAAACTTGCTGCAAAGGTGAAAGAAAATTCATGGAAATACTCAATGATCGAATGGTCATTTATACAAGAAACTCTGTAGCTTTGGAGCCATTTTTGCGATGCGTATCAGCCGAGGAAGGACAACAGATACTGGCAGAGGCTCATGAAGGAATATGTGGCAGCCATTCTGGGGGGCGCAGTCTCGCGCACAGGATACTGACCCAGGGATACTTCTGGCCATACATGCAGAAAGATTCTAAAAAATACGCGCATAAATGCGTACCATGCCAAGAGCACGCTCCAATCCCAAAAAGGCCCGCCAACGAGTTGCATCCAGTTTTAGTCCCTACCATTCTCTATGTGGGGACTAGACATCGTCGGACCACTTCCCAAAGCTCCTGGAGGCGTTAAATTCGTACTAGCCACTACTGATTATTTCACCAAATGGGTCGAAGCAGTGGCACTGGTGCACGTCACCAGACATGATGTGAAAAGATTCATATGGGAGAACATCGTCTGCAGATTTGGAATCCCAGACGCGATAATATCAGACAATGGGAAGCAGTTCGATTCTGGAGTGATCAAAGACTTTTGCAAGAACCTGAATATTTTCCATAATTTCTCATCTCCTTACTATGCTCAGAGCAACGGGCAGGCAGAAGAAACCAATCGCGTTATTATGGACAATCTCAAGAAACGGCTGGAGAAGGCGAAGGGAAAGTGGACTGAAGAATTCACTGGAGTCTTGTGGTCCTATCGAACAACCCCAAAAAGATCCACTGGATTTTCACCATTTACACCGGCTTATGGGACGTAGCGCCATACCCACCGAGATACATCTCAAGACAACCAAACCTCGTCTTTGTCAAATGCAGGAAAAACGACAAAGATACTCTGGTTTTAGACAATGAGTTGCTGGAAGAGCAAAGAGAAACAGCCTTGCAGCAGTTAGTCCGATACCAGCAGGCAATCAAGATGAGATATGATCGTAAAGTCAGAGAACGGTCATTCAAGCCAGGGAATATGTCTTGAAGAAAACCCGAGCAGCCACAATGGAACCAAACTGTGGGAAGCTCGGAGCAAACTGGGAAGGTCCATACATAGTCGATAGGCCAGCATCTCGTGGATCCTACCACTTGAGGAACCTCGATGGAACTAAGGATTCAAAGCCATGGAAACCGTGGAATTCGTTCCACTTGAAGAAATTTTATCATTAGGAGTAGTTTCAAATCCTGCTGTGCTGCACTCTTTTTCCTTTATGATGGTTTTATCCCACTGGGTTTTCCACGCAAAGGTTTTAACGAGGCAGCTGTTGTCGAAGCAGTAGGTATTTATCTTGTTATTTATATTCAGAAATTTAATTCAACACTATTTTGATATTCCACGCTTTATCAAAATTGGTCATGTTTAATTATAAGCTGCTGCGGATGATCAAAACCGCAGTCAGTCCTAAACGGCAAAACAATGCAGTTCAAGTCTGCTGTCAGCAGCGTCGCTGACACCTCGCATATGGGGTGAAAGCACAGTTCGAGCATCATTACCCTACTCCGATTGTATCCCCATAATATGGACATCAACAAATGTGGCGAACACTTTCACCTGTCCAGGCATGTGAAAATGTACACATCTCAACTCTGCGTGCATCTTGAATAGTGGGATTGGTCCCCTGCGCGAATTCAAGATAGTAGAAAAACCCCAACTTTTCACTCCATGCGCGAGCACAATGCAGCAGGGAAGTGAACCCTTGCGCGAGCATTGAGCAGCATGGCACAAAACATACTGGAGGCGAGTTATATGTCACTTAAACCATTTGGGGGCGAGATATATAACACTCCAGCGCAATCATTACATCCTTGGGGGCGAGTTATGTAAACACTCCAGAAAAATGCAATTCAGAGGGAAACCCGAACTTCTTAACCCACAACAGCTTATGGATTAAGAGGGGGCGATGTTTGTACCCTTAATATTCTACACAAAAAATGGGCGAACTTAGGCCTACAAAGCTCTTCCTATTAGTTAAGAAGGGTTCATTGGGTTTCCCCTTGATTACCCAAGTATAGCTAACTAGGCCTTGCAAAGACTCCCTGTGCAACAAACTAAGCTAGGCCTCACTAGCAAACACTCAACTCACAAGCCCATAACTCCAAGTTGGGCTAAAAAGTTCCACACAAGCGCTCCACGTCACCATTGTCACGTCATCACATGCGCCACGTCAGCAAAGCACAACGCCTCACAGTGACACGTCAGCAGGAAGGTGACACATCAGCACATGTGATGATGTGGCAGGTGCCACGTCAGTGTAGCGCAGGCTCTCATCGTGCCACGTCAGCAAAGTAATGACGTGCTAGCTGACACGTCAGCGAATCGAATGCCACGTCAGCAACGTAATGACGTGCCAACCGCCACGTCAGCAAATCGAGTGTCACGTCAGCTAATCGAGTGCCACGTCAACAGCGGAGATGACGGGGCAGGTGCCACGTCAGCAATTGTGTGCCACGTCATCAGCCGGCCGGGCTAATGAAGCGTCAATCGGTTAATCAGAATTAATCGGCGAGGAATCGGGGTCGGAGATTAATCGGCAATTAATCGGCCACAAGAGAAGTTTCGCTGTAGGACGATGCAACTTAAATATGTAGTCCCGATTTGGTGTGGCACGACGCAGCTTAATTCCGTGGCCCTTGGATGATTTCGACGCAGTTATGACTGGGAGGCATGCAGGGCCAATTATGATAGGGAGGCATGCAGGGCCAGTTATGACAGGGAGGCATGCAGGGCCAGTTATGGCAGGGAGGCATGCATGGTCAGTTATGGCAGGGAGGCATGCAGGGACAATTATTTCAATTCATGCCTGCATCTAAAACGGAAATTCTTAACATATAAATGGACGTTTTTTATAACCCAAAAGGTATGCAATCTTCCCCACTAAAACTCATGTGAAAAATCTCTTGCTAACTTAGGCATCGGAGGGTTTTTTGCAGGTACCCCCTACTCTGTTCAATTGAAGATTAAAGCGGTGATCGATTTCCAGCAAAAACATCATACAAATTCGTGTTTGGGGTAGAAGAAATTTTACCATACAAACAGTAACTTAAATTTACTTATCAAAAAAAAAAAAAAAACACGGAGTGAGAGACAATAATGAAAAATACGAAGATATTGTTTTATATAGCTCTTGTAAAAGCCAAGTCTGTGCACATATCAACAGTTAATAAAAAGGCATGCATGTTTGACACCCAGAAATACAAGTCATTATGAAAATCATTAATAAAATTTTGGTGTTTGGATACTAGAAACAAAAGTCAATCTCAGAAGTTAGAAGTAAAAGCAATTTGCTTCCTTAATAGTGATTTTTTTTTTTACTTTTAAAAGTTATTAGTAAAAGCAATTTGCTTCCTTAAAGTGAATTTTTCCCGGTTCCAATTATGAGAGATCGGATCAATGATTTCAGCCACTTTTCGGATAGGGTAACATTGAGCTGGGTCTAGGTTTGTGGAGTGTGGAATCCAGTTGGCTTCTATTGGTGTTGATAACCCATTTCCAATACAGTGAAAAATCAATTGTTGCATGGTAGGGACGAGTGATGCTAATTGTCTCCATTGAGCGCTGGAAGAAGACGGTGTGGTATCAATGCCCTGTAGAATCGGTTGCTAGTTGAGATATTTTTCACTGCATAGACTTCCACAAATGGAGTTAGGTTGTTCATGTAAATTCCAGATTCTTTTCATAAGAAGTGCCTTTTAAAGTATACCTGTATGGCCTCGCTTCGTTTTTTTTTTTTTTTTTTTTAAAGTTTAACAAAATTTTGGTTACTTAGCTAACTTCTGACTTTTTGTTTCATTTTTTTGATACCCTAGACTAGTGGTCCATAGACTACCTCTAAACTCCTTAAATTGGAGTGGATTTCAGCAATTACAGAGTTCGAACCCCTACCTCCGCAGTGGGAGGTAGCATACCAACCACCAGACCACTTGGTGATTGGCAACTTTTTGATTCTTATGTGGTGTATAAACACCGATCCGTTCTTTCTTCTGTTTTTACATTAATCATTTTTTATTTAAATAAAATGGTGTAAGAAAAAAATTTCACATGGGATCACGTAATCTGAATCCAAATCTAAATCTCTAAACAGTGAATTACTACCAACTATGATGCCGACCCGATTTCGATAAGTTAGAAGCTATAAAATGAATACAAGGTGGCAAAATTTGGCTAGTGAAGCTGGCAAGTTCGCTTTCAAACCAAAATTCTAGCCCAATTAGTCTACTAATTTCCTTACCTAATCAATATTATTCGTATTATTAGTCATCACAAATATCTGAAAACGTAAATAGGGTTCTTTACTGACTAATCATTTCCATGTTACGATTAGTTTACTTGTTTCTCAGTCGATTTTGGCCGAACAAAATGAAATACGTGTTGCCAGTTAATTGTTTTTTTATTACTAATAATTAACACCGAATCACTATTAATATTTGTCGTCAACTCAAGCTACATTGCACTTGGTATCGTATGTAATCAATATTGATATCTTTTCCTTACAATTTGGATTTCCGTAACATTCACATAGGGACGTTATTAGATTTTTATCAGTACGTACAATGAGCAATCGGCACATGTTATGCTAGGTGTTTTGAGTGATGGTACATTTTTTGTTGTTGTCCTATTTTATTTTATTTTTTTTCTTTTTTTTAATTTCATTCGTGATAAAATAGAGATTACATGGATTTCAATTACATCAAGATCAAAGATCAAATTACAATTCAAAGGTACTAACAAAGAGTAATTTGTGAAGAGAAGTAACAAACTACCAACAAGAGTACCATACAATCCTAAGATTGAGAGAATGGTTTTGGGATTATAATCCAACTATTTTGAACGGGTTTTTTCTAGCTCAAAATGGATTAGATCTGAGCAGCAAGCTTTAATGGAGGAGAAAGGTTTTTTTGGTTTTGAGAAGAAGCTAGAGAAGAGAGAGGTTTTTGTTTTTTGTTTTTTTTTTCCCGAGCAGATTTGTACCCCATAAATGATGAATGCTAAAATGAGCTCATTTTGCAGATTTGTCATATTTTATTTTTAATTTTGTTGTCAAATTGACGACAAGACACCTATCAAGTAACACCAAACTTCCAAAGCTATCAGGGTATGTCGATACCAAGAACAAAATTTAACTCGAACACTCAAAAGTAACAGGTGTTTCACATAAAATTAACTTTTCTGCTTTTAAAAATCACGTAGAACCTCCGTATAAGAATAAGAATACTCTATAAAAGAATAAACTCAGTATAAGAATAAAAAATAATGATCACAAATTTCGGCTTAATCAAAAGTAAACATTATCTCTATATAAGAATAACCTCTATATAAGAATATTTTTTTATGGTCCCGAGAGTATAGGTTCTACTGTATTATGTATACGGCCCATCCAGAACACTAGGCCGCATTGATTCAGTGAAGAAGAGAAACGCAATTGCTTGAAAGATATCTCTACGAGAACTGCTTTTCTTTGCAATATTTTCATTTGTACACCACGAAGTTTATTCCATATGAACGGATGCATACAAGGTCCTTTTCAATGTTAAATTGTAAAACCGACAAAAACAAAAGAATAGATTTTGATCAATTGAAATTTAATGAAAACTCATAGTACTTAAACAGTGATTTTTCTCTAGAAGACCATTATTTCAATTATTGATAAGATGCATGATTGGTAACATTTGCATACAAGCCATACTAATAAGCTACTTAGGCCGCTTCCTATGGCTATGGAGATGGCGAACTCCATTTTTCTGCCGATTTTGTGTCCCTATGGAATAGGCCAAACGGTAAACACGATGAGCAAACAATAATTAAATTTAATTGGTTTCCTATCGAGACCATGTCTCTATGTAACGATAGAGACCTGGCCGCTCGGTAGAGTGATATCGGCTTTCCTGTCCGCCTGGTTGATTACCTACAAATACACGGATTTTACCATAGTGGACGAACTCATTTATCCATCCATGTGGCTTGGTAAATTGATTTATTTGCCGACTCCCATAGGAATTCTCCTAATTAGACGTACTCCAGATGTCATAGCGTTCACTTTTGTTTCACATCCATAAACTGCATACACCAACGTCTCAAAGGAATGACTTTGATTACTTTATTATTGGCGATGACAACATTTACACTACTCCAATAATAATTATTTTATATTGTGTTCTACACGTATTACTTGTTCCTAGAGAATTTCTACTGAGTTTCTAAGAAAAATTCACTTAGTTTAAAACTAAACTGAAACTCCATCTCTTGACTCCACTATAAAAGCGAACCAAGCCAACGTTCTGGAAAGACAAAACAAAAACATCACAACTTCATAACAACTTACAAGCATTCAAAAATTTGTTCTTGCCAAAATGGATTGTTTTACAACTTCAAACAAGGGAACTTCCATTAGAAAGTTCATCAAATGGAAAAGCTACTTATTATTAGCACTGAGACCTTTTGAGATAAGTTCTTATTCGAAAGGAATTCAATTGTCTTCCAAAGGCATAAGAGTCGATAATTTCTCAAAATTAGATTATCTCATTTCTAGTTTCATACTACCTATGGTCTTGAAATTTGTATGGGTACTATTTTCTCATTATCAAGTAATTTTCCGTTTGGTATACAATTTGATTATTTATGCGAAGTCGTGCCAATTACTTCCGTTTTTCTTGTGTAACGTTATTATCGTCGCTATTTTCTTCAAGAATTCTAAACCATTTGAAGAGGATCAAGAGCCATTTGAAGAGGATCAAGAGTTCAGTTTAGACGAGCCTCAGCCTATATCAGTGCAAAATGAGAAAACAGTCCAAGTAGAAAAGAATGATGTTGCATCTGAGTTTGAGAAAAAGGAAGGGATCCTACTTATTAATGATGCTTATGAGATTGGAAATCCTTATGAGTTCGATTCTTCTAAGCCAGCAATAGAAAATAGTAAGGAGAAAGAAGAGGAGATAGTAACTCTACTAGATAATGTTCAAGAGGGTTATGTTTCCTACTACGAAAATGACAGCCAAAATTGGGATAGTTCTAATTTTGGCGACAGCGATAACAATGATTCTAGTGATGATAGTTCTAGTTTTGGTGACAATGACGATAATAATGATGATCTAAATTTTCGGGCCGAAGAATTTATTGCCAAAACTAATGAAAGATGGAGGGCTGAGCGGTTGAGAGAGTACAATTTATACCGATGAAAATCATGTAATATGGCAATTGCAAATTTTCCCCTCTTTGCAGTTTGTTGTAGTGTTCAGAATATAGTCGTGTAAATGCGTCGTGTTAATAATTTGAGTGTACGATTAGTTTTCATGGTTTCTGTTTTCTTGTTTACCAAGATTAGTTTTTTTTTTCTTTTTTCTTTTAAGAAAATAAACAAACAAACATACTATTTATATTAACTGGAAATAACAATTACATATCACTAGCTAGGCCAGAAGGTTCTTCTAGTCAGAAGGGGGCGTATGCCACCATTCAGCTATAATACAAGTTCTTCTAGTCTGCTTCGCAAGCCTATCAACAGACTCATTACAAACTCTATAAACAAAAACACAAGATCAACTAGGATTATTTAAAAATATTTTAAAAATATAGTTTCAGAATAACTTAACAAGGGTTCACTTAACCGAGGAACTTGAAGATGAGGATTATTTATAGAAAGTGAAAAGGCGGGGATCTAACAACCACACCCAATATTTCGTTCGGCAATCTGAATAGACAAACTCCAATATATTTTCAAGAGAATCAACTAGACAGTCAGACTCAATCTACAAAAAAGTATATCAAAGAGCTATATCTAAATTTCTCAATTCAATCTGCAATCAAACAATTAGGAATTTGCGAGCCCGATTGAATAAGAGAAATAACTTGGACGGTATCACAAACCAATATCCAAGTGTCAATCAATTCAATCAACAACCCAAAGGTCGGATTCAAGAACCGATTGAACTTAACGCACAACTCGTGATATTTCTATTATATAACAAAATATAATGCGGAAAAGAAATAACACAGACACCGTAATTTTTTTAACGAGGAAAACCGCAAATGCGTAAAAACCCTGACCTAGTCCACTTTGAACACCACACCGTATTAAGCCGCTACAGACACTAGCCTACTACCGATGAACTTTGACTGGAATGTAGTTGAGCCATAATCAATCTCACACTAATCAAGGTACAATTGCGTTCCTTTACGTCTCTCGAACCCCAAAGCAGATTCTACGCACTTGATTCCTTTAGCCGATCTCACCCACAACCAAGAGTTGCTACGACCCAAAGTCGAAGACTTGATAAAAAATCATGTCTCACACGTAAAAGTCTATTGGAATAGATTAACTGTCTCCCACGTAAATACCTACGAGTTTTGTTCCGTCTTTTGATAAATCAAGGTGCACATGAACCAATTGATAAACCGGACTTATATTCCCCAAGAATAGCCTAGTATTATCAATCACCTCACAATAATCTTAATCGTATGGAAGTCGTTGATGGTGGATTTTCATTTAAGGTTAAAATTGTAAAAAACCAGTAAAATCATGCGCCGACATCTTGTAAAAGATAAAGCCATTAATAAGTGTTGATACTCCTTCACTTTACCAATTCACCTAGAATGGAGCATGTGGCAACAATCCCATTCTCGTGAATTAAATACACGAAATTCATCCAGGTTGGAGCATGTAGCAACAATCCCATATACCCCCGTGAATTTATAGCATTATTAATTAATGCGTGAGCAGCCTTGTATTTCCGTACTCATTATCGCCATGCGGATGACGACCGAGTGTTGCTCTCTCAGAGCAACACGAACCTCCAAGCATTATAATGAAAGCATGTACGAAATACCCGCACTGGTTGCAACTCTCGATGTGTTATACTAGCTCGATTGAGAACTCTCGGTGTGTTATACTAGCCCGATTGAGCATCCAGACTCGTCCAGACGGGCCGATATGATCTCGTTCATCCAACCTCACCAAACGTGATTGGATGGCTCAGATCAATTCCATAACCCCAAGCTGTATGGAATATTCAATGCCGAACCAACGCGGACCCCGCATGGCCTGGCCTCTCCAAAATATTGGCATAGCTTGCCAAAACGTCCAAACCAGAGCGTATGGACGAAAACCCTAAATTAGGGTTTGCGGCATATTACATGTGTCGCAAAAACAGTCTCAACCATCCATCTTCGCACGTATAGATGGAGGGCGTAGATGTAGATTCAAAGGGCCCAGAGCATGTCAACACAATCACTATGGGCTCCGCCACATACCCGACCAATCGGTCAGACCAACCATGGTTGGTCATCCCACCCGTGCGCCCGAACATAGCATGACGCACGGCCGTGAAACCCAAAAATTAGGGTTTTGAGCATCACGAGCGCCCATCTTCTCCGCACGAATGGAGGGTCCCGCATTAGATTAAGCAGTCCGGCCATACCAAAGATGACCACCGTGGGCCCGTCCATCCCCTCACTGATCGGCCAAGGCATATCATGCCTGGCTATCCCAAAACGCGTCCAAACTTGCGTGGTCACACTTCCCAAATTGCAAACTGATCTCGACCACTCAACTTCACCGGACGATTTGAGTGGCTTAGATCATGTTTTCATGGGACAGTCATGTATAGGCGTGAATACCAGCCTACCACCTACACTCCAGACCGATCGACCAAGACCGACCAAGAATTGGTTGCCTTGGAACGCGCTCCTGAAGATGGCGTGATGTGCGGCTCTTGCGACACTAGTTTTCTCATGTCACAAATTGATCTCGACCACTCAACTTTACCTGACGAATTGAGTGGCCCAGATCATACTTTCGTGAGGTAATGGGGTATGGGCGCCGACCGTCATGTCGTCTACACGCATGTATGATCGGCCTTGACAAAATCGTCTCCCAAGCTTGGATTCGACCAAGTCAAGAATGATGCATGCGCACCTCTTTCAAAACCCTAATTCCATCAACGGCCGCAGTGAGTGTCTCAAAGATCATCTCGTCCGTCTAACTTCACCTAGCTTGGTTATACAACCCTCGGTCGAGTTAATTGGTCGGTGAGGCGTCATGGTAATCACCACCCATCACTCTACCACACCATGATGCAGTACCTGCATACAATACACATGATACTTCACAAGTATCAACTTCCTGAATAACGCAGTTATTCAATTTAGCATTACATGCTACCTTTTGTGGGTCCCACGATCCACACATTCCAGATATCAATCATGTCACAAATCGGGGATACATACTCGGGGTATTGGTCTGGGCGGTTTACAACAGTGCAACGCGCCATCACAAGAACGTGTCGTGAAGTCATGGACGGTTAGAGATGACAGAGAAGTGGGCAAGACTGGTCGTGTAACACCAACACACACCTCCACTACTCCATCACTCCACTTCCTCCACTTCCCACGAGAGACGTGAATAAGGCTCAAATGACTTGTATAAATAGGTTCTCCTCCCTATTTTCAACACAGGAGAAAAATAACACAAGTCCGCATTTGAGACAAAACCAAGTTTTAATACAAAATGTATTCAAACACCCCCGAGCTTGCTTGCATCAATCGTAAGCATGCTCACCTTCTCACAAGTCATAAGCAAGCCAACACCTTCACAATCTCAACACCTTCTTCGCTTCCCTCCCTAAGATCAACCCCATCTCCTTCACTTTGTGACCGAAACAAGTCTGGAACGTCTGATAGGGTGTAGAATACATCCTATTTACTATCTATTGTTTATGCTTTCTTTGCTATTTTTCTTGTAAATTATGTATTTTACGCTTGTTTTGAGTTTTGTAGCTACTTTGGAGTCACACAGAGGAAGAGAAGAAGAAATTACTCTATTTGAGCAAAAAGGGAAAAATTGTCAATTCATGAGCGAACACTATCTGGAGCCCAGTCAAGGTTAAGGGGCAACTCTTTTGGGAGGATTACTAGACGTAGCCCAGCCGAGGTTAAGGGGCTGCCATCAGGTTAGCCCTTATCAAAGGGACCAGACACTGAATAACCCTACTTCTATAACCCTAGCTCGAGTTATTCTCAATCATTTCTTCCCAATCATTTGCATCTGAAAGAAGAGATAAGAAAGGAAAGCAACCATGATCGGCCACGAGTGAAACCGAGAGAAGAGAGTGATCGATGATGGTTTGGGGCTGAAATCAAGTTAAGAACAGAGATAAGTTCGAATTGATTGTGTAGCTGTTGAATTGAGAGAGAAAAGCAATCGAAATCAGACCGAGAAAATTAGGGTTTGATGTTGCAGTGAATCGAGAATCTCAGAAGGAGGAGAAGAATTCAAGCCACTGCTGTTGAGATGGATCGATGGGTGTTGTTCCAAGGAGGCTATAGAAAGATGGGTTCGACTTGATTTAGAAATTAGCAGTGGCAATGAGAAAGCTCAGATACGAAGATGGGTTTGCTATGGAGCTGTGAGCTGTGAGATTGTTCTGGGTGAAATGCTACGAACACAGATGAGTTTGTGATTATGATGGGGAGTGAAATGGAGATCGAGTAGGATCAGAGTTAATGGGTTGGAGCTGCTACCGATTCAGAGTTGAGTTTGTGATGAAGGAATTGAAGCTCAGGGAGATGCAGTCGAGAATCGAGAGTAGATTAAGAACAACGATTAGTATGGTGTTAAATTGTTGTTGCCGTTCTCTAAGAAATTGGAAAGGGATTTGATGACAGAAGAAATAAGGTCAAGCATTCTTGAGAGACTCGAGTTATTTGTTCTTTGAGAAGATTGAGCCGATGGCAATTGCCAGTGAAGCTGGTGATGGTTGTGGTAGCAGGGAATTAAGATGGAGGATCTGAAGTTGTTACAGAGTCGGTGAAGTTAAAATGGGTCTGTGGTTGGGAGAAGCAGACAAATGATGTTATGATGTTGAACAACACAGAGAGGAAGAAAGAAATGGTTGTCTGAGTTAGGCTAGTAGCAGGGATTCGAGGAAAGAAACAATGTTGCTGTTCAATTCGAGCCGAGATGTGGATGAAAGTGGTCCTGAGCTTATGGTGAATGGGTTTGTCATTCTGCTGCTGAACATTGGGTTCTAGTGATGAGTTGAAGATGGGTCTAATTTGATTGGCAGTGGTGTTGATATTGCTGCTGTGGAATGGAAGTTGAGCTCACAAGAAAAGAACAACTAGTTCTGGTAGTTGAAGTTGTGAGAGCTATTGATGGTCACTGCTAAGAGATGCAGAGAGGAATGGGTTTGAGTTGCACTGAGAATGGGTTTGTGGTAACTGTGGAGGAGGAGTTACAGAAGATGGCAATGGTGGTTGCAGCTTAGCTCGAACTGAAATTACATGGCATAGTCAGAGTGCAGCTGGAATTACAGTAAGCTGGGAAGATTATGGCTGGATTGAATCTGAGGAAACGGAGATGAAAGTGATGCTGGCAAAGAGCTACAGGCAGTGATAGAATGGATTGGTATGAGCTAAATGGTTTACAGGGTTGGATTCATTGAAGATGCAACTAAACAAGGTATTGGAATAAGAAGTCGGAAGCAGCAATTGTGTTGTTTGAAATGGCTTAGATGTATGCTAGGTTTCTTAGCAGGTATGGAGCTGAAGAGAGGCCTGACTTTGGCCGGGAAAACACCAGAAAACAGCCAAGACTCGGCCGGTTCTCTGCACCGGCGAGTCAACTCGGCGATGTCCGATCCAAATGATCCACCTCAGTAGAGTAAGACAAGTCACCACCTAGGGAGCTGACTCGGTGTCTAACTTCCCTCCTTTTGACCCGATTGATCGATCGGTTTGACCCGTTTGACCGTTAGTCCTAACGGAGGACTGACGGAATATTCCGTCGAATATACCATTGACGGCAACAGAATTCAGGTGGCCGGCGGTGACTTTTCCGGTCAAATTCCGGCCATAATACCATTTTTCCGGCGAGCCAAAAATTCCAGAATTTTCTGTGGACTTCTCTCATGGGTGTGAAGACTTGGATTTGGAAATTGGATGAAGAATTCTCTAGAATCATCTAAACTCATGGGTTTGTGGAATTGGGTTCAAATTTGGAAAGAGAAGATGAAGAGTTGAGAAAGGCTTGGATTTGGAAATTGAATTGCTAAAGGAAAAGGGTTCTATTCCTTGGAAGATTTGGAGAATATTGAAGCCTATAAATAGAGAAGTTTTCTACATCTTTTACACACCTTTCTACACACACAACACTTGTGTTTTTGCTTGCTTTTTGAAAATTCTTCTTTTAATTATTTGTGTGAACTTGAAAATTCTCCTTTTAATTATTATTTGTGTGAATTTCAAAAACATGAGTAGCTAATTTTCTTATTGATTGAGGATGAATTCCTAGTTCTTAATATATGATTTGAGTTTTGTTTCAATTCTATCTTGAGATTTTTCACATGATTATCGTTTGTTTTTACTAATAGGAATGTTTATTCATTCATGATTGATTGATAGATTGTTTAGAGTGCACGCTAAATTGATTTGTTAGTTTAATCTAAATCTAGTATAAGTTAGGGAATAAGTAATCGTTTCGACACTTTACACAAGTAGAAAACACGAGACCTTGCGGAGGGATTCCGTGGAGCGATTGTGTGTAAAAACAACGCTAGAAAGTGGACCAAGCGAACCGAGTTTAACTACTAGTACTAAACCTAAATTCATAGATCTTAATGCATTCGGGGAATTACATCTTGTGCGAACCTCAAGGTGGTTCTTTTGAATAGAATCTCGATAACTAAGCGGACTTGTTACTCAGTGAAATAAAGGATTTTGGGGATAGCTAAGCGAACCTGCTATCCTACGGTTGGTGATAATCTGTGACTAATAACAAGTAGAAAAGAACATAACTTTAATCATTGTTTTGCAACGAAGAATGATTCCTTGATCTTGTCTCTCTTATTGATTTCAACTTTACCTTTTAATTGCTTTGTTTATTTTCTTTTGCTTTACACATTCCCCCTTTTGTGACAATTTTTACAACTAGAATCTCTTGCTCCTCGTGGGAACGAACTTGACTTCCATTATATTATTTTTAATTGAGTGGAAATAAGATATTAATTTGATTGCACCTACGACACGCATCAACGTCCATTTCTTGGTTTAGGCCGGACTTGCACAGATTGATTTCCGAATCTACAAGCACTCACCGCGCAGTGCATTTGTTTAGGGTTTAGATTCATTCCTCATCCACACACCCCAAATTACCAAATCCGGCAGGAATAGTTTTCACCCATAAACAATTGGCGACTACAACGGGAGGTTGATCTCTCGGTTGCAAAAAATTGAATTATCAATTTTTCGGTTTTCATCTCGCGATGTATCCTCACCAGGAAACCACAGGTGGTTCAGATACCATGGGAAGTATAGCTAGAATGCTGGAAAATGTCTTGGCAAATCAAGCTGGTATCGCTAGAAGACGAGCGAAACATTCCGCCTTTTGAATGATATAACAAAGACAATTACAAGAAGGGTCGGCGCAGGCATCTACTCGGGCGGCCCCGGTAAGAAACGCTGAATCCTTAGCCAGAGTCACACCTTTACCAAAGGAGAAGCAAAAAGAGCGCGTAATCGCAGGAGACTCGGGGAAAGAGGAACAACATGGTCCAGCCGAAGAATGAAGACTCGAGGCAACTCCACGGAGGAAGGGACTTGTCCAATACTACAATGTCTCCGCGATAAAGAAAGGGAGCCTCGGCCTACGGGCCCTGCTAGAAGATTTATATCTCAAAACTCTTGTTGAAGCCCGGATGACTGTCCAATCCGCATCGACCTTCCAACCAAGTGAAGAAATGCTTGAGGAAGGAGAGATCAATCAGGAAATACGTGGATACAGAGGATGGGAACGTTCAATTCGATCACTCAGCAGTGATATTACGACACCTTCCACATCCCTTTACCCAGGCAAACGATCCGCATATATGATGACACTCACAAATCTTCCAACTTCATCTCCGGAACGTACTCCACATCAAAGCCACGAAGAGTCATCACTACGCCCACTAACACAGGAAAAGCTAGACTCAAGGTACCTACACTTTCCCTTCCCAATAAAGAAGATTTTGGAGTTGCTGGAGGCGTGGGTGCGAAACAGAGAGGTGGAGCTACCTACAGTATGGCGTCCACCCACTGACCAAGAAGTAATGGACCCGAAGTACTGTTATTTCCACCGGTTCCTTCACCACCCTACCAGTGAGTGCAAAGCTTTGAAGCACATTGTTCAGAGAAACTTGGTTCGAGAGGGATAGATCTCATTCTCTAAAAAATTAATGCGGACGACTTCCTTGGAGAGGCTACTTCGGTTTGATACAAGTGAGACTTCAAAAGCAAGTAAGTTCTATTCAGCAATTTTATAAGAAAGATAGTTTTAGAATTCACTGGGGACTTAGCATCCCGCACATGGAGAAAGAGGCTCAGTGATCAAACGCATGTTTGCTTCCCTTCATACCTCCCTTTTACACGATATTTGCAATTTCATATGACATGTGCAATCATTCATGACCAAGATGCAAATTCCATTTAAAATAACCTCTTTCAGAAAAGTTATTCACAAAACTATCTCAAAATAAACCAATTCAATTACCTATTAAATTCAAAACTAGAAGTCAAATTATGAAAAGAAGTCATCACTATCACTCAAAAGAAAAAGAAGAGACAAGTGTATAGCACGAATCCTTCAAGGAAAGTCCTTCAGCAGCAACTCGTCCTTCTGAGCAAGAGCGACTTTCATCCTTTGAAGTACAGCCTGCTTCAGCCTCAACACCTCAGACAACTTTTCAACTTCTTCTTCCTGGCGAGTAACACATTCTGCAAAAGGGGATTCACCTTGTAATTTCTGGATCTCCTGAATCTCGGAGAACCCTTTGAGGAACCAAGGAGCATTGAAGTCGTATTGCACAAACATATCTCGATGGCACTTCCAGTCTTCAATCATCTCCTCAGAAACTGTTCGACCAGTTGTGACGCTCATCCCATGGATAGAAAATAAAGCCTCTTGAACGCGGTTAACCAATGCAAGACGACTTTTAAGCCTCGTAGTGGTAGCAATGTGGCCATGTTTTTCCCATATCGATGTGTACAACTCTTCGAACCGAGCTGGCACACTGAATCCTCCAACCAACACATGACCTGGATAAGGAACAATGAACGGAGGATCGAACAAAGCTCCCGAGGTTGCCCTACCAATACTTCACCAAATCTTAGGAGCCTTGTCGGTTGTAGGAGGTCTTTCGAAGAAGTCGCCACGACACTTTATTGATTGGAACCCGCCGTAATATTCTTCAAGGGAGCCACCTCAACAATAGCGGATGTTGCCTCTCTTACATTCCTCCCGATATCTACTTCGCTCGGGTGCTAATTTCCATCACGGCCCATCAACAAGATCACTTAGGAGGCGCCTTGTACAACCGAGCTTGCATCATCTCTGTCATGGTCGGGAAAATGAGCGGTTTCTCCAGACTTCTCAGCATGAAGATCAGTACCGCCAGACTTCTCAACATGAAGATCAGTACCGCCAGACTTCTCAACATGAAGGCCAACATTACCAGCCTTCTCATTCTGAATGCGCTCCAACCTTGAGAAGACATTCTCTTTGGAATTCCCGATTTCAAGCAAGGATCACTCTTAGAAGAATTTACTCGGAGAAATGAAGGAATCAACAAAAGAGATTTAAATACCTGCATATTGGAGGAATTGAGGATCACCGAACCACATGCCCGCTCTTAGATCTCTCTCCCGCTTGGGGACTGCAATCCTCGCCTCGGTCCGTTTGGTGAAGTGGCCTCAACCGAAAATGGTCCTTCAGACGTCGAAGATGGCTCACCACGGGAATCACACAACATCCTCCGAGAATTCTTGGAAAGCCAACAGTTGCTTCCTCCAAAATTCCTTATACTTGTCGGTTACCACCGAGTTTCTTCCAATAGGCCGGAAGGGAAGACTCTGCGATGCAAAGAATATGTCAAGATCAAAGATAACCGGAGAAGTTCTTTGAAGCCTCTCGAAGGACGAATAAAGGGAACACCCCCGGTCAAATCCCATTTGACGAGCAGCCCTTTCGATGTTATACGGAGTCACAAGTAAGAGCTTCGTTGAATAGAGACGGATATATCCCGTAATGCACTGCAAAATAAGTTCTCCAAATTTCATAGTCTCGGCATCGGTGCGCAACGCAAAGATCGGGACCGTCGAAGCAATAGCAAAAGTATTTGGGCTGAACAATGGAAGGGTGGATCGGCCCCCATGGACGGAAAGTTACGAAGACACATTATCAAAGATATCCACGAGTTTCGCACTGATTCTTGGACGCCTCCTCTCGCCAACAGAGTATTCTCGAGCCACCATACAAATTGACGAGCGAAGTTGCGGGAGCGAGGAGCATAACTTTTGAAATGTTCCCACAAGAATGCCTCAAGAAAAGCGAAGTGGACATACGACTCCACCTTCTTGTACCCGTTGGAAACATGCATATCCATTGCTAAGGCGTCAAGATGAGAATACAATGATCCAAGGAACAAGGCACCTAAGGGAAGAACTTCGCCTTTTGCTAGCTTTATAGCAATCTTAACCGAGAACACCCCTTATGGTCTTCTTTCCGTAACCGTCGTCATATATATCTCTCGGATAACCACAAAGACAGGAATGCAATCACACCGAGCTCGTTTTCCAACTCCCGATTCGGCTCTGGGTTTACAGGAGACCATTCCGATACCCACCAGTGTAAAAGCATCTTGTATCTTTTTCTCCTCCTTGTCCGGATCGTCAATTCCTGCCACCTTTCGGAGTATAGTGTCATAATCACGTTGTTCCGTGTCGAAAGCTCATAATAAAGATTCCCAAACAACAGAAGGTTCATCAATGCAGCTACGCTTTCCGGGGTAATAGTCATCTCTCCCATCTAGATATAGTCAGTATCGGTGAAGGGCGCCACCGAGAAATAAAAGTAATCAAGCTGCAAAGATCTTTCTTAATTTCAAGAGTAGCGGATGCCATGACTGCATCGAGGATTTGCGCTTTGGTCAAATTGGCTTTAATTTTCTTATTATTCAACATACGCCTCATCCATCCTTCATAAGAGGCCAGTGGAGTATGACAAGTCTTGAAGCCGGTGCTTCTATATTTTCTGAATCGGAAAGCAGGACTATCCTGTGAGAGGGATGTTTCCTAATGTTTGGAAAAGACAAGGTGAACAACTCATCAAAGAATGTTCTAATATCTTTGAAGCCGTCAACACTTCCCGACTTGGCACCAAAGATTATCTCCGGAAGACATATTGACAGGAGTTCTTTTCTTCATTCTACAATAAATACAGAGTCAAGTACTTGATAAAAAAAAGCAATGCAAACCGCATTCACGTTGGAATACACAAGACCGGGATTGGGTCCAAGCACCCTAGCTCAAGTTTCAAGTCCTGATAAGTTCCAAGCACCTACTCAAGTTTCAAGTCTTGGTATAAGTTTCAAGTCCGGTATTGGTTTCAAGTCCGGTATTACTCAAGCTTCATATCCGGGCACAAGGCTAGTATGAGGTCGACTTTCAGTCAAGCATGTGTGGGTGGGACCCACGATTAGGATCAAGCGCACATGGTGGGACCGCATTCGTATACACGTATTATAACACGGTTTTTTTTCATAAGAATTGTGTTCATGAAATTCAAGCCAAATTTCTCTCCAAGATACAACCTAAGAAGCTAGTTTTGCATGCAACAACGGAAGAAGAAGCAAAAACGACGTATTCACGGACTTGCGGAACTAAACCATCCTAGCAAAAATGGGTGATTTTTACTATCAATCTTGATGAGAAAGCTAAGCATGATGCATCTATCAAAAGATTTTTACCTAAGGAATTAGGGTTTTTCCTAAAAAAAAAAAAAAACCTACCTTGACTTACGGACGGCGGCGCACGTCTGACGGTGGCAACTCCGGCAGCAACAACGACGGCAGCGTCAGCAGGAGCGGCGGCGTTGGTCACGGACGGGAGCTGCTCAACAAAAAAAAAAAAAAAAAAAATCGTGAGAAAAAGAGAAGGGGTTGTTCTCTTTTATAGACAAAAATTAGAAGAATCCCAATAGAACAAGGATTCCTCTTTTGTTTGGATTCCTTTTGATTCAAATACCCTAAGGAAGGAAGCCATCCATCAAGGCTTAAGATCGCGCACGCATGGAGGATTGCCCACGGCGAGAATCCCTCCAGGTAGACTTCCTTTATCTTGTCTTCTTACGTTTGTATATGTCACCATCTCATGCCTACCCCACAATAGTGTAACCATTATGTGCTAGGCGGGGACTTAATGTTGATGGTGGATTTTCATTTAAGGTTAAAATTGTAAAAACCAAAATCATGCGCGATATCTTGTAAAAGATAAAGCCATTAATAAGTGTTGGATACTCCTTCACTTTACTAATTCACCTAGAATGGAGCATGTGGCAACAATCCCATTCTCAGAATTAAATACACGAAATTCATCCAGGTTGGAGCATGTAACAACAATCCCATATACCCCGTGAATTTATAGCATTATTAATTAATGCGTGAGCAGCCTTTGTATTTCCGTACTCATTATCGTGCGGCAGATGATGATCCGAGTGTTGCTCTCGGCAGAGCAACACGAACCTCAAGCATTATAATGAAAGCATGTACGAAATACCCGTATGGAGTTGCAACTCTCGGTGTGTTATACTAGCCCGATTGAGAACTCTCGGTGTGTTATACTAGCCCGATTGAGAACTCTCGGTGTGTTATACTAGCCCGATTGAGCATCCGATCGTCCGTATCGGTCTGGATATGATCTCGTTCATCCAACCTCACCAAATACATTGGATGGCCCGGATCAATTCCATAACCCCTAAGCGGTATGGAATATTCAATGCCAAACCAACGCGACCCCATGGTCGGCCTCCCAAAAATATTGGCATAGCTTGCCAAAACGTCCAAACCGGGCGTATGGACGGAAAACCCTAAATTAGGGTTTGCGGCATATTACATGTGTCGCAAAACAGTCTCAACCATCCATCTTCGCAGGTATAGATGGAGGGCGTAGATGTAGATTCAAAGGGCCCAGAGCATGTCAACACAATCATTGTGGGCCCGCCTACATACCTGACCAATCGGTCAGGACCAACCATGGTTGGTCATCCCACTCGTGCGCCCGAACATAGCATGACGCACGGCCGTGAAACCCAAAATTAGGGTTTTGAGCATCACGAGCGTCCATCTTCTCCGCACGAATGGAGGGTCCCAGTTAGATTAAGCGAGGTCCGGTCATACCAAAGATGACCACCGTGGGCCCGTCTATCCCCTCACTTGATCGGCCAAGGCATATCATGCCCGGCTATCCCAAAACGCGTCCAAACTTGCGTGGTCACACTTCCCAAATTGCAACCGATCTCGACCACTCAACTTCACCCCACGATTTGAGTGGCTTAGATCACGTTTTCATAGGACAAGTATAGGCGTGAATACCATCCTACCACCTACACTCCAGACCGATCGAACAAGACCGACCAAGAATTGGTTGCCTTGGAACGCGCGCCTGAAGATGGCGTGATGTGCGGCTCTTGCGGCACTAGTTTCTGTCACAAATTGATCTCGACCACTCAACTTCACCTGGACGAATTGAGTGGCCCAGATCATACTTTCGTGAGGTAATGGGGTATGGGCGCTGCGCACCGTCATGTCGTTTACACGCATGTATGATCGGCCGGCCAAAATCGTCTCCCAAGCTTGGATTCGACCAAGTCAAGAATGATGCATGCGCACCTCTTCAAAACCCTAATTCCATCAACGGTCGCAGGTGAGTGTCTCAAAGATCATCTCGTCCGTCTAACTTCACCGGCTTGGTTATACAACCCTGGTCAGGAGTTAATTGGTCAGTGAGGCGTCATGGTAATCACCACCCATCACTCTACCACACCATGATGCAAGACTGCATAAAATACACATGATACTTTACAAGTATCAACTTCCTGAATAACGCAGTTATTCAATTTAGCATTATATGCTACCTTTTGTGGGTCCCACGATCCACACATTCTAGACATCAATCATGTCACAAACTGGGGGATACATATTGGGGTATTGGTCTGGGCGGTTTACAACCGTACAAAGGCGTGCAACGCGCCATCACAAGAACGTGTCGGGAAGTCATGGACGGTTAGAGATGACAGAGAAGTGGGCAAGGCCGGTCGTGTAAGACCAACACACACCTCCACTACTCCATCACTCCACTTCTTCCACTTCCCACGAGAGACGTGAATAAGGCTCAAATGACTTGTATAAATAGGTTCTCCTCCCTATTTTCAACACAGGAGAAAAATAACACAAGTCCAGACGAGACAGAAACCAAGTGTTAATACAAAACGTATTCAAACACCCTGAGCCTGCTTGCACCAATCGTAAGCCTGGTCACCTTTCTGTTACAAGTCATAAGCAAGCCAACACCTTCACAATCTCAACACCTTCTTCGCTTCCTCCCTAAGATCAACCCCATCTCCTTCACTTTGTGGCCAAAACAAGTCCTGAACGGCCATTTCTTGGTTTAGGCCGGACTTGCACAGATTGATTTCCGAATCTACAAGCACTCACCACGCAGTGCATTTGTTTAGGGTTTAAATTCATTCCTCATCCACACACCCCAAATTACCAAATCCGGCAGGAATAGTTTTCACCCATAAACAGAAGCGAAACAAGATATTGTGGAATCACAAACGATGGGATGAAGATGTTTGTGACAACTTTTAATCTTACCTATCGGAGATAAATTTCAAGCAAATCTTAGCAAAGATAATACTCAATCACGATAGTAAAAGTAAGATCAGAACACGCAACTACAGAGAAAATAGTTGGGTCTGGATTCATAGTCCCAATGAAGTCTTCAAGTCGTTAACCTGCAAGGTTTTGTGAAAAACCTAAGGTTAAAGGAGAATCGACTCTAGTCGCAACTAGTATCACATAGAAGGTGTGGGGATTAGGTTTCCCAGTTGCTAGAGTTCTCCCTTATATAGTTTTCAAATCAGGGTTTGCAATCTAAGTTACCTTGTTAACAAAGCATTCAATATTCACCGTTAGATGAAATCCTGATTAGAATCAAGCTAATATCTTTAAACCGTTAGATCGAACTTAGCTTGTTATACATATATGAAATGTACCTTCATTTAGGTTTGAGTAATCGTACCTAAACGTGTACACTAGGTTGGCTCAACAATAGTTACTCGAGTTTAGCTATATGAACACTCTCATATCAACCTTATTCGTCTTAAGCACAACTAGTTTAAATGACTCAAATGAAACTAGTTATAAAGTTATTCAATTGTTATATTCTCATAGAAGTATGCTAGAACACAATTGAAGCAAAATCGGTTTGATTCACTCGAATCAATTCATGAACATTATAGCCACGGTTTGCAAAGAATGCATTCCTTATTATATAAATGTATTAGTTCATGAAAAATACGATTTTAGAACTATAACCACTCAAGTATGCAAACATGTACGCATACTTAAGTAGCCGGTCTGAGTTTGGGTTCGCCAGTATGCAAATGTGTACGCATACTTCCAAACACAGCAAAAATTCCCGAACCCAAACCCTTCGCCAGTACGCGTACGGGTATGTGTACTTAGGTACTCGGAATTTCACAACTGACACGTACGCATACGGGTATGCATACTATAGTTCCGGTCATGGATCACATATATGCAAGAACGCATACTATGCTCATAATCAAATGATGGTTAAGTGTTCTAAACTCTATTTCAATCATTGAAACTTTCTTAGAGGATGACAATAGCTGTTTTTACGAACTATTAGCATTAAAGAAATTTCAAGTTGTTGAAATAATCATAACGAAACATTCCAAGTC
The DNA here is from genome assembly GCA_023531295.1 of Papaver armeniacum. Classification (NCBI taxonomy): domain Eukaryota; kingdom Viridiplantae; phylum Streptophyta; class Magnoliopsida; order Ranunculales; family Papaveraceae; genus Papaver; species Papaver armeniacum. The sequence goes on along the minus strand of JAJJWW010011298.1, from coordinate 82,315 downwards.
TACATCAAATGATTATATCACACAAACCATGTAAGATGTTACTCGACGATTTTCACATGATCATCTTTTGACTTTCGTCAAGAATATAAGATGAACTTGGTTGAAGCGAAAGCTTACCAACACATATTTCGAGAAATATATAAGCGAGTGAAATTCAGCTCGAAATCTCAAATGTGCATAATCGAATACTATATAGTAATACAACTTTTGTTTCAATATAGGAGATAAAGTAGAAATAGACTTTCCAAGAGATAGATGAGTTTTAGTCTCCACATACCTTTTGTTGATGAAGTTCCACAAGCTCGCCTTAGTAGTTCTTCGTCTTCAATTGATGAACACCGTGAAGTCTAATGCTCAACTACACAATCTATCCTAGTCCGAGACATTACTATAAGTAGACTAGAAATCAAGAATTATAGTTTTGATCACTAACATTGACAAACAAGCTTGAGATAGGAACGCTTGCGAGTTCGACCGAGCAGTGCTCTAACAATCTCCCACTTTGTCAATTTTAGTGACAAAACTATCAATGCATATGGATTACAAAATAAATAAACTTTGTAGCTTCTCATCCAAATGCTTGATCTCCTTGGTTCTTCAACATTACTCGAAATCTTCGTCACTTCCAAGTACTCCAATGATTCTAAATGTGTTCAATTCAGCATCATAGTTGTTGAAGATCCGTAGCAATAACAATGAGAAAACAGTTGCTCTCAATCATTGTTATACAACGTCATAGTATTATTACACAGCATCAAAGTTCAATTGTATCACAACTTTGACAACAATACTATGGTGATATGTATCACTCCCCCTTAGTCAATACTTCATCTCACATGAAAACCACTCCCCCTTACATAATGAACGTAAACCATATGTATCTGTAGTGTGAACTACACATTAATTCTCCCCCTTTTTGTTAATATAAATTGGCAAAGGTACGAAAACTAGTGGAATCCTCATGAAATTTTCATAGAGATACTTCATGACCAAAAGAGAACTACATACCAACTTGTTTCGATGATTTCCCATAGTCGAAACTTAGTGTATTCATCAAGGAGTTTATAAAGATATAAGATAACTCCTACAATATTCCACAGCCGCACTCCCCATAAAAATTTGGCAATTAAGCACAAGTTCAATTATGAACTCTCCTCCATAAAATGTCATTCCCGAAAGAACAACAAGAGCGACCTTACTTTCACAAGAAAAGAAGGATTTCTTTGGACTTTTACAATTCACATGAAACATGAATTTGTATCCAAAAATCACAATTGAATTAACCACAATGAAAATGATCAATTCAATTGGCCATGCTCAAGATAAGAGAACTTACGAAGCAACACAATACATACACAAAGATGTGGATCAGGGAAGGACCAATACTGCAGAATAATCAAAGATTCATTCTATTTTTCATCACTATTTGCACAATGACATATAATAGACTTAATCTTTGTAACCAAAAGTTCATCTTATCTTCCATCAATATTTGCATAATGACATAATAGGCTTAACTTTTGTAGTCAAAAGTTCATTCTATCTTTTATCAATATTTTCATACCGACATGTAATAGAGTTAACTTTTGAGCATATATGGGACAATCAAGGTTCACGGACGTAAACAACATATCCCATAACAATTTGAAATATATAAAACCATAAAGATAAATACTGCAAAAATCATCTTCCAAATAACTTAGAATTTAAATAAATAAATCTAAAAACATTGCAAGATGAAAACGTTGGCAATAGCTATGTGTACTCACAATAATGGCTATTCCAAACCCTAGTTATCCTTCTTAAAAACACAAGAATAAATTCTCATAAGAAGTTTCCTAGACAATAAGAACAAAAACAACTCTAAAAGAAACGAACACGATCACAAGCTAAAATCAGCGTTCATATACGGAAGCTTCATGGGATTCAAGTCCTTCAAGCTTGTGACAGATGGTATCGACTGCACCTTCGGACACGATACACTTCTTGAGACGATCCTTAACATGTGTTTTCATGAGAGCAAGGTCAGAGTTAACCATTTTAAACTCAGTTCTTAACATACCAAGGTTTTTTAAGGTATCAACAAGAAGCAGTTTTGCATCGTTAAATTGACCGATACAATCTTGAACAACTTCAGCAGAAATCTCTTCATCATCCTCAATGTCTGAAAGATTATCATGAGATTGAGTAGAGGTGTCATTGACTTCCACAAGAGATATTTTCTCCTCTTCTTCAAAACCAAAACCCTTATCCAGAAAACCTTTTGCAAAGTTACAAGATCCCGAAGGAGATGCCATTCTTGACAAGAAAAATAACCTGGAGTACACGTACTCTTTGAAAGCTGTTATTTAAATGGTTTCTCAGGAAAACAGATTTTAGGCTTTCCAAAGTTGGTTCGTGATATGTACCATGGGTACCCGTACGAACGAAAACTTGGCCCATAGGAGAAAAGAACCAAAGCAACTAAGGATGCAATCCAAAGAGACTGTTTGCAACGCAGTATTTTGTCGAGTGAAAATTTTCACAAGTCTTAGCTCGATAATTTTACATTCTCACAAGAGAAAAATTTAGAGCAAAAGAGTAGCAATTTTTGACACAATAAAATTTCAAAAAGAAATAAAAAAAAAATAATTGTCAAAACACAAATACAAATACTTATGCAAACATGTTTGTGAATGATAATCCGGCTAGGAACGATAAGAAAATAGCTAGAGAATCAGAAAACACTTTGCCATCAAGTATACCTGATTATATCTCACTCTACCAGGATTTTTGTGAGTGAGATTTCATCCTTGTGATAAATTAGCACAAGTATGAGCCTTGAGCTCATCAAATGAAAGTTGTTTTCGGTTAAAACTCTTTCTCCTGATCTTTGGAGGAAAACCCTTTTGATGCGAAAAGTTATCATAAAACTTACTATCATCAAAATACGACACATAGTATGTACTCTTACCTGAAGAATTTTGACTAGAGGGAATTAACAGCATGTTAATGATTTCTTTATATCCTTCAATTATCAGATTTAGGTTGTCTTCCATATCTCCATTTTTGCTTCCTTCTTCTAGTACCTTTTTCACATCACGAACAACATTATCTCCCTTTTTAATAGAAGAAGATCCTTGAGCTATTCTTGGACGAAATGGTTTAGGAAGACTGTTTTGCATTTGAACATTTGAGAAACACATCGAACTGACTTTCCTGGTAGGGTACACAGGGTGAGTACTAAAACCAATTGGTTTAGACATACGAATGTCAGTTACACCTTTGAGAATTAAATCTAACGTGTGTTGAAGACGAACAATAGAATTATCATTCAACCTAGATTTTCTCTTTTGTTCACCATGTCCTTTTGAATCACAAAAGAGACACACTTTCTAACCACCTGAGTGATTAAATAGAATAGTCTTAACACCATCGTTGGGAGATGTCTTCCTTCCATGTGATGTGGATGTTCCTTGATTAGATAAAGACATAAGCATATTCTTTTCAACGGGAAGGGATTTCAATTTTGCTTCTGCAACTGAATTTTTTAAAGTTAAATCAGAAGCATTTGGTATAGTGGACTCTTTGGAACATTCTTGAACAGAGAGTTTACTCAAAAGAAGTTCAATTTCCAAAGCATCCTCTTTGAGTTTTTCCTCAAGCAAAGTTCGTGAAGAACAGACTGAGGCGTTTTCCTCTCGAAGGACCTCTAGAAGAGAATCACACTCATTTACCATACCAACAAGAGCATTGACTTTGTTTTTCAACCGGTTGAAATTATCAGCCTGGATTCTAACAAGTTTTAGAATCACTGCACTCTCTTTGGCTGCTTACCTTTCAACTTCAGAGTCAGACTCGTCAGTAAGGTAATCCGGGTAACACTTGTCAATGGAAGTCTGTTTCGTTAGAACACTAGGTTCGTCTATATCCGAGATTGACAAATCTTTCTCTTTAATAAATTTCATAGAAACAAAACTTTTGTTTTTGGTGATGCGTTTATCAGAGATAACACTTCTGTCCATATTCAGATCGCCAAAAAAAAAAGACTTATGAGGTCATAAATGTGTTCTCCTGCTCTGATAAAAATTTAAAAGCGGCGGTCTAACAACCACACCCAATATTTCGTTCGGCAATATGAATAGACAAACTCCAATATACTTTCATGAGAATCAACTAGACGGTCAGACTCAATCTACAGAAAAATATATCAAAGAGCTATATCTCAATTTCTCAATTCAATCTGCAATCAAACAAATAGGAATTTGCGAGCCCGATTGAATAAGAGAAATAACTTGGATGGTATCACAAACCAATATCCAAGTGTCAATCGATTCAATCAACAACCCAAAGGTCGGATTCAAAAACTGATTGAACTTAACGCACAACCTGTGATATTTCAATTATACAACAAAACAAAATATAATGCGGAAAATAAATAACATAGACACCAGAATTTTGTTAACGAGGTAAACTGCAAATGCAGAAAAATCCCGGGACCTAGTCCAACTTTAAAGACCGCACTTGATTAAGCCGCTACAGACGCTAGCCTACTACCAATGAACTTCGGACTGGAATGTATTTGAGCCCTAATTAATCTCACACTGATCAAGGTACAGCTGCGCTCCTTATGTCACTGAACCCCAGCAAGATTCTACGCACTTGATTCCCTTAGCTGATCTCACCCACAACCAAGAGTTGCTACGACCCAAAATCGAAGGCTTGATAAACAAATCTGTCTCACACAGAAAAGTCTATTGGAATAGATTAATCTGTCTCCCACAGAAATACCTACGAGTTTTGTTCCGTCTTTTGATAAATCAAGGTGCACAGGAACCAATTGATAAACCGGACTTATATTCCCGAAGAACGGCCTAGTATTATCAATCACCTCACAATAATCTTAATCGTATGGAAGCGAAACAAGATATTGTGGAATCACAAACGATAAGAGGAAGATGTTTTGACTACTTTTAATCTTACCTATCGGAGATAAATCTCAAGCAAATCTTAACAAAGATAATACTCAATCACGATAGTAAAAGTAAGTTAGAACACGCAACTATGAGAAAATAGTTGGGTCCGGCTTCACAATCCCAATGAAGTCTTCAAGTCGTTAACCTACAAAGTTTGTTGAAAACCCTAAGGTTAAAGGTGAATCGAATCTAGTCGCAACTAGTATCACACGTAAGTTGTGGGGATTAGGTTTCCCAGTTGCTAAAGTTCTCCATTATATAGTTTTCAAATCAAGGGTTTGCAATCTAAGTTACCTTGTTAACAAAGCATTCAATATTCACCTTTAGATGAAAACCCGATTAGACTCAAGATAATATCTTTCAACCGTTAGATCGAACTTAGCTTGTTATACATAAATGAAATGTAACTTCATTTAGGTTTGAGTAACCATACCTAAACGTGTACATTAGGTTGGCTCAACAATATTTAACCAAAGTTTAGCTATATGAACACTCTCATATCAACCTTATTCATCTTAACCATAACTAGTTCAAATAACTCAAATGAAACTAGTTATAAAGTTGTTCAATTGTTATATTGTCAAAGAAGTATACAAGAACATAATTGAAGCAAAATCGGTTTGATTCACTCGAATCAATTCATGAACATTATATCCACGGTTTTCCCAAAATGCATTCCTTATTATATAAATGTATTAGTTCATGAACACACCGATTTTAGAACTTTAACCACTCAAGTATGCAAACGTGTACGCATACTTAAGTAGCCGGTCTGAGTTTGGGTTCGCCAGTATGCAAACGTGTACGCATACTTCCAAACACAGCAGAAATTCCCGGACCTAAGCCCTTCGCCAGTACGCGTACGGGTATGTGTACTTAGGTACTCGGAATTTCACGACTAACATGTACGCATACGGGTATGCATACTATAGTTCCGGTCATGGATCACATATATGCAAGAACGCATACTATGCTCATAATCCAATAATGGGTAAGTGTTCTAAACTCTATTTCAATCATTAAAACTTTCTTAGAGGATGACAATAGTTGTTTTCACGAACTATTAGCATCGAAGCAATTTTCAAGTTATTGAAATAACGAAACATTCCAAGTCTACATCAAATGATTGTATCACACAAACCATGTAAGATGTTACTCGGCGATTTTCACATGATCATCTTTTGACTTTCGTCAATAATATAAGATGAACTTTGTTGAAGCGAAAGCTTACCAACACATATTTCGAGAAATATGTAAGCGAGTTAAACTCAGCTCAAAATCTCAAATGTGCATAATCGAATACTATATAGTAATACGACTTTTGTCTCAATATAGGTAATAGAGTAGAAATAGACTTTCCAAGTGATAGATGAGTTTTAGTCTTCACATACCTTTTGTTGATGAAGTTCCACAAGCTCTCCTTAGTATTTCTTCGTCTTCAATTGATGAACGCCGTGAAGTCTAATGCTCAACTACACAATCTATCCTAGTCCGAGACATTACTATAAGTAGACTAGAAATCAAGAATTATAGTTTTGATCACTAACATTGACAAACAATCTTGAGATATCAATGCTTGCAAGTTCGACCGAGCAGTACTCTAACAATCTTTCCCTTTGTCAATTTTAGTTACAAAACTATCAATACATATGGATTACAAAATAAATAAACTTTGTAGCTTCTCATCCAAATGCTTGATCTCCTTGGTTCTTCAACATTAATCGAAATCTTCATCACTTCCAAGTACTCCAATGATTATAAATGTGTTAACCTCAACATTATAGTTGTTGAAGATCCGTAGCAATAACAATGAGAAAACAGTTGCTCTCAATCATCGTTATACAATGTCATAGTATTATTACACAAAATCAAAGTTCAATTATATCACAACTTTGACAACAATACTATGGTGATATGTATCACTCCCCCTTAGTCAATACTTCATCTCACATGAAAACCACTCCCCCTTACATAATGATCCGTAAACCATATGTATTTGTAGTGTGAACTACACATTAATTCTTCCCCTTTTTGTCAATATAAATTGGCAAAGGTACGAAAACTAGTGGGATCCTCATGAAATTTTCATAGAGATACTTCATGACCAAAAGAGAACTACATACCAACTTGTTTCGATGATTTCACATAGTCGAAACTTAGTGTATTCATCAAGGATTTTATAAAGATACAAGATAAATCCTACAATATTCCACAGCCGCACTCCCCACAAAGATTTGGTAATTAAGCACAAGTTCAATTAAGAACTCCCCCCCATAAAATGTCATTCACGAAAGAACAACAAGAGCGACCTTACTTTCACAAGAAAAGAAGGATTTATTTGGACATCAACAAATTACATGAAACATGAATTTGTATCCAAAAATCTCAATTGAATTAACCACAAGGAAAATGATCAATTCAATTGGCCATGCTCAACATAAGAGAACTTACGGAGCAACACAGTACATACACAAAGATGTGGATCAGGGAAGGACCAATGCTACGGAATAATCAAAGATTCATTCTATTTTTCATCACTATTTGCACAATGACATATAATAGACTTAATCTTTGTAACCAAAAGTTCATCCCTTCTTCCATCAATAATTGCATAATGACATAATAAGCTTAACTTTTGTAGTCAAAAGTTCATTCTATCTTTTATCAATATTTTCATACCGACATGTAATAGAGTTAACTTTTGAGCATATATGGGACAGTCAAGGTTCACGGATGTAAACAACATATCCCATAACAATTTGAAATATATAAAACCATAAAGATAAATACTGCAAAAATCATCTTCCAAATAACTTAGAATTTAAATAAATAAATCTAAAAACATTGCAAGATGAAAACGTTGGCAATAGCTATGTGTACTCACAATAATGGCTATTCCAAACCCTAGTTATCCTTCTTAAAAACACAAGAATAAATTCTCATAAGAAGTTTCCTAGACATTGTAGAGCTTTCTCAGGGCATCTACTGAGAAATCCTTCTCATTATTGAAAAACCCATTGATAATGTGATCATTTAGTGCCTCCAAATCTTCAGAAATATCAGTTAACTCACTAAGTTCTCTTTTCAGTCCACGCAAGGTGTTCTTTGTAAGAGACAACATTTGTTCATAGTGAGATATTTCTTCTAAAGATGAAACGATTTGAGATTTTAAATTATTTCTTTTTCTGATGAAATCTTTCACCATTGCCCTGAAGTTATTATCACAATGACAAACAGACAAAAGGCAGTTAGAGGAAGATCCTGAATCATTAATCGACGCCTTCACCTTTTTCATCCTCGGGGACTGGATTCCTTCACATAGATACACATTGACAGCTTCTACTGCATCCCTTTTTGTGATACCTCTAGTTATAGGTGCCATGAGACTGTATCTTTCAAAGAGAAAAAAAAAATGAAGTACAATTTTGATTAAAAATGAACATAAATAGACTTATAATATAACTAACCCTAAAGAAACTTTGAAAAAGTATCCACGGTTCATGATCCATTATCTATCTTAACAACAAAATATTCACTTGCTCAAAATAACTTTTAGTTATAAATAGACTATAAAATAAACACCATATTTTACAGGACTTGAGCAACCTTGATGTGATCCTTATTCTCAAGTCACAAATAAGGATACATGATGAGTGCCAAATATTGCATATTTCTACATCTATTTATTGGCATTTAACTCATCTTTTGTGCTCAGAAATCAGATATTATCCCATATTCTGTATTTTCCTTGTGTTCAAGAATAAATATTTGTACTAATTAATTTTGTGTTTTTAGGTAATAAATAAAGTTCGGAGAATCTGAGGAGCCAAAAGAGCAAGAAAATTGGAGAAGAGCGTCTATGGAACAGAAAGCCAAAACCCGCGCGCGCAACAGTTGCAACCCAACAAGGAGCAACCCATCTACAAGACATGGGCTTGAGCAATCCAAGATCCAGCCCATAACCCGAATGCATGCTCCATTCTTCCTGAGCCGTTGAGATTTCTTCCCCTAGATCCGACGCTCGCTCCATCCTTCTCATCGAAGATTGCTGCACCCGCTCAACAACAAAACCGCATATACCCTAACCATCGACCAAACCTCCCACATCCCCATTTCTTTTCTCTTTATTTTCTCTCCTCCCCCGACAAACTCAGAGAAGCCATCCCCTTCTCTTCTTCTCCGACCAAACCCTATTGCAGCGCCACCTTCATCCTCACCCGACACCACATCCACCAACAGCACAGCCGCACCACCTTCACCCCCCTACTTGCTCTCTATCTCACTCATAGCTTCTTCTCTAGAAGCTAAGTCTGAGATAGGAAGAACTAGGGTTAGGGTTTCAGCATCAGTGAGGGGAACATCAATTGATAGAGTTGCAGAGCCAATTTTACATAGGGAACCACTGATTCAGCGGTTATGGTGAGTGGGTTTACATTTATTGTCGAATTGTAGAGTTAGAGAGAATTAGGGTTTGGAGTATAAATAGAGGTGAACTGTGTATGTGAATGGGTATGCCTGGGCTAGCCAGAGCACAAGTTTAGTTTACAATTTTAATCTGTTTTCATCATGTTTGTAATGTTCTAATTTACTTTGCTAGGATTAAAAAATGAAACCCTAGTTCATTGTTCTGATATTCAACTTTATTTGAGTTGTTTTTTTGCATGTTAAATTATAAGAGAAGTTCAATTCCAGCACATCAATGCTTTGCTCTCACAATGGATGCCATGTATCCATTGTAGTTAGGATAACATTGTGTGAGTGTGTTTCAAATTCAAGCTTCAACCATTACTGCTAACCATTTGATTAGTTGTGCTTAATTAGACAACTAGTGCCCTGAGTTAGTACCTTTAGCTGATAATTGAACTATCCCCTGGTGAAACCCCTTAATTAAGTGGTAGCCTGACACACTTCCCTTACCTGTAATAGGAGCAAGAACACTCAAATTAGTTGAATCTCATAACTTGAATTAGTGGTGGATTTGATAATCCTAGTGCCTACAATTTCAATACTTATATTTCATTTTGCTTTTAGTTTTGTAACCTTCAACTCAGTCGTATCGACACCACAGCTCATACAACTCTGTCACTTCACTAGAAATCAGTTAGAATAAGCCTTAGATCACCTCTACAGCACCCCATTTCCCTGTGGATCGACCTGTGCTTGCCCGTGTCTCCAATAGACACTGTGCACTTGCAGTATTACAAGTAGGCATAAAAATAAACGACATTCCCAAGCCTACCAAGTTTTTGGCGCCGCTGCCGGGGAACTGGTAGTGTGTTGTATGTTCATTAGTGCTTACTTCACTGTTTTTCAACCCACCATTGTATATATATACTGTGATTTTTTGTTTTTAGTCCCTCATTAGTATAACTTAGCTAAGGTTTTTCTTTTTCTTGCATCCTTTATATTCTTACATCTTGTAACTGCATTTTAGCAAGCCTGTCTTTGTAACCATAAACTCCTGCCATCTGTTACATATATTAGTTAGATTAGTATTTCTTACTTGTAGCTTACATCTCATCTGTCAAACTTTGGTAGTGTGCCCTGTCGATTATTGCTTGCCTCACTGTTTTCATTTTAAACTTTGTATATATGTGTTAGAGTCTATCTTGTTGTCTACTGCTGTAGTATAACTTCAATAGTTTCTATATCTTGTTGTTAGCTTAGTGTATCAATCACCCATGTATTCTCCTTCACATGTGGTTAGCTTTTGTTGTAGTGTCTTTAAACTCTGCATCTCCATCTCACCTTGTAATTCTCAGCTGCTCTAGGCCTGCAGTTTACTTGGCTGAGTTGCATCATAAACTTGTACATCTCTGCATCATTGGATAAATATTTCATCCCCTGTAACTTGATCTGCCCTGAACAGATAGCCAAGTGCAGAGGTTAACTTCATACTTCAAGTATTGCTCTCTTGCTTTGAATTGTGCAATATTGAGAACTGAAACTCTCTCTTGAGTAACAGGTACAAGCTGTGTAGCTGAGCAAACCCAAGGAAGAGAAGGGGGAGCAGCAAGGATCGATTTGTGGAATTGCCTAAACCCAGTTTTATACTGGTGGTAGTGTATCTCAAACCCTGCTTACCTGAATGACTCCATGATAGTTGAGTTGCATGCTAGTTGAGTGTGATATCTCTTGTGATGTATCCCTGAGCCAAATAATACCATGATGTATGAATATGTGATTTTGCCACCTCCTTCATAAGACTTACCTCACTGCAATTCACATTTCTACTCTGTGGATTTATGCAATACATTGAATCATCATTGTATAGGCACCTGTATCAACCTTGCATAACAAATTAGCTATCCTGTTAGGTATTGCTTACACCTGAGATCATTGTTCTGTGAGCTCTATACTCTTAACTTCCATTGCCCTGTGCCCAACTCCAGCCCCTGAAGCTGTGAGTTGAGCTGTAACTTGGATAGCCAAGTTAGCTGAAAGCTCAAGTGGAGTCAACTGTGACAATTGACATCAACTCAGACCATTGACATCAACTGAGTGAGTTGATGCCACACACCCTCTACCCTTATGCATGCTTGATCTTGTTGTAGACCTTGTATGAGCTATCATCTGCCAAGATTGCTGCCAGTATCACTTGTGCAACCCTGAAAGTCTGCCTTCAACTGAGCTAAGCCATCTGCCCTGCAATTTTTGGGTTTAACCTGTGAAAAGTAATATCAACCAAGCCAGTTGACACACCCTGAGCATGCTGTAGAGTTCTAGCATTGCCTATTTGCTGTGCCTTTGCTACATCTGTGGAGTTGTATCTACATAAAGCTGATTTTTAATCTCTATGATGCTTTGAACTGTTATGCTTTGAAGTGTTAGCATCAACTTCTGCAATTTGTGTGTGAATTAGCTTTTTCAATTGTGTTATCAGCATCCCTGTGTGAATCAGCTCCTAAAATATGTGTGAACCTTTGGCGTTTGAGTGAGTGTTGAATAGCTGAATTAGTGATAGCAACTAGCTTGGTTTTCAAATACACAACCCAGCACATGATTCACCTTGAGTGAGCACATCCATTACCCTGTGCACATCACAAAATTTTCAAATACACAACAACAGGGCAGTGCATAAACTATGCTGTGCTGTGTAAACCTGCCAGTGCTGTATCATTTTTGAAAATTTGTGTGTCTCAGTGCTGTGTACAAATTGTGTTGTGCACCATTTCTGTTTTGCTCTGTGCACAAGACCAGTGCATAAGCTTGAGCTCCACTCAAACCTGTGATGTGTAAGCTTGCCAATTTGTGCATACAACCTGCACAAAAACAACTTGTGCATAAGCCCTGAAGCCCATAACCTGGGCTGAACATAAGCTGCAACCTACAAAACTGGGCTGGAACCCAGTTCCACTGGGCTGTGCATTTGCACACAACCTGGGCTTTACATAATCTGAGCTGAATCCCACTGCGTAACAAACCAAAGCCCACATAAACCAAAGCCCACATAATTGGGCCGTACAACAACTGGGCTTTGCATCACTTGGGTTTACCTTCCCTGTTTTGAAACATCATTGGTTATACATGCTTGATGTGTGCTAAGCTATGCTTCTTTTTGAGTTCACATTGAGTTGCTAGATCATGTCAGGATTTTGGTCTGCAACTGGGGATGAAAACAAACCCATCAGAGAACTTGCTTACGGGCATGATTCATGTTATGAAATCCCCACAGTCCATGATGATTTTAGGGAGTATTATGATCCATCTCAGGGCCCTGACCTTGAATGCATGTACCCTAATCATTTTGCACAGATGTATCATTCACCACAGTGGGGAGTTGAACAAATTTATACTCCCCCGACCTCGTATATGCACTCAGTGGAAGAAAACCTCATGCTCATAGAGCAAAACAATGATATATTTGAATTAAATGCAATGCATGATCATCCATTTAGCAACATGTCTGAATTTCCCTTGTGTAGTGAACCCTGTGCACAACCATATAATGATCATTCATATGAAACATGCATACCCACTAGTGAAGAATCCCCTTCAAGTGAACAGCTTTACTTGTTCTTAAGGATGAACCTGATTCATTTACAAAAAGAATAATGGAGGGAAGTTCATGATAGGATGATTATTGTCCCTAATAAAGAAAATCTTGAAAATAGTGTTTCTATTCCTACTCATGCAACTAACACTGAATATGAACCTAATCTAGAGGTAAATGAGTACACTAGAAATGCTAATAGGGAAATGCATTTTTGTTATGAGGAGGATGATGATGAATATGATATGTTAGAAGAGCATGTATATGATGAAAATATGGTGAGAACCTTGGATTCAGAGACATTTAGTTTCTCTTCTGTGAACCCTATGAATGATGCTTATTCTAATATTCATACATGTGATGTTGAATTGGGGCCTGTGCAATTGTTCTGTGAAAGTGAGCATGCTATATCACCTGTTTGTAACTTGGGGAATGCTAAGACTTTCGTTGACACAGATAATTCAATGCATGAAATTGATGTGTCTGATTCAATGCCTAGGTTACAGCATGATGTTATGCATGAGGTTGAAATTTTGAATAATGATGATTATGACATGGAGATTGATGAATTGTTCTATGCAGGTGAACATGATTTACCTTCTTTTTCTGACCTTAGGAAAGTGTGTGATGGTGCAAATGATCTTATACATGAAAACAACTTAGATGTACCTAATCTCTCTCCTAAGGCACAGATTGAAACTCCTCCACCAAACCTAGGTGTAGTTTGTAACAAAATTGCAAAACCAACTTTTCTGAAAATGCCTAATTTAGGCATAGAGCTTTGTGCTTCCCAAGTCCTCTTCGACTATTTTGCATCAAAGTATAACACTTTTAAGGAGCCACAGTTGGAATGTGTATATCTGCTTGTTCTTAGCAAAACTCATTTTGAGTTAGACCTTTTGCATGATGTACCTTTAAAATTGCAAGATTTTGTGCTCAAGAACACATCTGTTGACAAGTTTAGGTTTGGGGGTAACTTGTTCACGTATGCAATCTTTCCTGCACTCTCATGTTATATCTGTGTAAGGCTATTGATGTTTGTACATATTGTCTTTTGGGTTGATCCTCAACTCTTTAGATTGTTGGTGTATGGTGAATTTTCATTGTATATAATCCAGTTGGACTTGTTAAATTTTCTTTCTTGAATCGGTTGAGTCTTCTTGTGCATATATTGTGCTAATCCGATATGATCTCCACTGAGAATGTTGGATTCTAGCCTTGACTAATGAAGCTCTAACCTTGCTCCCGCCGACATACCGGTATCTCTTCCCTTTTCTCTTATCAGCATAGTTCTCATGGTATGTGACTGTTTATTATCTGTTGAAACATTGAGGACAATGTTTGATTTAGGTTTGGGGGTGCATTTGCATATAGAGTTTTTAGTCTTTCTTTGTTCAAAAAAAAAGAAAAAAAGAAAAAAAGAAAAAAATTAAAAATTTTCAAAACTCTTGCATAAAAACCTCCAACTTTTAGAGATTTTAGAGTCACTAGCATGATTCTAGCTATGTTTACATAGAGAGTCTGGCCGAAATAACGTAACTTGGAAGTCTTGGAGAACACAATCGGGTTTCGTAGTTGATTAGAGCGTTAAAGTTGGATTTAACCATACCGAGGGCGAATTAGGTGCTGTTTAGATATTCGGTAGTAGAATTGTGATCACCCATAGTGGAGACTACCCATTTTACATCAAGCGAGGTACCGACCTTCACTCTTTGCGACTTTCTAGAAAAGCTGTTAGAGTGTGTGTCACCGTACGTCAATTCCGGGTAGGAATGGTGAGCTACCCAACTTCGCACCACTTTCAGCACTATTTTTGATCTCTTGAGTGCTAATTTTGTCAATCATGAGGGTGACGTTTAAAGATGAAAACTCCTTCTAAATATCGATTTGCGGTTAGCATCACTCTCTCTCCCTCTCAACAACATCAACACATTCATAGAAACACATCATCGTCAGCAAGCGGAGCATCATCATAATATTTGAAGAAAAGTTGAGATAGTCCAAGGTTTACAAGCAACAAAGAAAAAGAAGATGAGAATTAATGAAGTTTGTGAAAAATTGAGTTTTATTGTTTTATTGTAATTTTCAAGAGTATCAAAAAAAAAAAAAAAAAAAAAAAAAAATTGTTTGTCAAGTTTTTGTAAAGTTCAGAAGTTCATCATCAGCTATTGAAAACCGAAGACCGAAGATTGAAGACGTTTCTATGAATGCTGAGAGAGAGTAATGTTAATTGCCGATCGGGTGAGAAGGTAAGTGAGTACTCCCATCCTTGCTAATGGTTGATTTCCTTTCTTAGAGATCATCGAAAAGATTCTTTTGTCCACACTTCGTGGAGTCTCCGTAAATTATTTCGGAAGGTTATCCTTCTTACCTTCAACGTGTGCGGGATTTCTCTCTTTATTCCTGCCTGCACACATGAGAGACTAAAAAGCGATCTTTTTGAGTGCAATTATCATAAAACCCTAATGGTGAGGCGAAGTCGAGGCTTATGATCACAATCGAATCCGAATTCTTTCATATGGTATGGTTACTTCTCGCTCGGCACTTAAGGATGAGAATGCGTTCTTTGGTAGTTCTAACTTCGTGTTACTAGCATGCGAAACTCTATGTCCTCATAGCTCCTTGGATGCTTGAGACTCTTTTACACTCTGAAGTTGGAGAAGGTTTTGTGGGTACACCTCTGGTAAACCCTCACGAGACTACAACTCGTCCACTAGGGACACCTAGGGGTTTAAAGGCTTAGTGCATACGCTAAATGCATTCGAGAGACCAGCGACAGTGGTATAGTTAGGATTTCTTAATTTCTATTTCACTTGAGGACAAGTAAAATTCAGGTTTGGGGGTATTTGATGAGTGCCAAATATTGCATATTTCTACATCTATTTATTGGCATTTAACTCATCTTTTGTGCTCAGAAATCAGATATTATCCCATATTCTGTATTTTCCTTGTTTTCAAGAATAAATATTTGTACTAATTAATTTTGTGTTTTTAGGTAATAAATAAAGTTCGGAGAATCTGAGGAGCCAAAAGAGCAAGAAAATTGGAGAAGAGCGTCTATGGAACAGAAAGCCAAAACCCGCGCGCGCAACAGTTGCAACCCAACAAGGAGCAACCCATCTACAAGACATGGGCTTGAGCAATCCAAGATCCAGCCCATAACCCGAATGCATGCTCCATTCTTCCTGAGCCGTTGATATTTCTTCCCCTAGATCCGACGCTCGCTCCATCCTTCTCATCGAAGATTGCTGCACCCGCTCAACAACAAAACCGCCTATACCCTAACCATCGACCAAACCTCCCACATCCCCATTTCTTTTCTCTTTCTTTTCTCTCCTCCCCCGACAAACTCAGAGAAGCCATCCCCTTCTCTTCTTCTCCGACCAAACCCTGTTGCAGCGCCACCTTCATCCTCACCCGACACCACAGCCACCAACAGCACAGCCGCACCACCTTCACCCCCTACTTGATCTCTATCTCACTCATAGCTTCTTCTCTAGAAGCTAAGTCTGAGATAGGAAGAACTAGGGTTAGGGTTTCAAAGATCGATGAGGGGAACATCAATTGATAGAGTTGCGAGCCAATTTTACAGAGGGAACCACTGATTCAGCGGTTATGGTGAGTGGGTTTACATTATTGTCGAATTGGAGAGTTAGATAGAATTAGGGTTTGGAGGTATAAATAGAGGTGAACTGTGTATGTGAATGGGTATGCCTGGGCTAGCCAGAGCACAAGTTTAGTTTACAATTTTAATTTGTTTTCATCATGTTTGTAATGTTCTAATTTACTTTGCTAGGATTAAAAAATGAAACCCTAGTTCATTGTTCTGATATTCAACTTTATTTGAGTTGTTTTTTTTTGCTTAAATCATAAGATAATTTCAATTCTTGCACTTCAATACTTTACTTTCACAATGAATGCCATGTATCCATTGTAGCTAGGATAAAACTGTGTTGACTGTGCTCAGCTCAAGCCTTAGAGATAGTTGCCAATCCCTTGACTAGTTGTGCTTAATTAGATAATTAGTGCTCTGGCTTGGTACTCTAGTTGTTAATTGAATTATCATATTGGTGAAACTCCTTAGATAAGTGATAGTCTTGACACATTGTCCTTATCTGTCACAGGAACAAGAACACTCAAACTAGTTGAAGCACATAACCTGATTTAGTGGTGGATTTGATAATCCTAGTACCCTTCATACTCTCTACTTGTAGTTCACTGTGATTTTATTGTTATAACCTACAACTTGTCGTAAAGACATTAAACAATCCCATATTTGTGACACTCGTTGCAGAAATCAGTTAAGAAACCTTTTGATCATTCACACACACTCCATTTCTCTGTGGTTCGACCTGTACTTGCCACTGCCTCCAAAGGCACTGTGCACTTGCAGTTTAACACGTAGGAAAAGCATCTTTAGAAGCCTACCAATACATTACACAACTTTTAGTAGATAGTAATGGAGTAAACAAAATATTCACTTCTTGTGTCACAAGGTGACATATCAAGGTTTGTTGAATAAACAGACTTACCTCGTCTGACTCTGATTCTTTTAGACATCTTCTTCTTGTACTTAGGTGTTTGATGTTTTTCCAGAGTCAGATTCATCCTTTGCATGTCATTTTGAAGTTTGGAAATTCTTTTGTTATTTTTCTTGAATTTTCAACACTTACTTTGAACATGACTTGCACTTCCACAAAACGAGCACAACAGAGAAGAGTGTTTTCTTTGTAGGGATGACTCATGTTTATCACAACCTTCGAGACTAGATGTTCCGGAACTGGACGGAACAAACGAGTTGATTGTGCTCACAGTCTTATTTCTGAACCCTAAACCTTTTGTGTTCCTAAAAGCCTTTTGACCAAATAACATTGCTGAAATATTGTCGGAGCTTCCTGACAACCTTTGCAGGGCACACTTGGGAGAATTAATCTCCTTTTCTTTTAGAGATAGGGTTCTGGTGAATTCATCATTAAGACAATCGATCTCAAGAGTTTTCACCTGAAGTGATGATTCAAGTTTCTCCAATAAAATCTTCACTTTCATCCAAGAAATCTAAAATCTCAGTGTCAGACTCGCATCCTGAATCGGAATTTGAGTTAATGGAAACTTCTGCCGAGAGGGCTAAAAGTTCTGAACATGCTTAGTGAGTATGTATATCATTGACACCCTAAGATATTTCTTCTTGAACTGAATCATCAAAAGCATTAGAGAGAGAAGGCAGTCTATCGGATCCCTTACTTTTCTTCACAATATTCTTGATCTTTTGTGTAATCAGTGATCTGTTAGAATTAGATTGATTAAAACAACATTCATCGGCCCATGACAAGTTAGAAGCTTCACTTGTAATGGTCACAGCATTGAACGCAGACGCTCTGAATGTATTCTGATCATGATCAAGTAATTTTAACTTTCTAACAAGAGAATTTCTGGAAAGAGTATCAAGGTTATTTCCCTCAACGATGGCATGCTTCTTAGAATCGTATCTGGATGGCAACGATCTGAGAATTTTCATCACAATGTCCTTTTCAGGAATAGTCTTACCCAATGCAAAAGATGCATTAACAACACTTTGTGATTAAACTCATTAAACGAATCTTCATCTGCCATACAAAGGTTTTCCCAATCAGAATTTAGGTTTTGAAGCCTAGCTTCTTTTCACAGTATTCCCTTCAAATACGTTTCTAAGATATCCCAAGCATCTTTAGACTTTGTGCAAGTAGTCACATGATGCTGGAGCTCTGGGGTAATGGCATGGATGATAACATTTAATCCGTCAGAATTTTGCTTTGCAGCAAGAATCTTGGCAGCATCATATTTACCAATATCCTTTGGAACTGTTACATCGCCTTTGGTAACTTCCAGAGGATCATATCCATTAACCACATAAACTCATGATTGAAAATCACACGCTTGAAGAAAGGCACGCATAGCAATTTTCCACCATAAGTAGTTTGAGCCATCAAAGACTGGTGGTACGTTTATGTCGATAGCACTTCTGTCCATATTCAGATCGCTACAAACACAGACTTATGAGGTCTTAAATATGTTTGCCTGCTCTGATACCAATTAAAAAAGCGGGGGTCTAACAACCACACCCAATATTTCGTTTGGCAATCTGAATAGACAAACTCCAATATACTTTCTAAAGAATCAACTAGACAGTCAGACTCAATCTATAGAAAAGTATATCAAAGAGTTATATCTCAATTTCTCAATCCAATCTGCAATCAAACAAATAGGAATTTGCGGGCCCGATTGAATAAGAGAAATAACTTGGACGGTATCACAAACCAATATCCAAGTGTCAATCAATTCAATCAACAACCCAAAGGTCGGATTCAAGAACTGATTGAACTTAACGCACAACCTGTGATATTTATATTATATAACAAAATACAATGCGGAAAAGAAATAACACAGACACCAGAATTTTGTTAACGAGGAAAACCGTAAATGCAGAAAAACCCCAGGACCTAGTCCATCTTTGAACACCACACTGTATTAAGACGCTACAGACGCTAGCCTACTACCAATGAACTTCGGACTGGAATGTAGTTGAGCCCTAATCAATCTCACACTAATCAAGGTACAGTTGCGCTCCTTACGTCTCTGAACCCCAGCAGGATTCTACGCACTTGATTCCCTTAGCTGATCTTGTAGGATCATAATATCGCAACGTACAGGGCTCGCGGGGTTAATAAATGACGATGTCGCGAGGCAGTCGCAGAGAGCTAAAATAAACGACGCAATGAATAACGACAAGCAAAACATAAAGGAGACGTAAAACTTGGCGAGGGTTAAGGAGTGTCGCGAGAACGAATGTTTGTGCACTTGCGACACTTCGCGGGACATTCCCGAAAATAAAGGATAGCTTAGCTGTCATCCACTATGTATTACCCTATATAAAGGGCTAAACGAGTCTGTTGAAGGGGAGAGATCTTTTGGAGTTGTTGGGCAAGTCATTAGGAGAGAGAAAGTTTAAGAGTGTATTAATTTCTAAGTGTAATTCTATTTCCTTGTGTAAACAATTCATGAATTCAATCAATAAATATTCTTGATCTTATATCTTTCAATGGGCTGATTAAGCAAAATCGAGTAAGGGGTGTAGTGTGGGAAATCCTGCTACTACATATGCGCTAGAAACAGGGATCGAGCAAAGATTGACGTAGAAATTGGAAAGAATTTGGATTAACAGAGAAAAGATTTGGGAAAGATACTCAAGAATTCATTGAAAACGAAAAATGGCTAGAAGAAGAAATGTACAAGAGCAACAAACGACTGTAAGAAGAAGTGGGAGACTTGCTGGAGAAAGAAGGAATGAAGCTGGAGAATCGTCAAGGATGAATATGAGAAATGATGGAGAAGATCAAAATCAACCTCCTGGTCTCCCCAAAGAGCAAACGCGGCTGTTGATTATGATAGAGTAAGTGTGCACACTTGGAGGTCTCGATTCTCAAGATGAGAGGGAAGAGGAGCAAAGCAATGGTGAACGATGGACAAGGAGAGCAAGGAATGAATGGAGAAAACGAAGAAATCGCAAAGATTAGAGAGATTGAGACAAACAATACACGAAGAGAGACGGTTAGAGGCAGAAGAACGAGCAAACTTAACAAGACAGAATCATGAATTAAGGATGGAAAATATGAGGTTGCAAAATAGAAGATCTAGAAGTAGCGTGAGATCAAGCGCAAGATCGAATAGGGAAGAAAGAAGGAGAGTTTTACCAACAGAAAGTACCGAGGAAGAAACACAAAATCCGAGTACGAACATGGCGAGAGAAGAGGGGAAATAGAAGATCGTTACATTCCTCACCCAAAAATCTTCAAAATGAGCGGAATAGGGAAAATCAAGGAAACATGCAACTCCAAGAACCGAATGACCCAGCATGCAAGGGAGAATAATCTTGCACGGGAGAGAAGAACTGAGAAGAAACCGAGAGATTGAGGATGACATTGAGAGACACTACATTGAACAAGCGCGGCTATCTCGCGAGAGAGAAAGGATAAGAGAAGAAATGGAAAATCAAGAGATGGAAGAAGCGATCCGACAGAATAACCATGACAACCGCGAAAGGAGAAGGGAACAAAATCGTACCAATAGAAATATTAATGAAGAATATGAGAGGGTGCAGATGAGAGCCGAGAGACAACCAAGAAGAGAGAACAACCGATATAATGGCGTGCGAATGACGAAAGAAACGAAGAAGAGCGTCGCGGGGGAAAGAAGAGGAGAAAATAACGAGCAGGAAGGTCAAAATAGGCACGAGCGAAGAAGGAGAGAAGCAGAATTAAAAAGACCAGTAGAATCAAACTCTGAGGCAAATGAACAAATCTTAAGAGAATTGGCTGAAATGAGAGGAATACTTGAATGATAGAAGGGAAGGAGGAAGGAGACAATTAGACGAAGCCATCGCAGGCCGCGAAGAACCCCTTCACGCTAGAAGTACGATGGGAGGAATACCTCCTAAGTGCAATCTACCCGCGTTAACCAACATCTTTGATGGAACAACTTGTGCGGTACAACATATCAAGGCTTATATGAGATGTATGTTACAATGGGAGAATCATGACGCTATATTATGCAAATATTTTGCATCAAGCCTAATAGGAGAAGCACTAAAATGGTTTGAAGGTCTGCCAAGGAACACAATCACATCATTTAACCACTTACAAGCCACATTCCTGGGAGCTTACATAAGTAACAGCTCTTCGCGACCAGGTATTGAAGATGTATTCGAATTGAAACAAAGGGTTGGCGAGAGATTAAGGCAGTTGACAATAAGATGGAGAACCATGTGTAGCGAAATGGCAGGACGGGTTGAGGAAAGATATCTCATCCTCTCATTTGTGAATGCTCTCTTCGCGACTAACTTGTTGTACATTCAAATTTTTAGAATCAAAAATACAATCACGATGGCAGAATCATGAGTTACAGGAAGAATACATTGCCTTAGAAGAAAGACAGAATGAAATGAATTCTTATCCAGTCGCGAACACAAGCTCGAATGCTGCGAACGCAAGTTTGTTGCCTCAATTCATAAATACAGGGCGAGTACTTCGCAAGGACAAAGCGAGGTGGAAGGTCGATGAGGGGACGGCGAAAGATAGTAGCCATGGGAAGCCACGACCAAGAAGAGCTTGAACAAGAAAGGAACTACTACAACCGTAACAGCAATAATAAGATTCAGAGGCTAGATCATGCGCAAGAAACTTACGGTGGACGAAGGCAATATAACCACGGAGGGCAAAGAAGTCGCAGAATAGTATGGGAACAGATTAAGATGCCTCCACTGAATGCTAGTGTGGAAAAGATCTGGGAAACTATACTTGTGATGGAAGATGTACCAAAGACCTTGGAACGCGGAATGGAACCACCCCCAAAGCGACGAAGTCATGAGTTTTGTTCTTACCATCGCTTCCATGGACATCAAACGAATGACCGTAGAAACATAAAGAGAATTATTCTCGGATGATTGATCGGGGAAGTCAATCACTTTCTAAAGGGAGAAGAAAAAGTCCAGACATTACCACCACCACCAGAGACGACGCACAACAAATGACAAAAAGGAAAGGAAACATTTGTGATAGAAGTCGGAACAAAGGCTAAAAATTTGAATTGCAACTCTATTATCCACTCTTATCGCACAATCGAAGATTTTCATGACAACGTGCTCGTAGAGTCTTTGCGAGAGATGCTAACGATAAAGAAATAATGAGTCCGGCGAGAACGACGCAGCTTAGAAAAGTGGCACTCAAGACTATTTCTTTCTCTCTGCAGATGAAGTGCCAAAAGGAAGAGAAACACATGACAGCCCGTTGGTTGTGAAACTAGAAATTAACCCGAAACCAGAGTTGATGGGGAAGATGATGAAGCGTGTTGTTGGGCGATCAACCGAATCCTAATCGATACCGGAAGTTCGGTGAATATTCTCTTTTACCATACTTACAAGACGATGGGAGGGAAAGATGAGGATTTGATCCCCGACATACCGAATATATGGCTTTAATGGCACCGCAAACAAACCAAAGGGAGAGGTTCACATGAGAATACCTCTACAAGGATTATCAACGGATGTTTTATTCTCGTGTGGTTGACGTAGAATCTCCATATAAT
Source organism: Papaver armeniacum (assembly GCA_023531295.1). Lineage (NCBI taxonomy): Eukaryota > Viridiplantae > Streptophyta > Magnoliopsida > Ranunculales > Papaveraceae > Papaver > Papaver armeniacum. The sequence continues at coordinate 59,251 of JAJJWW010011298.1, read as the reverse complement.
GCGCCGATTGGGAGGCCATGGCTTCATGAAATCTTGGGAGTCGCATCAACGTACCATCAATGTATAAAATTTCCACATCCAAACGGCATTGGTATTATACAGGAGATTGGAAGGAGTCACAACAATGTCATGAGGTTGATGTAGAAAGTCAAAGAAAGAAATGCCAAAAGAAAGGGTTGGAAGCAACATGTGAGAGATGAGCAGAAAAGGAAAAACTAATGGTGGATGCTATAGAAATAAGGACTGAACATACCTCGCTAGATGAATGCCTAGAAATAGGCGAATGTTATGATGATAAAGAAGCAAAGGATATGAGGAACAAAAGGCATAAGAAATGAATAATCAACAAAAGCAGGGAGGAAAAGTAGCAAGTGAAGTAATATTGTGCGAAAATCTCGCAGCCAAGAGTATATGGGAATTCAGCTTAAAAAAGAAAAATGAAAATACGTAATTGTGCGAATACTTCGCAAACAACTATCAAGAAATGATGAAACATGAATGATTGAATGATTTAACAAATATGAATGAGTAAATGAATGGGACGAACCTTTATGGCGTACACCCTAGTTCGCGAATAACATTTCGTAAGAGAGGCAAATGTAAGACCTAAAGTGCGTCATATAAGGGGGTATCTCTCGACATGGCTCGGGGGGAAGGTTACACCGCTCCCGAAGCCCGAGTCATGAAAATTTGGGGCCCATGAAAGCCTATCCTGAGGAGGTACCTTGGCTTCCCAACTATATATGTAGGTTATACCCTGGTTGGGCGACCGAGGGTCTCTTCTTAGGAGTCGTGTATGCTCAAGGCGCCGAGGTACACGGTTGAGCCGAGTGCCCGGGATGGATGAACCTACCCCGGCCATTCTTGGCAAGTCTTGGCATATGTTGCACTCGCCCGAAGAAAACTCCACTTAGGGTGCAGCCTCGTAACCATAAACCCTATAGGTATAAGGGATAAGAGGCTGCGAAACAACTCGGTTGTTGTTAAGACCGGATGGGAGGAGCTAGTCTTGTATGGCCGATGTTTCGCCTCCTTGAAGGGGCAACCGGGAGATGATAAGGGCGACGCTCTCCATTAGGGGTGTCAAAACAGACGCAAATGTCATAAGGCTATGTTTTCGCAAGAGAATTTAGGCTCGTCATATTTGTGCAATGATCCCGCAGAGGCAATAATACTAACGCGAGGGTAAGGCGAGATCAATGGGTCTTTACACGAAAGTGTACGGACGTCCCCGCGATTTCGTCGCACGACGGCAATGTCATGGGCTTTATGTTCGCAAGGATATCTAGGCCTGTCATATTGTCGCAACTAAAACATCCTGCGCAGAGGCAAAAATACTTGGAAAATGATAAGGCAAGATCAATGGGTCTTTACATGCAAGTGTAAAGACGTCCTGCGATTTTGTCGCAACGAAAGGTGGCAGGGGAAGACCTCTAATTAGGGAGGTCTAACTCGGAAGACCACACAAAAATGATAAGGCAAGGTCAATGGGCCCTTGCTTGAAAATGTAAGGGCGGCTTGCGACCTTGTCGCAATGAGAATAGATAAAATACATTTATGAAGATAAGACAAGGCAAGTAAAATTCTTGATCTATGAAGATACTTGCGACCTCGTCGCAATAATACATTTCAACAACAATAAAACCATTATCCAACCAAATACATGAAGACAATTGAAATCTTTCCTCTGAAGATCAATAACAGAGGCAAGTATGGGAATGGAAAAGATGGAATATTGTTATTCATCTTCCGATGAAAGAATTATACATCAACAAGGCTAACTAATAATGTTACAAGAAAGAACTGTCGAAAAAGGGGAATGAAGATTGAATTTATGAACAACGGAAATGTACAGATATTACAGACAGCGAAAGAAAACAAAAAGAGTTATCTCTTTGGTGATTCTTCTCCTCCATCTGATTCTTCAGTCTTGTTATTCTCATCGCCAGAATTTTCACCTTCGCTAGCCTCACTATCAGAAACATCTGAGACAGGCAGATTCTCAGGGACCTTTTCGAGGAGCCAGGGATATGAATGAAGAGGGATTTTGTGGTCTTTACAAACATACTCCATGGCTCCATTGCGAAAACGAACTGCATCATTACTAAAATTCGCCACTGCTCGTTTCAAATTGTTTCTTCAACTTGGAATACTTGTTATTACGAAGGAGAGACTATTGGCGAGCCGTTGTTTTTCGCTTCAAGTTCTTCAATTCTCGCTAGAAAATTCCCAAGAGTTGTTCTTTCTCGATTCAAGCTCTCTAATTCGACTCAAGCCTCTTCTCGATTCTCGCAAATAAGTAACAACAAGTTAATAATTTACAAGCAATACTACGTAAGTAAGAAGCATGTAAGGTGTAATAAGTAACCTTCTCTATCGTATATCATATCCTTAATCAAGGAAGTATGCTCTACGTGAAGACTAACATCAACACCTAAGTTATTCCCGGCATTATCTAAAACTTTCGCAGCCTCAGCGAATTCATCATCACTATTAATAACAAGAAGAGAGCGAACTTGCTCTTCTCGCCGCTTAAGCATGGTATTTTGATGAAGGAGTTCATCTCGTTCAACTTGCACACTAAGAAGAGATTTGTGGAATTCTCGCTAACGCCCGTGCACCTCTCGTTAGTAATACGATCGTTCTCATCTATGAGATTACTAATTTTCTTCCTTAAAGTCTTGATATTCTTCTCGAGTCAAGGTACATTCGTTTAAAGCGATTAGTTAAATTCAAACTAGATCTGTGTTCGATCTCTAAGAGATGATATCTGGATTGAAGATCTTTTAATGAAAGGAGGTTAGTTCTATTTGAGGAACTACTTAGAGATTGATTGAGATGAGCAAGAAGAAGGTCATCATCCATAGGATCAGAAATGTATGGAGAAGAATAGCCTCATCGGAGAGATTATATACATCTCACGAAGGTAATAAGTTAGGTAGCAAGATGCGATCGATAAAATAGAAATAATAAAAGGAAGAAAATCTTATACCATAAAGTTGCTGATTAGCGTTCTGAAGAGTGGACACCCTATCCCTTTGAGAGTCAAGTTCGGTGTTTAACTTTTGAATTCTCTCATCTTTATCGCGAGATGACGCAGCTTCAGTCTCTAATTCTCGAATCTTCTTGCTCAATTGCGAATTCTTCTTCTCAAAATTGTTGCGTCTTCTCTCAAGATCTGAGGCAACTACAAAGGAAGTTCTTCCAATCTATAAAAGAAGATAGAAAAATCATTAATATACATATATTTAAAAGTTTGAAAAGGGAAATGTGACTGCATACGTACCAAAGATCCAAGTGCATTCAAAAGGTCAGGAGAGACACAACTCTAGAGACTCCATTGAATGAATTGTTGCCTTCCAAGAAAGCAAAGATTACACACGTTCGCGAGAGCTCCACAAAGGGATGCTAGGGAGCATCTCCCATTCCCCGGAAAGAATCTCGAGAAGATGCTTTGACAAGCTTGGTCCATAGGAGAATTGGCCGGTTGAGCCTTATCTCGAAAAGTTGGGTTTGTATCATCATCATTATCATCAGAAGAATCAGAGTTTGAGCTAAGGCGAGAAGAAGACTGAGCCTTTCGTTTCTTAGATAATGGAGCTGAAGATTTATCTTTGCGAGCGATGCTTTACCCTTACTTTTAATCCTCGCAGCAATAGTTTCTTCAACTCCAACCTTTCGCATACGCGTAAAGATAAGAAACAGAGGCAACAATATTGTTTTAAATAAGAAGAAAGGAAGTGTTTCTTACTTCACTCGTAAGCGATCGAAGCAATGTCAGAGTATCCTCCGACGGATCCTTTTTGTAGCTTCTTCTCAATCTGGTTATCTGAAAGATTTCACAAACTCAAAGAATTATAGAAAGGAAGTGGCGAAAGCAAAATTTGAAGTCGGAAACATACCTCTTTCTTCTTCTCGTGCCATTTGAATTCCCAAGGATGATATCCTCGCGAGATTAGCAGAAGAATATGCGAGCCCGCGATGTAAGGGCCGTTTAAGATCAAGGGTACGACCCACCATTTCTCATCTTTGGAATGACGAGGAGAAGTATTATTGCCTGGGTGCCAATCAATGTCTTGCATGAGTAATTTATCTTCGTGGACATTATCCTTTTCTTCAAGCGAACGCCCCAGCGAGATTTTACATTCACCATAGTTATCACTGTGTAATTTTCAAAAAAGTTTTCCACAGTGTACTTCTCCGCAGCTATTTCCAGATCTGCGAATTTGGGATTTCTGACAGAGTTAGGGTATAAAGATCCTTTGCCTGCACCACGGTTCGCGAACTCAAGCATCGTGCGAATGCAATCGCCACTTAATTGATAAATGTACCCGAGAGAATTTTTCATGGGCCAAAATTTCATAAAATAAAGGCAACTCTGGATCGTATAAGGGAATGGGAAGTCCCGCGAGAAGCTGACCAGCGAGACTATAATCCTTTGATCATCACATTGATGATCAGAAAACAGCTTTGCGGAAAGGATAGATGAAGGTTCTTGATCGGGAATGGTCGATAGAGTGAAACCCTTCTCGAGCAACTTCTGTTGAACTTCATCAAAAGAAGCTTTGTATGCACGACTAATGGCAGCCATTATCAGTATGGGAATGGATGGGAGGTTAAAGATTAGGATCAGCGTTAGAAAAGACGAAGAAAAGATTTGCAGTAGCAGAAGCGCAAATTGCGGAAGGAGAAAATCAAAGAAGTTGCAGAGAGAAACTAAAGAATGAAAAGGAGAGGAAAAGAAAACTATATATAGGGAAAAAGATCCTCGAGAAAAACGAGGTCATTTAATGCGAGAAGAGACATGAACGGTCAAGAATAAACGGTTGAAAGAGACGTGTCAAGAAAAGACATTAATAATCAAAATCCGTGTAAAAATACAAAATTGAAAAAGATAAAAATAAGCAGTCGCGGCAAATCAAAAGAATCACTCTCATGATACTCTTCCCTTCGCAGGAGAAATATGAGGAAAGACAAGAAACGACACTAAATGTACATCTCAAAGAAGCTTCCTAACTTCACAAAAGAATAGAGGCAAGTACGTACTTTTCAAGAACAAGATTCTTCTGCTTGTTCCTTCATCAGCAAGACCAAAGATTATTACAACAACAGATTTTTCCTTAAAGATCGCTCTTCAAGCAATATTCAAGGAAAAAGAGGCAAGATGTAGGATCATAATATCGCAACGTACAGGGCTCGCGGGGTTAATAAATGACGATGTCGCGAGGCAGTCGCAGAGAGCTAAAATAAACGACGCAATGAATAACGACAAGCAAAACATAAAGGAGACGTAAAACTTGGCGAGGGTTAAGGAGTGTCGCGAGAACGAATGTTTGTGCACTTGCGACACTTCGCGGGACATTCCCGAAAATAAAGGACAGCTTAGCTGTCATCCACTATGTATTACCCTATATAAAGGGCTAAACGAGTCTGTTGAAGGGGAGAGATCTTTTGGAGTTGTTGGGCAAGTCATTAGGAGAGAGAAAGTTTAAGAGTGTATTAATTTCTAAGTGTAATTCTATTTCCTTGTGTAAACAATTCATGAATTCAATCAATAAATATTCTTGATCTTATATCTTTCAATGGGCTGATTAAGCAAAATCGAGTAAGGGGTGTAGTGTGGGAAATCCTGCTACTACAGATCTCACCCACAACCAAGAGTTGCTACGGCCCAAATTCGAATACTTGATAAACAAATCTGTCTCACACAGAAAAGTCTATTGGAATAGAGAAATCTGTCTCCCACAGAAATACCTACGAGTTTTGTTCCGTCTTTTGATAAATCAAGCTGCAAGGAACCAATTGATAAACCAGACTTATATTCCCGAAGAACAGCTTAGTATTATCAATCACCTCACAATAATCTTAATCGTATGGAAGCGAAACAAGATATTGTGGAATCACAAACAATGAGAGGAAGATGTTTGTGACTACTTTTAATCTTACCTATCGGAGATAAATCTCAAGCAAATCTTAGCAAAGATAATACTCAATCACGATAGTAAAAGTAAGTTCAGAACACGCAACTATAGAGAAAATAGTTGGGTCTGGCTTCACAATCCCAGTGAAGTCTTCAAGTCGTTAACCTACAAAGTTTGTTGAAAACCCTAAGGTTAAAGGTGAATCGAATCTAGTCGCAACTAGTATCACACATAAGGTGTGGGGATTAGGTTTCCCAGTTGCTAAAGTTCTCCATTATATAGTTTTCAAATCAAGGTTTGCAATCTAAGTTACCTTGGTAACATAGCATTCAATATTCACTGTTAGATGAAAACCTGATTTGACTCAAGATAATATCTTTCAACCGTTAGATTGAACTTAGCTTGCTATAGACAAATGAAATGTACCTTCATTTAGGTTTGAGTAACCATACCTAAACGTGTACATTAGGTTGGCTCAATAATATTTAACCAAAGTTAGCTATATGAACACTCTCATATCAGCCTTATTCATCTTAACCACAACTAGTTCAAATAACTCAAATGAAACTAGTTATAGAGTTGTTCAATTGCTATATTGTCAAAGAAGTATACAAGAACATAATTGAAGCAAATCGGTTTGATTCACCCGAATCAATTAATGAACATTATATCCACGGTTTTCCCAAAATGCATTCCTTATTATATAAATGTATTAGTTCATGAACACACCGATTTTAGAACTTTAACCACTCAAGTATGCAAACGTGTACGCATACTTAAGTAGCTTCTGCTGAGTTTGGGTTCGCCAGTATGCAAACGTGTACGCATACTTCCAAACACAGCAGAAATTCCCGAACCTAAGCCCTTCGCCAGTACGCGTACGGGTATGTGTACTTAGGTACTCGGAATTTCACGACTAACATGTACGCATACGGGTATGCATACTATAGTTCCTGGTCATGGATCACATATATGCAAGAACGCATACTATGCTCATAATCCAATAATGGGTAAGTGTTCTAAACTCTATTTCAATCATTAAAACTTTCTTAGAGGATGACAATAGCTGTTTTCACGAACTATTAGCATCGAAGCAATTTTCAAGTTATTGAAATAATCATAACGAAACATTCCAAGTCTACATCAAATGATTGTATCACACAAACCATGTAAGATGTTACTCGGCGATTTTCACATGATCATCTTTTGACTTTCGTCAAGAATATAAGATGAACTTTGTTGAAGCGAAAGCTTACCAACACATATTTCGAGAAATATGTAAGCGAGTTAAACTCAGCTCAAAATCTCAAATGTGCATAATCGAATACTATATAGTAATACGACTTTTGTCTCAATATAGGTAATAGAGTAGAAATAGACTTTCCAAGTGATAGATGAGTTTTAGTCTTCACATACCTTTTGTTGATGAAGTTCCACAAGCTCTCCTTAGTATTTCTTCGTCTTCAATTGATGAACGCCGTGAAGTCTAATGCTCAACTACACAATCTATCCTAGTCCGAGACATTACTATAAGTAGACTAGAAATCAAGAATTATAGTTTTGATCACTAACATTGACAAACAATCTTGAGATATCAACGCTTGCAAGTTCGATCGAGCAGTACTCTAACAATCTTTCCCTTTGTCAATTTTAGTTACATAACTATCAATACATATGGATTACAAAATAAATAAACTTTGTAGCTTCTCATCCAAATGCTTGATCTCCTTGGTTCTTCAAAATTAATCGAAATCTTCATCACTTCCAAGTACTCCAATGATTATAAATGTGTTAACCTCAGCATTATAGTTGTTGAAGATCCGTAGCAATAACAATGAGAAAACAGTTGCTCTCAATCATCGTTATACAGTGTCATAGTATTATTACACAAAATCAAAGTTCAATTGTATCACAACTTTGACAACAATACTATGGTGATATGTATCACTCCCCCTTAGTCAATACTTCATCTCACATGAAAACCACTCCCCCTTACATAATGATCCGTAAACCATATGTATTTGTAGTGTGAACTACACATTAATTCTTCCCCTTTTTGTCAATATAAATTGGCAAAGGTACGAAAACTAGTGGGATCCTCATGAAATTTTCATAGAGATACTTCATGACCAAAAGAGAACTACATACCAACTTGTTTCGATGATTTCACATAGTCGAAACTTAGTGTATTCATCAAGGATTTTATAAAGATACAAGATAAATCCTACAATATTCCACAGCCGCACTCCCCACAAAGATTTGGCAATTAAGCACAAGTTCAATTAAGAACTCCCCCCCATAAAATGTCATTCCCGAAAGAACAACAAGAGCGACCTTACTTTCACAAGAAAAGAAGGATTTCTTTGGACATCAACAAATTACATGAAACATGAATTTGTGTCCAAAAATCTCAATTGAATTAACCACAAGGAAAATGATCAATTCAATTGGCCATGCTCAACATAAGAGAACTTACGGAGCAACACAGTACATACACAAAGATGTGGATCAGGGAAGGACCAATGCTACGGAATAATCAAAGATTCATTCTATTTTTCATCACTATTTGCACAATGACATATAATAGACTTAATCTTTGTAACCAAAAGTTCATCCCTTCTTCCATCAATATTTGCATAATGACATAATAAGCTTAACTTTTGTAGTCAAAAGTTCATTCTATCTTTTATCAATATTTTCATACCGACATGTAATAGAGTTAACTTTTGAGCATATATGGGACATTCAAGGTTCACGGATGTAAACAACATATCCCATAACAATTTGCAATATATAAAACCATAAAGATTAATACTGCAAAAATCATCTTCCAAATAACTTAGAATTTAAATAAATAAATCTGAAAACATTGCAAGATAAAAACGTTGGCAATAGCTATGTGTACTCACAATAATGGCTATTCCAAACCCTAGTTATACTTCTTAAAAACACAAGAATAAATTCTCATAAGAAGTTTCCTAGACATTGTAGAGCTTTCTCAGGGCATCTACTGAGAAATCCTTCTCATTATTGAAAAACCCATTGATAATGTGATCATTTAGTGCCTCCAAATCTTCAGAAATATCAGTTAACTCACTAAGTTCTCTTTTCACCACGCAAGGTGTTCTTTGTAAGAGACAACATTTGTTCATAGTGAGATATTTCTTCTAAAGATGAAACGATTTGAGATTTTAAATTATTTCTTTTTCTCGATGAAATCTTTCACCATTGCCACAGAAGTTATTATCACAATGACAAACAGACAAAAGGCAGTTAGAGGAAGATCCTGAATCATTAATCGACGCCTTCACCTTTTTCATCCTCGGGACCGGATTCCTTCACATAGATACACATTGACAGCTTCTACTGCATCCCTTTTTGTGATACCTCTAGTTATAGGTGCCATGAGACTGTATCTTTCAATGAGAAAAAAAAATGAAGTACAATTTTGATTAAAAATGAACATAAATAGACTTATAATATAACTAACCCTAAAGAAACTTTGAAAAAAAAGTATCCACGGTTCATGATCCATTATCTATCTTAACAACAAAATATTCACTTGCTCAAAATAACTTTTAGTTATAAATAGACTATAAAATAAACACCATATTTTACAAGACTTGAGCAACCTTGATGTGATCCTTATTCTCAAGTCACAAATAAGGATACATTACACAACTTTTAGTAGATAGTAATGGAGTGAACAAAATATTCACTTCTTGTGTCACAAGGTGACATATCAAGGTTTGTTGAATAAACAGACTTACCTCGTCTGACTCTGATTCTTTTAGACATCTTCTTCTTGTACTTAGGTGTTTGATGTTTTTCCAGAGTCAGATTCATCCTTTGCATGTCATTTTGAAGTTTGGAAATTCTTTTGTTATTTTTTTTGAATTTCCAACACTTACTTTGAACATGACTTGCACTTCCACAAAACGAGCACAACAGAGAAGAGTGTTTTATTTGTAGGGATGACTCATGTTTATCACAACCTTCGAGACTAGATGTTCCTTAACTGGACGGAACAAACGAGTTGATTGTGCTCACAGTCTTATTTCTGAACCCTAAACCTTTTGTGTTCCTAAAAGCCTTTTTACCAAATAACATTGCTGAAATATTGTCGGAGCTTCCTGACAACCTTTGCAGGGAACACTTGGGAGAATTAATCTCCTTTTCTTTTAGAGATATAGTTCTGGTGAATTCATCATTAAGACAATCGATCTCAAGAGTTTTCACCTGAAGTGATGATTCAAGTTTCTCCAATAAAATCTTCACTTTTATCCAAGAAATCTAAAATCTCAGTTCAGACTCGCATCCTGAATCAGAATTTGAGTTAATGGAAACTTCTGCCGAGAGGGCTAAAAGTTCTGAACATGCTTAGTGAGTATGTATATCATTGACACCCTAAGATATTTCTTCTTGAACCGAATCATCAAAAGCATTAGAGAGAGAAGGCGCCTATCAGATCCCTTACTTTTCTTCACAATATTCTTGATCTTTTGTGTAATCAGTGATCTGTTAGAATTAGATTGATTAAAACAACATTCATCAGCCAATGACAAGTTAGAATCTTCACTTGTAATGGTCACAGCATTGAACGCAGACGCTCTGAATGTTCTGATCATGATCAAGTAATTTTAACTTTCTAACAAGAGAATTTTTGGAAAGAGTATCAAGGTTATTTCCCTCAACGATGGCAAGCTTCTTAGAATCGTATTTGGATGGCAACGATCTAAGAATTTTCATCACAATTTCCTTTTCAGGAATAGTCTTATCCAATGCAAAAGATGCATTAACAACACTTTGTGATTAAACTCATTAAACGAATCTTCATCTGCCATACGAAGGTTTTCCCAATCAGAATTTAGGTTTTGAAGCCTAGCTTCTTTTTCACAGGTATTCCCTTCAAATACGGTTTCTAAGATATCCCAAGCATCTTTAGACTTTGTGCAAGTAGTCACATGATCTTTGGAGCTCTCATGGTAATGGCATGGATGATAGCATTTAATCCGTCAGAATTTTGCTTTGCAGCAAGAATCTTGGCAGCATCATATTTACCAATATCCTTTGGAACTGTTACATCGCCTTTGGTAACTTCCAGAGGATCATATCCATTAACCACATAAACTCATGATTGAAAATCACACGCTTGAAGAAAGGCACGCATAGCAATTTTCCACCATAAGTAGTTTGAGCCATCAAAGACTGGTGGTACGTTTATAGAGATAGCACTTCTGTCCATATTCAGATCGCTACAAACACAGACTTATGAGGTATTAAATATGTTTGCCTGCTCTGATACCAATTAAAAAAGCGGGGGTCTAACAACCACACCCAATATTTCGTTTGGCAATCTGAATAGACAAACTCCAATATACTTTCTAAAGAATCAACTAGACAGTTAGACTCAATCTATAGAAAAGTATATCAAAGAGTTATATCTCAATTTCTCAATCCAATCTGCAATCAAACAAATAGGAATTTGCGGGCCCAATTGAATAAGAAAAATAACTTGGACGATATCACAAACCAATATCCAAGTGTCAATCAATTCAATCAACAACCCAAAGGTCGGATTCAAGAATTGATTGAACTTAACGCACAACCTGTGATATTTCTATTATATAACAAAATATAATGCGGAAAAGAAATAACACAGACACCAGAATTTTGTTAACGAGGAATACCGCAAATGCAGAAAAACCCCAGGACCTAGTCCAGCTTTTAACACCACACTGTATTGAGCCGCTACAGACGCTAGCCTACTACCAATGAACTTCGGACTGGAATGTAGTTGAGCCCTAATCAATCTCACACTAATCAAGGTACAGTTGCGCTCCTTACGTCTCTGAACCCCAGCAGGATTCTACGCACTTGATTCCCTTAGCTGATCTCACCCACAACCAAGAGTTGCTACGGCCCAAATTCGAAGACTTGATAAACAAATCTGTCTCACACAGAAAAGTCTATTGGAATAGAGAAATCTGTCTCCCACAGAAATACCTACGAGTTTTGTTCCGTCTTTTGATAAATCAAGCTGCAAGGAACCAATTGATAAACCAGACTTATATTCCCGAAGAACAGCTTAGTACTATCTATCACCTCACAATAATCTTAATCGTATGGAAGCGAAACAAGATATTGTGGAATCACAAACAATGAGAGGAAGATGTTTGGGACTACTTTTAATCTTACCTATCGGAGATAAATCCCAAGCAAATCTTAGCAAAGATAATACTCAATCACGATAGTAAAAGTAAGTTCATAACACGCAACTATAGAGAAAATAGTTGGGTCTGGCTTCACAATCCCAATGAAGTCTTCAAGTCGTTAACCTACAAAGTTGAAGAAAACCCTAAGGTTAAAGGAGAATCGACTCTAGTCGCAACTAGTATCACACAAGGTGTGGGGATTAGGTTTCCCAGTTGCTAGAGTTCTCCCTTATATAGTTTTCAAATCAGGGTTTGCAATCTAAGTTACCTTGGTAACATAGCATTCAATATTCACTGTTAGATGAAAACCTTATTTGACTCAAGATAATATCTTTCAACCGTTAGATTGAACTTAGCTTGCTATAGACAAATGAAATGTACCTTCATTTAGGTTTGAGTAACCATACCTAAACGTGTACATTAGGTTGGCTCAACAATATTTAACCGAAGTTAGCTATATGCACACTCTCATATCAACCTTATTCATCTTAACCACAACTAGTTCAAATAACTCAAATGAAACTAGTTATAGAGTTGTTCAATTGCTATATTGTCAAAGAAGTATACAAGAACATAATTGAAGCAAATCGGTTTGATTCACTCGAATCAATTAATGAACATTATATCCACGATTTGCAAAGAATACATTCCTTATTATATAAATGTATTATTTCATGAAAAAACCGATTTTAGAACTTTAACCACTCAAGTATGCAAACGGGTACGCATAGTTAAGTAGCCAGTCTGTGTTTGGGTTCGCCAGTATGCAAACTTGTACGCATACTTCCAAACACAGCAGAATTTCTCGGACCCAAACCCTTCGCCAGTACGCGTACGGGTATGTGTACTTAGGTACTTGGAATTTCACAACTAACATGTACGCATACGGGTATGCATACAATATTTCTGGTCATGGATCACATATATGCAAGAACACATACTATGCTCATAATCCAATGATGGTTAAGTGTTCTAAACTCTATTTCAATCATTGAAACTTTCTTAAAGGATGACAATAGCTGTTTTCCCAAACTATTTGCATCAAAGAAATTTTTAAGTTATTGAAATAATCATAACGAAACATTCCAAGTCTACATCAAATGATTGTATCACACAAACCATGTAAGATGTTACTCGGCGATTTTCACATGATCATCTTCTGACTTTCGTCAAGAATATAAGATGAACTTTGTTGAAGCGAAAGCTTACCAACACATATTTCGAGAAATATGTAAGCGAGTTAAACTCAGCTCGAAATCTCAAATTTGCATAATCGAATACTATATAGTAATACAACTTTTGTCTCATATAGGAGATAGAGTAGAAATAGACTTTCCAAGTGATAGATGAGTTTTAGTCTCCACATACCTTTTGTTGATGAAGTTCCACAAGCTCTCCTTAGTACTTCTTCGTCTTCAATTGATGAACGCCGTGAAGTCTAATGCTCAACTACACAATCTATCTTAGTCCGAGACATTACTATAAGTAGACTAGAAATCAAGACTTATAGTTTTGATCACTAACATTGACAAACAAGCTTGAGATAGCAACGCTTGAGAATTCGACCGAGCAATGCCCTAACAAAGAGATTGTGAAGATTTTTGAAAGAGACAGGTGGATCTCGAATTCTAAGATATATGCAGAAAGAAGCATATTCAGAAGTTAATCCTCTAAGAACAGATATCAACAACTCACTATCACTAATTGTAGATCCACGTGCTACAAGAGAATCTCGAATTTTTCTTGTTTCAGATATGTAAGTAGTAATAGAAGATGTACCTAAATTGAGATTTTGAAGCTTTGTTCTAAATTTTGAATAGCATGAGTAGATGATGAAGAACTAAATCTTTCTTTCAATGTATCCCAAGGTTCTTTAGAAGTAGTAGATCCAGCAACATAAGTAATTACTGATGGAGAAGTTGAATTGTTAAGAAGAAGAAGAATTGTAGTGTCAGTATCTTGCCAAGATGTATACAGACGATTGACAGTTTGAGTGGTTCTTGTTGCCATCGATACAAACTCGCCAAGACGTGGAATTTCACATGTTACATAACCAAGAACATGAAATTTCTTTAAGACAGGAATGATCACAGTCTTCCAGGTAATCCAATTATCTTCTTGAAGTTTAAGAGGTATGATATTTGACAAAGTATGAAGGGGAATAAAAGTAACAGAGGTAGTAGAGATTGTTTCCTGATATCTAGACATTGTTTAAAGATGAAGTTGAAGTGTAAAAATGGCGTAATTTAACAGGATCTTAATAGATTAAAAACCCTAGTTTTCATCTGATACCATAGTAGAATTGGTAAAACAGATTCTCATTGACCAACAAAGATTACAGAGTTCTCATTCTTATACAGACACAAAAGAGAACAAACAGAAAGAAATATGTAGTTGCTGGATTTCCCACACTACACCCCTCACTCAAATCTGTTTAATCAATCCATTTGAAGATGAACAATGATGTGTTTTATTAATTGTTTTCTTGAAAGATTTACAAAGAAATGTAGAACAAAGCTAAAGAAATTACAATCTCTCTTTCCTTTCTCTCTCCTAATGACTTGTTTCACAATTCAAAAAGACCTCTTCCACAACAGACTTACTCAACCCTTTATATAGGGTATTACATAGTGGATGACAAATTATCTTTGTCCCTTATTTTCGGAAGTGTCTCGCGAATGTACAACTGCTTGCCTTCGCGACACTCTTAAATCTCGCCAAGTCTTCATACTTTCCTCATGTTCTAACTGTCGTCATCTATTACGTCATTTATTTACCTTCATACGACTCCTTCGCGATGCAGTTGTTTATTAATCTCGCGAAGTATTAGTGTTGCGATATTCTGGTCCTACATCTTGCCTCTTCTCATGTCTTCTCTGCGAAGAAGAGAATGTCATGAGAACCAATATTTTAAAGTGCCGCAACTGCTTATCTTTACCTTGCGATTGTTCATTTTCACTCGTTTTGTTTATGTACGGAATTTATTACGGTGTTTCTTCTTCCACTCTTTTCTTGACACGTCTCTTTCAACCGATTATTCTTAACCATTCACGTCCCTTCTCACATTAAATGCATTTGTTTTCTCGAGAACTCTCTTCTCTCTATATAGTTTTATCCTCTTTCTCTTCTTCTCTTTTTATTTTCCCTCTCGCAACTTTTCTTCACCTTTCTCCTTCCGCAATTTGCGCTTCTCTCTTCGCTTCCTTTTCAATTCTTCACTTCTCCCTTCATTCCTATACTCCGATAATGGCTTCACTTGGTCGTACATACGCTCCTCATTTTACTTGATGTTCAAAAGAAATTACAGAAAAGGGTTTCACTTTATCTACCATTCCACATCAAGAATCCTCATCTATGCTTTCTGCAAAATTGTTTTCTCGATCATCAATGTGATGATCGAAAATTATAGTCTCGCTTAGGTCAACTCCTCGCAGGCTCCCCATTCCTTTATATAATCCCGAGATGCCATTATTTTATGAGATTCTTGCTCACGAGAAATTCTCGCGGGCTATTTATCAATTGAACGGCAATTGTATTCGCCTGATGCTTGAATTCGCCTCTCGTGGCGCCGGTAAAGGATCTTTATATCCTAACAATGTTAGAGATCCTCAATTTGCGAATTTACCAATAATTTCCGAGAAGTATACATGGATAATTTCTTTGCAAATTATTCAGTCATAACTATGAGAAACGATAAATCTCATTGGGGGTGTTCGATTGAAGAAAAATGATAATGTTGATGCTTTGACAAACCGCTTATGCAGGACATTGACCGGCATTCGGGTAAAAATAATATCCTCGCTACTCCAAAGATGAAAAGTGGTGGGTTGTACCTCTCTTCTGAGTGGACCTTATATCGCAGCTCAAATGCACTCCCAAAGAAATCTCACGAATTATCATCCTTGGGAGTTTAAGGGCCCGAGAAGACAAAAGAGGTATATACATATCATTCATTTTAGATTTGCTTCGCTATGTCTTCCATTTCTTTCCTTCATTAACTTTTTAGAAAATTTTTAGATCACCGAATGAGAAAGAAATACAAAGAGAACCCTCACCAAATATCCTGGCGATACTTGATCACTCACGGATGAAGTAAGAAACATTTTCTTTTGTTATTTTAAACAATATTGTTGCCTCTGTTTCTTATCTTTATTCGTGTGTGAAGATTGGTGTTGAAGAAGTTGAAACCGCAAAGATTAATGATGGAGAAGTCAAGTCATGCGAGAGCTAAAGGCAAGAATAAGGCCATTTCTCTCAAGGACAAATCTTCTGGCCCATCCTCCAAAATACGGAGACTCCAACCTCCTTCACATTCTAACTCCCAATCTAGCGAGAATTCGGAAGATGAAAATGAGATTGGCACCTCTTCTGCTAAGGGAAGTCATTCAGATACTTCTGCTATGGCGCTTTTATCTAATGTTTTTACCGATTCTATGCAAGGTTTTGGTGATAGCAGCTTGTATGCTGCTTGCAAAACTATCGTTAAGATCTGTGATGCCCCACTGTTGGAGGATATCGAGTCTTTTCGCGGAGTTTCTCGAACAATAACACCCAGCCTTTTAAATGCTCTCAATGCTTTGGTATGTTCACACCTCTTTACCTCTTTGTGACTCCGCTCTTATCTTTAATTATTTCTCTATTTTCTTTTACAGTCTGGGAGAGCTGCTTTTGTTGCTGCCTCAGACCTTGAGAGAAGACGCAACAACCTTGAAAAGAAAAATTTGCAATTGAACATGAGAATTCGAGAACTAGAAGTTGGGGTTGCGTCGTCTCGCGATAAGGATGAACGAATTAAACAACTGGAGGCTGAGCTTACTTCTCAACAGAATAGAGTATCTACTCTTGAAAGCGCAAATCAGCACTTTATGGTATAGCAATCTTTATTCCTCGATTTCTTTTATTTTACCATTTACTTTTCTTTGCCTAACTTACCATTTTCGCAGACATATATAATCTCTCTGAAGAGTCCATTCTTCTCCATTCATTTCCCGAGCCCATGGATGATGATGTCCTCCTTGCTCGCCTCAATGAATCTCTAAGTTGTTCTTCAAATGATGCTAACCTTCTTTCATTAAAGGATCTTCAATCCAAACATCATCTCTTAAAAATCGAGCATAGATCTAGTTTAAGTTTGGCTAATCTTTTTAAACGAAAGTACGTTGACTCCAAGAAGAAAACCAAAACTTTAAGGAAGAAAATTAGTGATCTCATAGATGAGAAAGATCGCATTACTAACAGAGGTGCACGGGCATTAGCAAAATTTCAAAAATGATGTGCAAGTTGAGCGAGATGAACTCCTTCGTCAGAATATCATGCTTAGCGAGCGAGAAGACCAAATTCGTTCACTTTTTGTCATAAATAATGATGATGAATTTGCTCGGCTGCGAAGGTTTTAGATAACGCTAGAAATAACTTAGGTGTTGATGTTAGTCTTCGCACCGAGCAAACTACCTTAATCAAGGATATGATCTTTGAAAGAGAAGGTTGTTTGTTATACTTCTTTACTTTTCTCGTTATTTTTCCTTTTGTATTATTAAAATTAATTCATTTCCTCATCTTTTCGTAATCAAAATAGATTTCAGACAAGGATTGGAGAGCTTGAAATCGAAAAAGAGCGTCTCGCAAAGGATCTCTCTCTCTTCGAGAATAGATATTCTAAATTGAAGCAAAGAATTCCAAACTACAAAGGGCGAATTTTAACAATGATGTTGTTCGCTTTCGCAATCAAGCTATGGAAATAGTTTGTAAGGATCACAACATCCCTCTTCATTCATATCCCTTTCTCGCCAAGAAGTTCCCGAGAACTTGCCTGTCTCGATGTTTCGATAGTGAAGCTAATGAAGAAGGAGAATCGACGACGAGAGTGATGGAACCAAAGAATCGATGAAGAAGAAGAACCAAAGAAAGAAATAACTTCTCTTTCTTCTTTGATTTCTTGTAATATCTGTATACATATATCTTTGATTATTGAATTTAAACTTCAACTTTTGCTTCCTTTGTTCAGATATATTAATCAAACAACCCTTCTTTATAATTATAACTTCACACTTGCCTCTGTCCATAAGATATAATCAACCTTGCGAGTTAAATAATCATTCTCGCAAGATATAAATATACGAGATATAAATATATATATCATCATTTTTTTTTTATTTTTTTTTTTATTTTTTGACTTTGAACACTATCTCCGCGACAAGATCGCAAGATATCTTCATGGATTAAGAAATCTATTGATCTTGCCTTATCATTATTTGTGTGGTCTTATTATGCCTTCCTAAGTAAAGGTCTTATTTTTCCACCCCTCATTGCGACAAGATCGCAGGCCGTCTTTACACTTTCATATAATGACCCATTGACCTTGTCTTATCATTTTTTTAGTATTTTTGCCTCTGTAGGACATTATATTTGCGACAATATGGCAGGTTTAAATGTTCTTGCGACCATAAAATCCCGGCACATTGTCGTCTTTGCGACGAAATCGCAGGACGTTCTTACATTTTCATGTAAAAACCCATTGATCTCGTCTTACCCTCGCGTTAGTATTATTGCCTCTGCGCAGATCATTGCACAAATATGACAAGCCTAAATTCTCTTGCGAGAATAAAGCCTCATGACATTTGCGTCTTTTGACACTTATCAGCTCCTAATGGAGGGTGCCGCCTTATCTTCTCCCCGGTTGCCCCTTCAAGGAGGCGTACATCGGCCATACAAGACTAGCTCCTCCCATCCGGTCTTAACAACAACCAGTTGTTTTCGCAGCCTCTTATCCCTTATACCTATATGGTTTATGGTTACGAGACGCACCCTAAGTGGAGTTTTCTTCGGGCCGAGTGCAAGATGTGCCAAGACTTGTCAAGAGTGGTAAGGAAGTTCCATGCTCCCCGCACTCTTGACTCAACCGTGTACCTCGGCGCCTTGGTCATACACCGACTCCTTGGAAGAGACCCTCGGGCGTCCAACCGGGTATAACCTTATATATATAGTTGGAAATCCAAGGTATCTCCCCGGATAGGCTTTCATGGGCCCCAAATCTCCATGACCCGGTTTCGGAGCGGTGTAACCTTCCACCCGAGCCATGTTAAGAGATACCCCTTATATGACGTACTTTAGGTCTTACATTTGCCTCTTGCGAAATATCATTCGCGAACTAGGGTGTACGCCATAAAGGTTTGTCCCATTCATTCACTCACTCATTCATTTTATCAATTTATTCAATCATTTGTCTCATGGGTTATCGCACAATCTCGGTCCATTATTCAATAGATTTGTATACATTCTTCTTGGCGAGATTCTCGCACAATTTTTCCGCAACCATCATCTCTCGCTTCTTATCCTTATCATGCTTTCATCACTAAATTGTTGTCTTTTCTCGCAATTATTCATTTTTTACACCTTTTATTCTTACTTCCTTCGCCTCCGCATCACCCACCATTTCAATGTCTCCTTTGTATCATGATACTCGGTTGCTTTTGTGCATTCACTTCGCAAATCTCTTCTTCTTTTGTTTCTATGGCATCTACCATTAGTCTTTCTTTTCTTTGTTCATCCCGTACACTCTTCCTCCAACCTTTCTTTTTCTTGTTCTCTCTTCGCAGCTTTCTACATCCACCTCATAACACTTTTGCCCCTCTAACCAATCTCCTTATATAATTCCGACACCGCTAGGATGTGGAAATTTTATGCACCGATGGTATGTCGATGCTATACCCCGAATTTGATGAAGCCATGGTCTTCCAATCAATGCATTGTAGGGAGATTCCACATCAACTACACAAAACAAAATATCGGTCGATAACCCCGCAAGGGTATCCTCATGTGCACTTCTCCTTTGGGCTTGTTCGCGGTGCCGTTAAAACCATATATTTCGTATGTTGAAGGGATCAAGTCTTCATCTCTTCCTCCCATAGTTTTGTAAGTATGGTAGAAAAGAATGTTGATGAATCGCCAAGATCAATCAATATTCTATTGATTGCCCAACAATTTTCCGCTTCATCATCTTCGCCATCAATGGGTTTTGGATTAATTTCCAGCTTCACAACCAGTGGGCTATCATGTATTTCTCTTCCTTTGGGTACTTCTTCACCGAGAAAGAAATAATCAGTAGTTGCCACTCTTTTAGCTGCGATGTCTTCGCAATATTCATCACTTCTTTATCATCGCATCTCTCGCGAAAACTCTACTAATTACATTGTCATGAAAATCTTCAATAGTGCGGTATGAGTGTACAATGGAGTTGCAAAACAAATTTTTAGCCTTTGCCCCAACTTCTATAACAAATGTTTCTTTTCCCTTTGCCGGTGGGGGTGGAAAATGTTGAACTTTCTATTCTTCTTTTAAAAAGTGATTTAGCTTCCCTTGATCAATCATTCTTAGGATAATTCTCTTGATGTTCCTGCAGTCATTTGTTAGGTGCCCATGAAAGCGATGGTAAGAGCAAAACTCATGACTTCTATCTCCAGGTGGTGGCTCACTTCCCATGTTCCATGGTGCAGGTATATTTTCCATCAAAAGTATTGCTTTCCATATTTTTTCCACACTGGCATTCAATGGCGGCATTTTAATTTCCTCCCACACTACTCTGCGACTTCGCTGTCCTCTATGATAATTCTGCCTCTGGCCTCCATAAGTCTCTTGCGAATTATACCTTTGACCTCCATAGGTTTCTTGTGGTTGATCAAGTCTTTGAATTTTATTGTTTCCGCCACGGTTGTAGAAATTTCTTTCTCTTTCAAACTCTTCCTGATCGCGACTTCCCATAGCTACTAACTTTGGTTTTATATCAACTGCTTTTCTTTCTTGTTGACCTTGCGATGTGCTCGCCACTGTGTGTATTAGTTGAGGTAATAAACTTCCATTCGCAATACTAGAATTTGTGTTCGCCACTAGGTAAGATTCCATCTCGTTCTGTCTTTCTTCTAAAGCAATATATTCCTCCTGGAGCTCTCGTAATTCAGTCATTGTGATTGTATTCTTAACTCGAAAACTCGAACATATAATAGATTGGTTGCGAACATAGCATTTATGAATGACAAGATGAGGTATCTTTCATCTACCCCGCCGCCATCTCGCCGCACATCGTCTTCCATCCGATTTAAATGTCTCAAACTCTCGCCAACTCTTTGTTTCAGTCCAAATACATCTTCAATGCCAGGTCGCGAAGAGTTGTTACTTATATACGCCCCCAAGAATATAGCCTGTAAATGATTGAATGATGTGATCGTATTCCTTGGTAAACCCTCAAACAATTTTAAAGCTTCTCCTGTTAAACTTGACGCGAAGTATTTGCATAATATAGTGTCATGGTTTTCCCATTGTAGCATACATCTCACATAAGCCTTGATGTGTTGTACTGCACAAGTTGATCCATCAAAAATGCTAGTTAGCGCTGGTAAGTTGCATTTTGGGGGTGTTCCTACTAACTGCACTTCTAATGTAAAAGGATTTTTCGCAGCCTCCGCGATAGCTTCATCTAACTGCCTTCTCCCTCCTCCTTCTCTTCTGTTGTTCAATATTCCTCTCATCTCTGCCAATTCTCGCAGAATTTGTTCATTTGCCTCAGAATTTGAATCGATCGGTCTCTTTAATTCTGCTTCTCTCCTTCTTCGTTCGTGTCTACTTTTTTGTACTCTTTCGTATTTTTCGTTAATGTCTCCATCGTTGCGATTTCGCTCACGCCTCCTCTCTCGATTATCATGGTTATTCTGCCGGATCGCTTCTTCTAATTCCCGATTTTCCATTTCTGCTCTCAATCTCTCTCTCTCGCGGGCTAGACGTGCTTGCTCAATGTAATGCTTTTTAATATCATCTTCAATTTCCTTTTGTTTCCTTTGTGTTTCTCTCCCATGTAGTGCTCTTCTTCTTTCCTCCTGATTTTCTTCATTAATTTGGTTATTCTGTCCTCGAGGCTGCCTATCTTCTTGATTTCCATCATCGTGGTTGTTTACCAAAATATAACGATTTTCTATTAGTTCTCTCTCTTCGCGACCTCCTTCGCCATGATTTAACTCTCTTTCCAAATTTTCTTCATTAATGTTTTCTACAGGCAATGTTCTCCTCCCATTTTCTCTACTCGATACTGATCTCGATCTGTTACTACTTCTTGATCTTCTATTTTGCAGCCTCCTATTTTCCATCCTCAACTCGTGGTTTTGCCTTGTTAGATTCGCACGTTCTTCTGCTTCTAACCGCCTTTCTTCGTGTATTGTCTGTCTCAGCGCTTCTAATGCCGCGATTTCTTCATTTCCACGAATTGTTTCTCCCATCTCTTCTCGATTTCTCTCCTCCTGTCTATTATTCATCAATTGTTGTACTTCTTCTCTTTCTTCCGTAGAATCTGATCTCCATGTATGCACGCTCACTCTATCATAATCGATTACTCTGTTTAGTCTTTGGTTGAATTGGTGGTTGAGTTGATGGTTGAATTGGTGGTTGAGTTGATGGTTGAATTGGTGGTTGAATTGGATCTTCTTCTCCATTTCTTGCATCTATCCTTGATGGTTCACCTACTTCATTTCTTCTTTCTACCACTAATCTTCCACTTCTCCTTATGATTGTTGGTTGTTCTGATGCATTCTTTCTCCTAGCCATTCCGCAATTATTAGTAACTTGTTAAAAATTATTCAAGATTTCTTTCTTGTTATCCCTAATTCTTCCAGTTCACAAGGTTAATTTTCTTCAATCCCTGTTTCTAGCGCAAATGTAGTTGCTGGATTTCCCACACTACACCCCTCACTCAAATCTGTTTAATCAATCCATTTGAAGATGAACAATGATGTGTTTTATTAATTGTTTTCTTGAAAGATTTACAAAGAAATGTAGAACAAAGCTAAAGAAATTACAATCTCTCTTTCCTTTCTCTCTCCTAATGACTTGTTTCGCAATTCAAAAAGACCTCTTCCACAACAGACTTACTCAACCCTTTATATAGGGTATTACATAGTGGATGACAGCTATACTGTCCCTTATTTTCGGAAGTGTCTCGCGAATGCTCGTGAATGTACAACTGCTTGCCTTCGCGACACTCTTAAATCTCGCCAAGTCTTCATACTTTCCTCATGTTCTAACTGTCGTCATCTATTACGTCATTTATTTACCTTCATACGACTCCTTCGCGATGCAGTTGTTTATTAATCTCGCGAAGTATTAGTGTTGCGATATTCTGGTCCTACAAAATACATCACATGACAGGATGTAATACGACCGACTGATAACGACTATAACAGAAACTGACACTCCAACGTGTTATCTGCACGTACAGTTTCAGTGGAGACAATCTTCACAGATTCATAATACAATCTAACCTCGATAAATGAATATACTAGGGACCATAAAAAAAATATTCTTTTAGCGAGGTTATTTATTTATCGATAAATGAATATATATTTATTTAGAGAGTGTTTTTAAGTTTTACTTATATAATTCTCATGTTTGTGGACCAAAAGTTAGTCAATTAGAATAATATATTTAAGAATTAACAAATGTATTTCTAACTTACGCTATAGGAAAGGCGATGGATGTCCAACATTTTTTAAACTAGTTTAATGAGAATGATGCAGTTACGGAATCTCATACGAACGAACAAACAATCAAGTTTAATAAATTATGAGAATGATCCTGAATTAGATTATAATATAGTACCATACCAAATATGTCATTAAAATAGGCATTTCAAGTAGTAATCATAATAAAACAATTTTTGATACAACACGAGTAAAATATTCCAGAAGTTATATATGCATTACAAAAGAATAAGGATACGAAGCATTTTGGTTTATGTGGAAGAACATAACAATAATTATTAGATGCATTTTTTGAGAAGAAATTACTTCTGATAAGAACATTGTTGATTGGAAGAAGTATTTTGGTTTGTTTATATATATTTTTTTATATGAAATTTAGTGATTATTCATTTATATTTACATAGGGCCTTTGAGGAATCAAATTTTTTTATTCATTAATACATTTAGCAAGGTTAATCATTTAGCCCCTTTACCCAAGTCAGGATCGAATAAAATTATACACTTGGCGAGGTTATTTATTTATCGAGGTTATACTGTACAAACACACTACATTTTCTGTGAAGAAACTCTTCACGTACAGTTCACCATACTCTACTAAAAAATATTCCATGAATGATTAAAGCTATAAGACTCGACCAACGACTTTTCTTTATAAGACTATTTCATTATTATCTAGTAGTTGAATGTTCCCTCTGTTTCAAAAAAAAAAAAGATACTTCCACTTTTCCATTTTGGCCTATGTTTAATCAAAAATGAAAAAAAATGAAATAACACATTTCCTTGAATGGAAATAGTAACACTTTACGTAGAACCTGTATTACTAAGTTTAGTAAGTTGTACATGACTCAAAAGAGGGGTTCGAATTGCAACACACATAGGAGGAAAAAAATCACCATGTTAATAGCAATTGTCGTACCGTATTTATTTTTTTCACATCGGTAACTGTCATTTACTGTGCCTATCCATGTTTTTTTCTTCTTGAGTTGTTTGGTGTTAGTTAACTATGTCTAAATTGTACTATTTCAACCGTTCAGCCCTCCATGTTTCATTAATTTTGACAATAAATTCTTCAGCCCGAAGATTGAGAACATTGTTATCATCTTCATCACTGCAATCTTCATTGTCGTTGTCGCCAAAATTAGAACTATCACAACTACAATCACCATTTTCACTGTCATTTACGTAGTCGGAGACATAACCTTCTTCAACATTATCGAGTAGAGTTGTTATCTCCTCCTCAAAATCATAAGCAACATTTTGATTTTGTTTCAAATAAGAACTCATCTCGAAAGGTCTTCGTGCTAATAAGAAGCTTTTCCAACTAATGAACTTTCTAATGGAAGTTCCATTGCTTGTTGAAGTACTAATATAATCCATTTTCACCCACAAATTCAAATTAGCTGGATAATTTCTAACTCTTTCTGTGAAGTTGTGATGCTTTGTTTTAGTCTTCCCAAAACTTGGGGTTCCCTTATATAGAAAACTTAAAGAAAGATGGAGTATCAATTTAGTTTGAATAATATTACAAAGTAAATGACGTTTTCTTAGAAACTTAATAGAAATCTCAATGAACAAGTAACTAAAAAAAAGGTAATACGTGTAAACTGTAAAAGAATATAAAATAACTATTAGAACAGTATAAAAATGTTGTCATTGTGAATTATAAAGTAAACAAAGTCATTCGTTTACCTTTACGGGGGTTTACTCAGTAAATACTTTTAGTAATTTTTAAAGACTTTAACGGAATTCTAAAGTATTGTGTTATTGGTTGTCTACTACTAAAATCTATTTCAAAGTTCATGTTACTGGTTATAGATTGTTAAAAAGGTCTTCTAAAGTTTGTGTTACTCGTTGTAAACTTGAAAATTCAAAGAATTTGTGTACTTGCCTATTTTCAAGACTTTGAGTGACTTTTGTGCATAAATTTTCCTTGATGAAAGTCTTGCAAAATATGTAAGATTTTGGAAGACTTCCCAAAAAATTAAAAATATTTCTTATTCTCTTTTATCTGATCTCATAAATATACAATCTATAAAACCCATATCATAGAATGCATATATGCCTAAAAAAATAAATCTTAGATGCATATAAATTATATGATATTGATGTAGTTTTTGATTGTTGTTGTAAAGTGGTAAGAAAGATGTCGTTCACCCAGACTTGCAAAGGATGATTTTTTTTTTTTTTGATTCAAATAAAACTAGAAAACTCAAATAAGGTTGTATCAAGATTATAAAAAAGCACTGAGACTCAGGTTTCCACTAATTTCCAACTTTTATGTGATTCAATATTAATAATTATCATGCAATTCATACATTCAATTGATTCTTAAATATTTCCAATAGTAGATTTTCAAAATACTAGTTGTTAATCTCAAGCATGGAACATCAAGAGCCCTAAGCTAAGCATGCACCATCAAGTGAAAACACAACAAGTTAGCAAAAATCATTATTTCAATTTTGATTCAATGCAAATAATCATAAAAAGAATTGCAGAAATTAATTAAATAGATATTACCACATATTTGTTGGAAAAATAGCTTCCTCCGTCGCCTCAGCAAAGGTGTTTAGCTCCTCATATTATTCAGTGCTCAAAATAGGTGTTCATAGCTCCAAAGGGTGAAAAACAAGAGAAAACTAATAAAGCGGCATGGATTCGCTACGTTTTATAGGCGTTACAAACCGATCATTCGAGACTTGTTGCAATATGAATCGTTATAGAAAATGATAAATCATATGTGTAGCAAGATAAAAGACTCGTCTGTATGTGTCTGTTCTTCGTTTTCTTGAGAATGACACTTCTTTTCTGTCGTCTGTAACTCTTCTTCTTCCTCTTCACCTGCTGCTGCTGCAACTCCTCCTGCAGCGTGATTTTCTGCCTCTGCTCTACCCAAAACTCTCGATAAACTTTTCTGAAACTCGCCAAAGCTCTTATATACACCACAGGACCCCTAAAACCTCGAGTAAATCTTTGGAATATTTTTTCTCTTCCGTGTCAAGCTACAAGATTTCTTCCCTCTTTTATTTCTTTACGCGCTTGCTGACTCCTTCTCAAACCTTCCAAACTTGATATACTCTAATATTAGGTGACTATCTTCTCCCATTCCTTCACGTAACTTCCCAATATAGATACAGAGAAATCCCGGAAATAATATAGCTTCCCTGTTGTTGATGGTATTTTTTAGCTTAGGGGTAAATCGTAAAACCCTAGTCAGACAATGATGTCACAGAACTTGAGTAATAATGTCCAAACCAATCACATTTATTGAACCCTTTAATTTGTCTTCGAGAAAATTACCAGGGTACCTTTTTTAATGCTAATTAGGGTTTCGACAGCCCAAAACCCTAATTCTCACACCGCATGTGCCAATGGCTAACCATTCCATCCACACCTATCACGCCAAGGCATGCCAACCATGCTAGCCGCACCCCTATGCCAATGGCAAACCATGCCTGTTACACCTACCGCGCCAAGGCATGCCAACCATGCTAGCCGCACCCCTGTGCCAATGGCAAACCATGCCAGCCACAAGTACCGCGCCATGCCAAACGCACCTTGCCATGGCCCCATGCCAACCTAGCCGCGCCACCTTGCTGGCCTTCCCTACACGGCTACCAAAACGAAGGCGTGCGACAATCAACGGTCGCCCTTCAAATCCCAGTAGGAAATCCTAGCCGTCCGAGGTTACCAAACGACTTTTGGCCCAAAACCCTAGCTTGGTCACGAACCTAGCTTGGTCTCGCCAAACCTTGGCCCCACATGCCAAGCCAAACCGCCCCTAGCCAAGCTAGCCACGCCATGCGCCCATGGCAAACCCTTGGCCCCACATGCCAAGCCAAACCGCACCTAGCCAAGCTAGCCACACCATACGCCCATGGCAAACCCTTGGCCCCAGATGCCAAGCCAAACCGCACCTAGCCAAGCTAGCCACGCCATGCGCCCATGGCAAACCCTTGGCCCCACATGCCAAGCCAAACCGCACCTAGCCAAGCTAGCCACGCCATGCGCCCATGGCAAACCCTTGGCCCCACATGCCAAGCCAAACCGCCCCTAGCCAAGCTAGCCGCACCATGCGCCCATGGCAAACCCTTGGCCCCACATGCCAAGCCAAACCACACCTAGCCAAGCTAGCCACGCCATGCGCCCATGGAAAACCCTTGGCCCCACATGCCAAGCCAAACCGCACTTAGCCAAGCTAGCCACGCCATGCGCCCATGGCAAACCCTTGGCCCCACATGCCAAGCCAAACCGCACCTAGCCAAGCTAGCCATGCCATGCGCCCATGGCAAACCCTTGGCCCCACATGCCAAGCCAAACAACACCTAGCCAAGCTAGCCACACCATGCGCCCATGGCAAACCCTTGGACCCACATGCCAAGCCAAACCGCACCTAGCCAAGATAGCCGCACCATGTGCCCATTGCAAACGCTTGGCCCCGCCATGCCGATCCAAACCATACCCTACCATCCAAGGAGCAAATCCTAGCCCAACGCGAAGGCGTGCAACAATCAACGGTTGTCCTTCAATCCCAGGAGAAAATCCTAGCCATCCAAGGTTACCAGACAACGCATGGTAACATTTAGCCCGAAATCCTAAGTTTGGCCACGCCAAACCATGCCATGCCAACGACATGACAACATAACCGCGCCACCATGTTGGCCTTCCCTACACGGCTAACCAAGCAAAGGCGTGCAACAATCAATGGTTGCCCTTCAATCTCATGGAGCAAAGCCTATCCATCCAATGTTACCGGACAACGCATGGTAACCTTTGGCCCGAAAACCTAAGTTTGGCCATGCCAAACCATGCCATGCCAACGGCATGCCAACTTAGTCGCGCCACCATGCTGGCCTTACCTACACGGATACCAAAACGAAAGCGTGCAACTATCAACGGCTATCTTTCCTCTTGAGATGCAAAATCTCGACCGTCGAAGGTCACCAAGCTAGCAAGTCTCCCAAGTACGACTTTCCAGGCAAGAACAACATGCTACATGTTTTCCACAAAAACATTCGAGACATCAACACATATCACAAACTGGGGGATCCTCTTAGGGTATTGGTTTGGAGGTTTACAGCGTGCGGCGTACACTACGCCCGTCATAAGGAAGTGTCATAAGGGTGAGGCGGTTAGTAAATACAGGGAGTTAATGGTGAAACGCTTTTTACATCAATTTCATGCGTTAACTTCTTTATGGAACATCAATTCCATGCGTTACCACCTCCTCCCATTTACTTACCCATTTTTCCATTCCTTAATGAGACCAGAGTACGTTTCACTTCGACTTGTATAAATAGGTCTTACCTATTTCCACCGAACAACGAGTTCATTCGGGGAATACATAACACTCAGAAAATACTTGCTAGCTTACCATTTGTTAGCCTTCCCACTTTTCTGATACAAGTCGTAGTAACACAACTACTCTTCCAGAATCAACTATTCTGGTCTCATCACTTTCCTTGCTTCCCTCCCCAAAACCAACTCATTCTCCTTCACTTTGTGACCAAAGCAAGTATGGAACGGCCATTTCATGGTTTAGGCCGGACTTATATAGATTGATCTCTCGAACCTAAAGTACTCCCTTGCAGTACATTGTTTAGGGTTTAAATTGTTTCTCACCCGTACACCAAAATTACCGAAATCAGCAGAAACCATTTTCACCTACAAACAATTGGCGACCACAGTGGGACTTTGATCTTTCGGTTACAATGTTAATCTTCGACCATCGATCTCATTCGACCCAGACATCAAGATGGTAGAAGCAGGCGATCTGCTCAAGGATCGACGACTCGATTATCGGCGACTCAATTATCACCATGACACGACAAGGGATGACCGGGGACTTCCCTAAAAAAATTGAAGCAAATGATCCACCCGAGAATCAGTGACTCGGTTATCAGGCAACTCAGTAATGGCTAGGGACTTTCCACAATCACGGCGGTGCTTCCCATAAAACTCGGTTGTGCACCTGGAAGGTTTCCTTTTTATCAGGAGACCTAAAAAACCAAGTAAGTCCTACCTAGACAAGATACATGGTTCGCTCTTTCAAGTTTTCACGGGAATGATAAAACTAATAGCCATGTTATGTTTTACCCCATGTCATCTACCAAATGCACGGTTCCATGGTTTTCCTGGGATGCTTGCAACACTTTCAATCATAACCAAGACAACATCATTTCTAAATATAATTCATTCCTAAACAATTCATTCCAAATGAATAATCCAAAACCATCAAGGTAATATTTATCTGTCAACCCCAAAAATCCAGAAAATCAAAACCATAAACCAGGCGTTTCCATTTGCCTTTCAAAAAAAAAAAAACCCTAAAAATAAGAAGTTCAAAAGACAGAAATGTATTTAAGGAAAGTTTTCCAACAGCGGCTTGCTCCTCTTAGCAAAGGCCTCCCTTGTGCTCTGGAGAGCCGCCCTTTTCAACTTCAGTTGCCTGCACAATTTTTTGAATTCCGCTTCCTGCTTCTTCACCATGTCTGCGGAAGGACCTTCGAATGTTTCGACCAGAAACTTCTCGACCTCAGAGAAACCTTCAACGAACCAAATAACGTTGAATTCAAAGTTTACGCACATGACACGATGGAACCTCCAGCTCGAGATTACATCCTCAGAAACGGTATGACCAGTCACGTTGCACATGTCGTCAATCGAAGACAAAGCTTCCTCCACCCGCTTACCAGACGCGCTTACCAGACGCGCATGCCAGACGCGCTTACCAGACGCGCTTGCCAGACGCGCTTACCAGACGCGCATGCCAGACGCGCTTGCCAGACGCGCTTACCATACGCGCTTGCCAGACGCGCTTACCAGACGCGTATGCCAGGCACACATGCCACACGCGCATGCCAGCCAAAATACCACACCCTGCGCTAATGGCTTGCATCCTTCCAGCGCTAACATCTTGCGCCCTTCCAGCACCATCTTCTAAGCTCCACAACCAGCCAAAGTAGTGCCATCCTCACCCTTCGAAACAGTGCCATGGCTCTAGCACTCCGTGATCAAAATTGTGCCATCTCTGCGCGATACACTTACGATCACCAGAACCAGAGCCGCTTCCTCCACCCCAACGTTTCTTCAAGCATGATAGCTCCAACCGTCACCAGAGACGCTACTCCACCATCTAGGCAAGATACTGGAAGAGCCGGAAGAAGCCGACCTCCTTTTACCACTGTTGATTCGATGAAAAGACAAAAGGCACTTCAGCAGGACGTGCGTTTATAGATGAAGAGGCTCGCGTTGCTCTTGAACGCCCAATAGAAGGGAATCAGCAATCCAATTTCATCACACGTAAAGATCGGGAACGACTTCTCCAAAATCGAGGCAAAGTTATGTGAGATTCTATATTTCTCCAAGGTGTAGCTTCAAGACATATTTGCATCCCTCAACCGCACTGCATCAGGAAAGCAGCTTTTTCCAGCCAGGGAAGCCGTTCCCAAACCTCAACCTCTCCTGGAAAGCACGATCGATAGATGGAACTGGGGACTCCTAACCAATGTATTGTAACCGTCAAGGCTCTGGGAGTTTCAAAGCGCTGTTTTGACGTTCTCTCCAGAAGTGGCTCCACTTCGACGTTCTCCAGCAGCGGCTCCGCTTCAACGTTCGCTTCAGCAACCGCTCTACTTCAACGTTCGATCCAGCAACCGCTCCACTTCGGCGTTATCTCCATAAGCTGCAGCATTTGGCTCCTTAAGTTTCAACGTCCTCTCCAAGAGCCGAAGCCGCTTCAACACCACTGCTTCTTTCAAAGGGTCGTTCCACCACGCTCCCCACGTCAAGGATCATGATCACAGCCAGCCAATCTTCGTAGTCATGGCCACCTTTTGATCCATCCCGCCAAAACTCGTGACCAT
This sequence comes from Papaver armeniacum, assembly GCA_023531295.1. Taxonomy (NCBI): domain Eukaryota; kingdom Viridiplantae; phylum Streptophyta; class Magnoliopsida; order Ranunculales; family Papaveraceae; genus Papaver; species Papaver armeniacum. Next base: position 27,734 of record JAJJWW010011298.1, on the reverse strand, counting down.
GGGCAGTTTGCTCGCTTACTCATCCAGCCAACCCTTTTACATCCATGGATGCCCATATGATTCTAGCCAACCTACTTTGTTCCCACGACAATGTAGTCTCTTCGATTACATCTGCTACCAAGAACATTGCCGCTCATTTTTGATACCGACAAAGCTTCACCGCAGCTGAGAATCACTACTGAAGGGAACCCGTACTCCTCCATATTTTAGTTTCACATGGAAGAAGTAACAAAATCACCAGTACGAACGCAAAGCTAAAACGTACAGGAAGTGCCTTATTCAATTACTCAGGAGCTCTCAAGGGAATGGAAGATCGAACAACATATTCTAATGGAAGATTGAAGTCTTTCAAATAAGAAGTTTTATTCAAAGATGTGAAACTGCAAGCGGGGTGTTAATTGGCGAAACCCTAACTTCGTCATGAATACCAAGAAGATAACAATAAATCTGCAAAAGCACCAAGACGTCTATACAACAAATAAAAAACAGCAAAAAGGGGAAACTGGTCATAGAAAGGGGATGCGCGAGTTGCCAACACCTCTGTCAGAGCTTCTTCAAGCACTTTCCCCAGCAATCTCTCGGGTAGCAAAGTTTCCATTCGAAAGCATAACACTCTCGAAATTTGGATAAGGAAAGGATTTCCTATTCTGGCTAAGTAAGGAGGAAAGGAAATCGGTCCCGCGAAGACAAGCCACCACCGTGTAAACAGTCCGCACCTTTGCTTCGCCAATGCCATGCTTGGGCAACGCTTTGTCAAGCAGCCCACGCCCATTCCAAGCCAAATCAGTGCTAATGGGTCCCTTTCATGCCAAGTCTATGCTAGCAGCTCCGCCTCGTGTTCCAAAAGCCTAGCCCTGAAGATGCACAACCATACCAGGATTTACGCAAAGCTGCAAGGCGCAAGGATCGCGGATTCTACTTACCTCTCGGAAAAAGGAGGTACGATCGTTGCTAGGAGATTCCATCACAATACCAAACCAGGAGGAGGAACGAGCTTTACCCTACCTTCACCAACGAAAAACTGGAAATAGGAAGATGATACAATTTCACCAGCAATATATGTATTGCACAAACCCTAAAAAGGGGAAAGGAGAAGTAACGCTCTCTTATGGGTGTAACGCTTCCAGATTTTTGAATAAGGAAAGAATTCACTGTTAAAGTCGCGCATGAAGAAAGGCAATCGGTCCCACAAGAGCAAGCCATGCCACTCCCAAGACATCCACGTTTTCCTTGCTAGTGCCAGTCTTGCCAGCGCTCCACGTTCAGTTTTTACAACGATCCGCGCCTTTCATGCTAATGCGCCAACACCAACAACTCGCCGAGCCGGCGTCATGATGTTCCCTAACCCAGCCAAGATGATGCATAGCCAGACTAAGCCGACGATCTTCATCTCACCGCTTCATGGTCTACACCACAAATAAAATCTATGCAAGGCTTCCAAACATGGGGATCATGAACTCTCCTTACCTCTCGAAAAAGTCGTCACCTTCCCACGGAACTGAAGCAAGTTGTTGTCTTCCCGAAGCCAACGCTCACGCCATGCCAAGCCAACGGATCAGCGCCCGCGCTAAATTTACGCTAGAGGCTCCCATTTAAAGACGATCCAGTGCTAACGGCTCCTTTCCAAGCCGCACGATACCTGCGTCTCCCATTCCAAGCCGATCCAGTGCTAACGGCTCCAAGTCCAAGCCGACCAGTGCTAACAGCTTCCCTTCACACTAAATCTACACTGGTGGCTCCGTTCCAGCCTAACCAGCAGTACCACGAGCACAAGGGACTTTCTTAAGATCGCTCGTCTTCTTCTGCTCCGCTCCATTTTCCGCGGCCCCACCACGCCTAACCGTCCGTGTACGCCTAGCCTTGCCATGGCCGCACCATGCCAGGCCGCCCGCTCCATTATCGGGGCCCCATCATGCCAATTTATCCACGCGCGCTTTGCCTCTCCAAGCTGTCCGTACCGTGAACCTGCCAATACCAACAAATTTTCCTAAGACCACGCCACCTCTTGGCCCCACGTGCCAAGTCGTCCGCTATGCTTTGCCTTCCAAGATCGCGCCCGCTTTGCCTTGGTGATGTACGGCCAGACCAAGCCGGCAACTTTCGTCTTACCACTCCACGGTCTGCATCCCCAGTACAACTTATGCAGGGCCGCCAACACGGGAAACAAAACTCTCTTCACCCCTCAAAAAGGTTAGTCGGATTTTCCTAACCATCTTTGCAATAATTTACATCTTGATTCCGTCCTTGTCTGTCACCATCATATGCTTACCTCGCAACAAGGCACCTGTTCCGAGCTAAGCAGGGGACTTAATGTTGATGGTGGTTTTTAGCTTAGGGGTAAAATCATAAAACCCTAGTCAGACAGTGACGTCACAGAACTTGAGTAATAATGTCCAAACCAAGCACATTTATTGAACCCTTAAATTTGTCTGCGAGAAAATTACCAGGGTACCTTTTTTAATGCTAATTAGGGTTTCGACAGGCCAAAACCCTAATTCTCACACCGCATGTTCCAATGGCTAACCATGCCAGCCACACCTATCGCGCCAAGGCATGCCTGATGTGACTCAATAATGTTGTAGAAAGTGGTAGTAAGGTTGTCGTTCACTCGGACTTGATGAAATCGATTCTAGGATTTATAAAGAAAAATAATAAAAATAAAGAGTATATACAATTTACGTCACAAGATGGAGAGAGTTACTGGGACTCGGGATTCCGCCAATTCTTACATTCATGCGGTTCATCTATTAATTCCGGACAATTAAGGCTCATAAAGTAACAAACATCGACTCTAATTCTTTGCCAAGGTAGATTTTATAAAGAATTATATGTAACTCACAAGCATGGCGCATCTAAAGTACCTAAGACTAAGCATGCGACATCTAACGAATTCACAAATAATCAATAAAAATCATAAATCAATTATAATAGTGCAAATAGTCATAAAGGAATTAAATAGAATTACCACATGGGTGCAAAACAGACTTCCTCCGTCATCCCAAAGAATGGGTTCTAGCTCATCATGGTGTAAACACGCTCAAAATCCATTTTTATTGCTCAAAAGAGGTGTACAAATGATGAAATGGAGAAAAACTATTAAAAACGGGTTTGTAACAATTATATTTGTTACAAATCGAATCAATACAGTATGATAAGAATGGACCGTCGTTGTCACCGTAGAAAAACGACCGCTCCATGTGTGTCATATGTTCTTCAGAAATTAAGACTGCCTCTGGTAGTCTTTTGTTCTTCAGCAGCAGCAGAGATGGTGATGCTGCAACTCGATTTTCTGACCTCTGTAATGCTCTAAATCTCTCCCCGAACTCTCCATCCTCCTCTCTGATACCCCAAGACGCTATTTATACACAACATGCGATGAAAATCCCTTGTAATAACTCGTAATAATCCTCTTAATATTCGACAATGAAAATAATATTTTCGGGAATATTTTCTTCCCGAATCAACTCTTCACGCGTCGGAAGTCGGGCAATCTTGCGTATAATATCTTTTCTTAACTTCACAATGCCTCGTTAGGGACTCAGAATACTCCGAACACACACACAGCACGTGTTATGAACACACGGAACTCGTGAGTAACTCTTCTCGTGCACAGCTCTCTATCTTCTCCTGGCGAATTTTTCAGCCAAATTTGATCTACCAAAACACGTGTAATAGCTTTATATATGTCCCAGGAACAATCCCATAAATTTTCAGCCATTGAATCTCCTTCTAACACGTCCAAAATTCGATCGAGAATTCTGTTTTGCTGCTGCCAGTTTTCCCGCCAAAAACAGAATTTGAATTGAAGAAGAAGGTCACCCCTTATCCAACAGCTGGGGGTGCGAATATCAATTGGGTGCCCCTTAGCAATTGGGTTACCCCTTATCCAAAGTGGGAGTCCGAATATCAAATGTCCTCCGGGGGGTGTTCCGAGCAACTTTTCGAGCCGATTTTCCAACAATCTTTATTTCAGAAAATGCCTACAAACACGCAAAACACCATAATAAGGACGAAAACGCAGTACTAACAATACGAAACATTGAGGACAAATTAGACACATAAATGCGTCTATCAAATACCCCCAAACTTATTATTTGCTAGTCCTCGAGCAAATTTATTCTAGAAAATAAAAATCATTTGAACCCCTAGGTGGCCCTAGTGGCGGAGTGTTGTCTCCTGAGGGTTTACCGCAGGTGTACCCACAAAACCTTTACTCCGGACCCTAGCTATCTACGCAAAACCTTGGAAGGCACTAAAGAATCTCCTTGGTTGGCATACTTATTGACTACAGGAGGAAGTACCCCGATGCGAAATTCCAATTGCTGTACACGAGTTTGCACTCAAGCATACTAAAATTCATATATAAGTCACAAAGCTCTACTCGGATAGTCGCACTATGGACATCAATACCCGAGTCAAAACTAATCACATGGATAGATCAAGAAGATGGATATAGAGAAAAACATAGATGGTTTTGATGTTTACTAAGTGAATGGTGTTTCCCATATCTCGTCTCAAGGCCTCCGCCAAAATGAACCTATCCTAATGGACTGGGATACTAGTCGACTAATATCAACCCACCGGCATATACAAGGGAACCAGTGGTCGATAATCCTAATTCTAGGTCAACACAACTGGCATATACAAGGGTTCCAGTGGTTGACTTTATTGAATTTATTCCGGTTGGTCTGATGGTCTGGTCTTAATTTTTTTTTTTTTTTTTTTTTCACTTTTTTTTTTTCATTTTTTTTTTTTTTTTTTTTTTTTTGTATCTCAATCACTCTAATTCACCCTAGCATTGGTAACAACTTGATTCGTGGGCCCCACCTAATCACTTAGAAAACATAGTTTACAAAGAACAAAACAAAATAAAAACAAGTGAAAAGGACTCAACGAGATACGGTGAAACTATCATGTTATTTCTAACACACGAGCTCGTGCTTTTATGAATAGACTCTTTAGATGTTGCCATCTAATCAGTTGGTTCCTCAACTCCTACAACCAAAATGCTTCCATCCACTTAGATTGGTTAGTGCCATCCTTAATAAGCATAAATTTCTAGGCTCGGAGTTTATTTATTGCAACTAACAAAAAGTTTCTCCCATACCCCCAAACTTAAATCTAACATTGTCCTCAATGTTCTAAAGATGAAATTAAAATCATGAACAAGGAGAAAGCTGTTACCATTTGAAGTAAAAGAGTTAAGGAAAGATATTACCGTGTTGCAAGAGCATGGGTTACCTCCCAAGAAGTGCTAAGTTTAAAGTCTTCACCGGACATTGGAAAGGATTAGTCACCTCGAAGAATCATATAGCAACGGTCGGAATAATCATGTCATCTGGATCAAAAAGTGCTAACCACAAGAAGAGGAAACTGTCACAGACCAGGAAGATATCCAACACACCCTTATATATTGTTTTGTTTAAGACAACTATATCTAGTTGTGGTTCGGGTTCAGGCTCTATAAAAGGGTCTAGATAACATATTTTCATGGGTTGCGTTTCCTTATGAGTTAGATCCGAATGTTCAGGTTCTAGAATCTGGAAACTCAAATAAAAACTTAGAAGCACATAATAATAACTGAATAATTGCGGATCTTCTAAGTCAATCAGTTTTGACTTACACAAATTGACCACAATATGATTGGTGGTCTTCCTTAAGCAAATGTGTCGACCCTAATATCCTAAAGTAATTAGGTTTAGTCTCAAAACTTAATAATTGACACATCCGAAACTTATGCGTTCCCACAATTGGAAGGAAGGTTTTTGTGGGAAAACAAAGTCAATCGTGGTATCATAGCCTCAAGTTAACCACATCAACCGAGAGGATGGGTTTCTAACAACCGAACTTCCCTATGGACACAACTAGGTTCGGGGAAAAAGTGTATGAAGATAGTCTTGTAAAATGGTTGAGGCACGAATGTCCAGTCCTAAGTGAGGGGACTTTCTGAGAGTTAAAGGTAAGGAACTAGGAGGGTGATAATCACCCCCAAACTTAGAGTTTTCAGTGTCTCTAGAAAGACTAGTCACAACTTCCCTAATTTCAAGGTCATCTGATTCCTGAAAATGGTCAATTGATTCTTCTAAGTCAGGTACATCCTCACTCATCTCTACGAGTTCATTTTCTTTTTCTAAGTCTATTGTTTCTAAATCGCTAGACTCAAAATATACTCGTTCCTCTAAACCATCATTGGCTTCGTAATCAAAAGGAAATACTACATCGTCTAAAACGGGGTATCTCTAGTCAAATCCTCATCCTTTTGAATAGGTGAATAATTATTAAAATTATTTGGATTTGAACTAGAAATAATATTATCGTTATAAAGTTCAATTGGGGTAACAATTTCCTGATCACTATGCCTATTTATTTCAAATTCTTCATCAACACTATCCTCATCATAATCATCATTATAATAATATGAAAATGGTTGAACCTCATCTAGACAAGTAGTGTTACCAATTTTATCCTCGTCATCTTGATTATGTAAATAACTATCCTCATTTTCAGGGATACTATTGGAAACACTAAGATTATCTCGAGCAGTTCCGTTCTGGGCCTCAAACAAAAGCTTTCGAATCGACTCATATGACTTCATTATGGTATCGTGACTCGACTCACATGACTTCCTTAATGTATTGTGACTCGACTCACATGACTTCCTTATTGAATCTAGGAAAGAAATTTCACTCGTTGCATTGCTTTCGTCCATAACTAAGTTATTCATTTCTGCAAACTTACGTGTCGTCTCAGCTAACTTACGTGTTGACTCTATTAGAGAGGAATTTTGCTCGTACGACCGGGTGGCGTGTGGATAGTAATTGGGATCACCATGGTATGACCCATAACCTTCAAAAGTTTGGCGTTCCCAACCACTATTCACACTATGGTCATAAAAAGAGTGATGTCCAAATTGTTCAGTTGGATATTCATATTCATTGTGATGGCTATTATAATACCATTTTGACATCCTAACTGCAAGGGAATTCTACACAAACACAAACAAGGCTGACTCGACCACAGCAAACCTACTGATTTCTAGCAAACAAAAAGCATGATGGCTCCATTTAGATTGTTTTCTAGACCAGCTTCTAATCCTTCGAAAGGGAATTCGTTACAATCTGAGCAAACCCCTCCGGAATCAATCCGAGTTTAAGTAAGTTGAACAGAGGCGAGGAAGTCACGTGGAGCTTTGATACCCAAGGCCTCACCGCATTACAAGGCGGCGCAGTCACGCATTCAACTCACGAAACCATCATGAACTTCAAGTATGCTCAAAAGAGTAACCAATATTTTTCGAACGACTTTCCTATTAAGCTCGTTACCCTATCGGTCTCGTTCTATTCAAAATTTTAGGCTTAGGTTCGTGTTTGGTTTCGTTTTCCTAAGGCGGGCAAGAAGAGAACGGTGATGAAATCCGAACTCTTATCTTGTATGGCCAGTCCTTTCCCTTTACTAGGAAATTAAAGCAGTCAGATTCAGTTCCTCGACATATATTCACACGAAATCATCCAAGAAACCCGACGACAGGGATTCGCGGGTGTTTAGAATTCTTACCTCCCGTTCTAGACGGGGGATGAACCGTTGAAGTCGACTCGGGCCACGACTCCTATGTCGTGTACGAACCCGAGGGGCCGAGGTGATATCGCAATCACCGTCCTTCCCTGTGCAGTTTATATTTAAATTACCCTTCCTTAGGGTTTAAAATTAATAATGTCCGATAGTCCAAAAATTTAAAAGTCCAAAAATAATTACCTAATTACAGTTTCTAAAAAAATATATATATATATAATAATTACACTATATACAAAATTTTCTTCTTCACTCCGTTCGGATCTCTCTTTTCTTTCCTATTTTGGCTTTGCTTTTCTTTTCAGTACTTTCTCTTTTTCTTTCGCTCCACTCCAAATCTGAAAGCAAACAAAAATACCAAAACGCGTAAAAAAGAACAAAAAATAATAATAAAAAAATAAAAATAAAATAATAAAACCTAAAAACAAATCTATACACAAGTCCGCGTCGGCGGCGCCAAAAATTGATGTGACTCAATAATGTTGTAGAAAGTGGTAGTAAGGTTGTCGTTCACTCGGACTTGATGAAATCGATTCTAGGATTTAATAAAGAAAAATAATAAAAATAAAGAGTATATACAATTTACGTCACAAGATGGAAAGAGCTACTGGGACTCGGGATTCCGCCAATTCTTACATTCATGCGGTTCATCTATTAATTCCGGACAATTAAGGCTCATAAAGTAACAAACATCGACTCTAATTCTTTGCCAAGGTAGATTTTATAAAGAATTATATGTAACTCACAAGCATGGCGCATCTAAAGTACCTAAGACTAAGCATGCGACATCTAACGAATTCACAAATAATCAATAAAAATCATAAATCAATTATAATAGTGCAAATTGTCATAAAGGAATTAAATAGAATTACCACATGGGTGCAAAACAGACTTCCTCCGTCATCCCAAAGAATGGGTTCTAGCTCATCATGGTGTAAACACGCTCAAAATCCATTTTTATTGCTCAAAAGAGGTGTACAAATGATGAAATGGAGAAAAACTATTAAAAACGGGTTTGTAACAATTATATTTGTTACAAATCGAACTGTTACAGAGTATGATAAGAATGGACCGTCGTTGTCACTGTAGAAAAAACGACCGCTCCATGTGTGTCATATGTTCTTCAGAAATTAAGACTGCCTCTGGTAGTCTTTTGTTCTTCAGCAGCAGCAGAGATGGTGATGCTGCAACTCGATTTTCTGACCTCTGTAATGCTCTAAATCTCTCCCCGAACTCTCCATCCTCCTCTCTAATACCCCAAGACGCTATTTATACACAACATGCGATGAAAATCCCTTGTAATAACTTGTAATAACTCGTAATAATCCTCTTAATATTCGGCAATGAAAATAATATTTTCGGGAATATTTTCTTCCCTGAATCAACTCTTCACGCGTCAGAAGCTGGCAATCTTGTGTATAATATCTTTTCTTAACTTCACAATGCCTCGTTAGGGACTCAGAATACTCCGAACACACACACAGCACGTGTTATGAACACACAGAACTCGTGAGTAACTCTTCTCGTGCACAGCTCTCTATCTTCTCCTGGCGAATTTTTCAGCCAAATTTGATCTACCAAAACACGTGTAATAGCTTTATATATGTCCCAGGAACAATCCCATAAATTTTCAGCCATTGAATCTCCTTCTAACACGTCCAAAATTCGATCGAGAATTATGTTTTGCTGCTGCCAGTTTTCCCGCCAAAAACAGAATTTGAATTGAAGAAGAAGGTCACCCCTTATCCAACAGCTGGGGGTGCGAATATCAATTGGGTGCCCCTTAGCAATTGGGTTACCCCTTATCCAAAGTGGGAGTCCGAATATCAAATGTCCTCCGGGGCTGTTCCGAGCAACTTTTCGAGCCGAATTTTCCAACAATCTTTATTTCCAGAAAATGCCTACAAACACGCAAAACACCATAATAAGGACGAAAACGAGTACTAACAATACGAAACATTGAGGACAAATTAGACACATAAATGCGTCTATCAATGCCAACCATGCTAGCCGCACCCATGTGCCAATGGCAAACCATGCCATCCACACCTACCGCGCCAAGGCATGCCAACCATGCTAGCCGCACCCCTGTGCCAATGGCAAACCATGCCAGCCACACCTACCGCGCCATGCCAAATGTACCTTGCCATGGCCCCATGCCAACCTAGCCGCGCCACCTTGCTGGCCTTCCCTACGCGGCTACCAAAACGAAGGCGTGCGACAATCAACGGTCGCCCTTCAAATCCCAGGAGCAAATCCTATCCGTCCGAGGTTACCAAACGACCTTTGGCCCAAAACCCTAGCTTGGTCTCGCCAAACCATGGCCCCACATGCCAAGCCAAACCGCCCCTAGACAAGCTAGCCACGCCATGCGCCCATGGCAAACCCTTGGCCCCACATGCCAAGCCAAACCGCACCTAGCCAAGCTAGCCACGTCATGCACCCATGGCAAACCCTTGGCCCCACATGCCAAGCCAAGCTAGCCACGCCATGCGCCCATGGCAAACCCTTGGCCCCACATGCCAAGATAAACCGCACCTAGCCAAGCTAGCCACGCCATGCGCCCATGGCAAACCCTTGGCCCCACATGCCAAGCCAAACCGCCCCTAGCCAAGCTAGCCGCACCATGCGCCCATGTCAAACCCTTGTCCCCACATGCCAAGCCAAACCACACATAGCCAAGCTAGCCACGCCATGCGCCCATGGCAAACCCTTGGCCCCACATGCCAAGCCAAACCGCACCTAGCCAAGCTAGCCACGCCATGCGCACATGGCAAACCCTTGGCCCCACATGCCCAGCCAAACCGCACCTAGCCAAGCTAGCCACGCCATGCGCCCATGGCAACGGCATGCCAACCTAGCCGCGCCACCATGCTGGCCTTCCCTACACGGCTACCAAAACGGAAGCGTGCAACGATCAACGGCTATCTTTCCTCTTGAGATGCAAAATCTCGACCGTCGAAGGTCACCAAGCTAGCAAGTCTCCCAAGTACGACTTTCCAGGCAAGAACAACATGCTACATGTTTTCCAAAAAAATATTCGAGACATCAACACATATCACAAACTGGGGGATCCTCTTTGGGTATTGGTTTAGCGGTTTACACCGTGCGGCGTACACTACGCCCGTCATAAGGAAGTGTCATAAGGGTGAGGCGGTTAGTAAATACATGGAGTTAATGGTGAAACGCTTTTTACATCAATTTCATGCATTAACGGCTTTATGGAACATCAATTCCATGCGTTACCACCTCCTCCCATTTACTTACCCATTTTTCCATTCCTTAATGAGACCAAAGTACGTTTCACTTCGACTTATATAAATAGGTCTTACCTATTTCCACCGAACAACGAGTTCATTCGGGAATACATAACACTCAGAAAATACTTGCTAGCTTACCATTTGTTAGCCTTCCCACTTTTCTGATACAAGTCGTAGTAACACAACTACTCTTCCAGAATCAACTATTCTCGGTCTCATCACTTTCCTTGCTTCCCTCCCCAAAACCAACCCATTATCCTTCACTTTGTGACCGAAGCAAGTCTGGAACGGCCATTTTTTGGTTTAGGCGGGACTTGTACAGATTAATCTCTCGAATCTAAAGTACTCCCTTGCAGTACATTGTTTAGGGTTTAAATTGTTTCTCACCCGTACACATAAAATTACCGAAATCAGCAGAAACCATTTTCACCTACAAACACCTGTTTAACAAGAAAACGTTAGAAACTTCTTTTTGTTCGATTCTGGATCACATACCTATCCCATCCAATCATCATAGGCCCAATCCATGCCTTTCCAATGAAAATCTCCAACAAACTCGATTGAAAATCCCAACAGAGACGCAATATCCTCCACCTCTGTTTTGCTTCACATCAATAATCCAACCCATTCTGATCAAACAATCATACCATCCCCATTAAGCCAAACAGTCCAAATTGTCGAGTTTAGTGATTGAATCTCTTAAAATCACGTCCAAAATCTAAACCCAAATCTGTTCTTCAACTGCAACAGTTTCCCGCCAAAACCTGAGATTTGAATTTGGGAAGAAGGTGCTCCTTATCCAGCTGCTGGGGTGTCGATAGTAATTTGGGTGCCCCTTAGTAATTTGGTTACCCCTTATCCAAACTGAGAGTCCGAATAGTAGGTGTCATCCGGGTGCCTTTATCAACTTTTCGAGCCAATTTCGCCGCAAGCGTTTATTGCCCAAAAATACCTACAAACACATAAAATAATCAAATAACTACAAAATCGAGCACTAACAATACACATAATTGAGACCAAAATACACATAAATATACAATCTATAAAACCCATATCATAGAATGCATATATGCCTAAAAAAATAAATCATAGATGCATATAAATTATATGATATGAATAAACACTTTTTTTTATTTTGTACAAATGTGTAATAATAATTATTTTTATTATTACTATTTATTGCAGTTTATAAAATTTGTTTTTACAAATCTTCGGAACTCTACAAATCTCTGTAAGACATTATATAACTCTTCATAACTCTGCAAGAGTTTACCAAATTCTATACAACTCTCAGAAAGTTCTTAATTTTCCTGACACTTTTAAAATCCCCCTAAACTTGTAAAAGTATTTATTGAGTAAACCCTTGTTAGTTTTTTTTTTTTTTTAGTTCGGACTCTCACTTTGATTCTTCCTAAAAATTTTCTGATCTCATTAACCATTCAACTGGTCGATGAGACCTTTCTTGTGTGGCAGGTATTCTACCTTCTTACATTTTGAATCTCATAAAATCAATTCCAGTTTTATCTTGTTTCACTGTTTCAGATAAGGTTGTTTGGCTTTTATCAAAATCCGGCCTGCCTACTATTAAATCAGTTCATAATCATCTGGTTTCTGATGTATCTTTCAAAAACACCGCATGGAGAAAACTTTGGCACACAAAGTCTTTTCAAAAGATAAAACTTTTTATCTAACTTCTTTCCCACAAAAAATTTTTACCTAGAGCTCACCTACCAAATATTGGTTTATTAATCAACCCAGAATACCATTATGTCATTTGCAGGATGAGACTTTGGATCACCTGTTTGTTTTTCTTCCTGTGACTGCACATGTTAGGATGAAACTTCAAAACTTTTGGAAAATTTCTTTACCCTTTATGAATATTTCTGTCTGGTTTGCTGAATACTTGTTCTTTTTCTGGTATTACTGATACATTGCCTTGGTCTACTTTGTATCCTTATATTCTTTGGAATATTTGGATTGCTAGAGATAAGCTTGTTTTTCCAAGGTTCCATTTGATGTGAATAATATTTTGCGCTTTACTTATGCTCAAGCTATGGAATACTGGACTTTGGTTGAACTTCCTAAGACTAATAATGTCATTCAAAAGACTGTTATTTGTTTAAACTGGAAGTTCCTTCCCTTTCCCTATTATAAACTCAACTGTGATGGGGTTTCAACTTTTGATTCCATTTTGGCAGGTGCAGGTGCTGTAATACGTGACTGTTCAGGGTCTTTTAAGGAATCTTTTGCTAATCATCCCTTCTCAAATTCTTCCATTGTTGCTGAGATTTGGGTTGTTTGTGATGGACTTCTTCTTGCTCTCAAGCTGCATATTGCTTATCTTAGTGTACATAGTGACTCGTCTTCTACGATCTCCTTTTGTGACTCGTAGGCTACCCCTCCTTGGTATCTGAAAGGCATTCTTTTTGATATTCGTAGTTTAACTAAGCCGACCTTTCAGAATGTTGTTTTTGTTCATAACCTACGTGAGACCAATATGGTTGCAGATGCCTTATCAAAAAAGGTTGTTGATCCTTTAGTTTTTGATGACTGGATTGATCAACCACCCACTTATATATTGTCTGATCTGTATAATGATCTATCGGGGATGGCTTTGCCCCGTCTTGTCAAAGACGTTTAGTTCTTGTATTACTTGGCAAAAAAAGAAAAAAAAAAGAAAGAAATTACTGCTTCTGGAAACAACCGTGAACACTATGATATCACTTAAGGGTACGTCTAATGCATAGTATTAATATGTTGTTGTATTAATAGTTGGACGGTACTGTGGACCCATCCGCGCGGCATTTTGCATTTGCATTAGTCGAGCTATATCTTGCTTTAAGATTGTGGGTAGAACAATTCGCAGTAGCATAGTGGTTCAAAGAGCTTTCGTGTATTATCTTCCATACTTGATTCTCATTTTTGTTCTTATGAATATATTTGTCGTATATGTAACACAAAATTGGTCAAAAAGACCAAAATCAACAATTTCTGGGTGAAAAGGACACTTAGGTTTTGATACTGTTTAAATAGCAAAAAATTAAAAAGATACTGTTTAAATGGACAAAAATTTAAAGATAGGCAGGATGTAACCAGTTTCATCCTGTCCATTTTCAAATATTTTTTCTTATTTTTATTTTACACAGGATGTATCCAGTTTCATCCTTCTTTTTTTTAAGTATAAGCCAGGATGAATCCAGTTTCATCCTTGCTATTTTTTTTTTTTATTTCACCCGTACTTTTTTTTACTCGTCCATTTGAACCGTGTTTTAAATTTTTTTGGACAAATGACCCATTTTCTCTATATGTAACTATTTTTCAAGTAAGGGAACATGAGGTAACATTATGCGTTGTGGGAAAACAATTAATAGAAAATTGATTTTTAAAGATTTTAACAAAAATAATAATTTATTGTTTTCTTTTGTGAATGAAACTTTTTAGTCCCACATCGGGGAGTTCCTCTTTTTAAGTTGTATTATTCCATTATATAAACAAATTTTCTACTTTTGTAAATGTAATGACTCGTCCCTCCACCGATATCTGTCCCACTTAGCCACCAAGCGGTTATCCGGCAGTGTGGGGTTTTCAACGAGCATCGCTGCGGTAATCCAGCAAAAACTTCCCGGATGGTCACCCATCCCTGAATTGCTCTCGCCCGAGCACGCTTAACTGCAGAGTTTTCTACCAACTCTGGAGCCAATTGTGCTGAAAAGGCCTCGGTGTTAGGAAAAGACAAACCATTACTAATATTCCATTCCATCGGTGAACCACTGCCGAAATCGGGGTATTACAGTAAAATCTATGGGAAAGGTATTTCTCTATATTTATAGAGACCCCCAACGGAAAATATTTTATATCGTTTTCTTGAGCGTTCGCGATTTTCCTTAAGTATTTTTTCGGAGTTGCCAAGCTCAAGTTGAGCATCTACTACATATGCTAGTAGTAGATGTAGTAGGGTGTTTTATCCTGAAGATATCCGTCCTGTGAGGGATATAACATCACTCTTGAGTGTATCCGGGCACTAATGTCTTAAGTACATCATGTTAAACACGTGACTCACTCTGTTTTTCCAAAGTTTTGCCTTGTTGTTGTTGTGGAGATATGGGAAGCTCGTCCGTTTCATCAAATCGATCACTTCCATTATAAATGAGCTAAGTATCAATAACTTTTGCTTATTTGATTTTTCTTTGGTTTTGATTATTGCACCCAACAATCTTAAGACTTTATAATTTGTAATAATCATGAATGTTAATTGTGGAGTGAAAAACAAAAAACGAATTTTTGGTCAGCTGTAGAGTTTTGAATTTTTCTCTTAACCTAGAAGGAATTTCGATGAACCCTTTTGATATAATGTAGTAGACATCTTAATAGTTACCCAAACAAAATTTCAGAATTTTTGGAGTTGTAAAAGTATTTTTTTGATATTTTACAAAACAGAGAAACGTTCCTGAAAAATTCTGACGAGCAGAAATTTGTTGTTGACTAAATTAGTTTTAAAGGGGTAACCATGAGTTTTTTGAAATGGTGATTGAAACGAAGTTTGTAGATCTAGATTTTCTCTTCAAAATTCATATTTTATTTTCCGATTCAGAACTAAGGTTTGTGAGATGTGGTGTATTAGGTGATTGGGAAATTACCGTGTCCGTGGTCAGAGTATAAACGAAGATTGTGACATGAAATTGAAAAGGGACATGGATACCAGGCGCATGTGGATGAACACAAGTATTCCAAAGATGACAAAGGCAAGAACATCAAACAGAACTCTAAGCGTAGTCTTCATAAGAAAGGTATGTTTGGTAAAACTGAATCCGGCATTACTTTAATTAAGGGTGATTGTTATGTTTGTAAGACAACATAAAAACCTTAATAAGTAGAAAGTTAATGTTAATTTAGTTGAAACAAACTAGAACGAGTTCAGTGGCATGATGTCGGAAGTTATTTTAATAACCAATGTGAGAGACTAGTAGGTGGACTCTGGAGCCACCAAGAATGTTTGTTGAAACAGAGACATGTTCACCTCCTATCAGAGGATAGGGGATGTCGAGAAACTCTTTATGAGTAACTCATCTGCGATAGAGGTTGCATAAAAGGAAAAGGTCGAGCAGAAGCTCATATCTGTAATATTCTCACATTGAATGAAGTTTTCATGTTCCGAGCATATGCAAGAATCTTATATCTTATTCTGTTGTAGATGGTAAAATATTTATGATTTTAATTGAATCTGGAAAACTTGTTGTAACTAGGCAGTGATTTTCTAGGTAAGAGTTATCGGACTTTGGATCTATATAAGCTCCACGGAAAAACTTATGAAGTGAACATAGTTGATTCTTGTGCTTTCTTTGTGTGATTGAATGTTTTGCGTGGTAGACTTGGAACCGTAAACTTATAAGTCAATGCTTAAACTAGCTAGCATAGGCTGCGTACCCAAATTTTGTTTGGATTTTGAACACAAAAGTAAAATCTGTGTTGAATCAAAATATGTTATAAAACCTTTTAGCACAAATGTTCAGAGTAATTATAAGCCCTTAGAATTAATTCAGTTAGGCCTAGTTGACATGAGTTCAACCTAAAACCACTGTGGTAAAAGATGGTTTATATCTTTCGTAGATGATTGTACGAGGTACTATCTTGTATACTTTCTTAGGGATAAGGATGATACCTTAGAAGCCTTAAGATGTATAAACTTGAAGTTGAAAACCAATTAGAAGCCTTGAACATAACAATCGTATCCTTAAGGAAATGATAATTGCCATGTTGATTAGTTCAGGATTACCTGCGACCTTGTGGGGGGAGGTAGTCCTCTTAACTAGTATATCCTGAATAGAGAGTACCCTTTTAAGGATCAGATGAAACTCCATATGATTTATGGAAAGGTAGATGACCTTCTTATGAATGTGTCAAAGTGTGGGGGTGTTTGACTAAGATTGTCATTCCTTTTCCTAAAAGAACTAGATAGAAACCAAAAATATTGATTGTGGCTTCATATAGGGTATCCTGTGTATACTTCTACATATAGATTTTTGGTTGTGTGTTCTGATTTTTCAGACTTTGGGGTGATTTTTCTGACTTTAAATATTATTACGGAATCTAGGGATGTTGAGTTCTTTGAACATGTTTATTCTTAAACATGTACCTCATTAGAGATGCGTTGTTGATCCCCTAGATTTATTTTCAAATAGTCAGAACTTATCTTAACGAAGATGAAGTTGAGGTTGAGGCTAAGAGAAGTAAAACAATTATACTTGAGACTTCTTATGAAGCCGACTTCATAACATGCCTAGCTTAGTCTGAGCCCCAGACTTGTAAAGAAGCCTTGACATCTATTGAAACCCCATTCTGGTAAGAAGCTTCATTTAGTGAAATGGACTCAGTCTGTCGGAACCAGACTTGGAAGCTTGCTAGTTTACCTCCAGGGAGTAAGACCATGGGATGTAAATGAGTCTTTAAGAGGAACCGTTAGGTAGATGGAACTGTGGAAAAATATTAGGCTAAGTTGGTAGCTAAAGTCTATAAACTAAAAGAAGGTGTAGATTTCCTTGATTCTTATTCACTTGTGACGAGAATTACTTATGTTGAGATGCTAATTGATATTGCTGCCATAAACAACTTGGAGATACATCAGATGGATGTTAAGACAGCTTTTCTAAAACCGTGAATTAGATAACAAAATTTACATAGACCAACCTGAGGACTTTGTAGTGAAAGGTTATGAAGACAAAGTTTGTAAGTTGAACAAATCTTTGTATGGTTTTCAAATAAGCACGTAAACAGTGACATGAAAAATTTGATCATGTGATAATGTGTATTGGATTTAAGTTAATGAATCTGACAATTATATTTATAAGTAACTTTTTAAGGATGCATGTGTGATTGTATGCTTGTATGTTGATGATATGCTTATACTTGATACAAACATAGATGTGGTTAATTCCACTAATAACATGCACCGAATGGGAACGTTGACTTGAAAGACTTAGGCCCTTTTGATGTAATCTTAGGGATGAGGATTAGAAGATAATCAAACATTTATAGTCTTAGTCATTCTTATCATGTTGAATTTATGCTTAAAAGATACAATCAGTCTGATTGTAAGCCTGCTTGTACTCCATACAATTCTTCTTGTAGACTCGAGAAAAATAAGGGTAATGGAGTATCTTAACTTGAATACTCAAGAGTTATAGGATGTCTGATGAATTTAATGAACTGTAAGAGTCCAGACATTGCCTATATTGTGAGTAAGTTAAGTAGATATACTTGTAGTCCAGAGAAAGAGCATTGGGATGCACTTAGTAGAGTATTATGGTACCTAAAATATTATATTACCTTTTGTTTGATTTATGAAAGGTATCTTGTTGTCCTTGAGGGACTTTGTGATGCAAACTGGTTAGTTGACTCAGAAGAGTCTAAGTATACGAGTGGATATGTTTTCTCTCTAGCAGAAGGGTTTGTTTTGGAAGATTTCCAAACATACATATTGTAGGATCAGAATATCGCGACATCAATACTTCGCGAGATTAATAAATGACGACATTGCGAGGGAGTCGCAGGGAAGTAAAATAAATGACGCAATGAATGACGACAGCCAAAACATGAGAAAGATATGAAGATTCAGCGAAATTTAGGAGTGTCGCGAGAATTGATACATGTACACTTGCGATATTTCGCAAGACATTCCCCGAAAAAAAGGACAGCTTAGCTGTCATCCACTGTGTACTACCCTATATAAAGGGTTGAGTAAATCTGTTATGAGGGGGGTTCTTTTTGAATTGTTAAGCAAGTCTTTAGGAGAGAGAAAGTTTTAGAGTGATTGTAATTCTATAACTCATTTCTATTTCATATTGTAAAGATTCAAGTATTCAATCAATAGAAATCATAATCATCCATCTTAAAATGATTTAATTGTGTATATTCTAGTGAGGGGTGTAGTGTAGGATTTCCTGCAACTACATAATGGCGCTAGAAACAGGGAGTGAGTAGAGATCAACCTTGTGAATCGAAAGAATCAGGAGTAACAAGAAAGAAATTTCATATAATTTTCAACAAATTACTGAAATAGAGAAATGGCTAGAAGAAGGAATACATCAGAACAACCAACAACTGTTAGAAGGAGCAGGAGGTTAGCTGGAGAAAGGAGAAATAAAGTAGGTGAACCATCAAGAATAAACGCAAGAGATAGAGAAGAAGGTCAAATTCAACCACCAATTCAACCCGCACTGAATAGAGTAATAGATTATGATAGGGTGAGTGTGCATACATGGAGATCGGATTCTATGGAAGAAAGAGAAGAAGTGGAACAATTGATAAATAATGGACAAGAGGAGAGAAATCGAGAAGAGATGGGAGAAACAATTCATGGAAATGAAGAAATCGCAACATTAGAAGCATTGAGACAAACAATACATGAAGAAAGGCGGTTAGAAGCGGAAGAACGTGCAAATTTAACAAGGCAAAACCATGAGTTAAGAATGGAAAATATGAGGTTGCGGAATAGAAAGTCGAGAAGTAGTACCAGGTCAAGATCAGGATCAGTTAGAGAAGATATGAGGAGAACATTACCTGTAGAAAATGTTAATGAAGAAAATCTAGAAAGGGAGCCAAATCTCGGTGAAGGATGTTGCGAGAGAAGAGTAGTGGTAGAAGATCGTTATATTCCACGTCCTGAAATTCTACAGAATGGCCAAAATGACGGAAATCAAGAAAATAGGCAGCATCAAGGGCAGAATAATCCAATTGGTGAATAAAATCAAAAAGAAGGAAGAAGAATACTGCATGGGAGAGAAACACGGAGGAAACAAAAGGAGATTGAAGATGACATCGAAAAACATTATATTGAACAAGTGCGTCTAGCTTGCGAAAGGGAAAGATTAAGAGTAGAAATGGAAGAACGGGAATTGGAGGAAGCAATTCGGCAGAACAATCATGACAATCGAGAAAGAAGGCGCGAACAAAATCGCAACAATGGAAATATCAATGAAGAATATGAAAGAATACAAAGGAGAACTGATAGACAACCAAGAAGAGAAAACGATAGATATAATGGTGTGCGAATTCGTGAACGAGATGAAGGAGAAAGTCGCAGAGAAAGAAGAGAAGAAAATGTTGAACAAGAAAATCAAAGTAGACATGAAACGCGAGAAGAGAGAGGCGAGCTAAAAGACCAATAAATTCGAATCTCGATGTAAATGAACAAATCTTGAGAGAGTTGGCGAGAGATGAGAGGAATGTTGAACAATAGAAGGGGAGGAGGAAGAAGACAATTGGATGAGGCCATCGAAGAAGCTGCGAAAACCCCCTTTATACTAGAGGTGCATTAGGAGGAATACCCCAAAGTGCAATTTACCCGCATTAACCAAAGATTTTTGATGGAACAACTTGCGCAATACAACACATCAAAGCGTATGTGAGATGTATGCTACAATGGGAAAATCATGACTCCATATTGTGCAAATATTTTGCATCTAGTTTAACAGAGAAGCATTGAAATGGTTTGAGGGTTTACCAAGAAACACAATCACGTCATTCAACCATTTACAAGCTATATTCTTAGGGGCATATATAAGTAACAACTCCTCGCGACCGGGAATTGAAGATGTATTTGGGCTGAAACAAAGAGTTAGCGAAAGTTTGAGACACTTAATCGTGAGGTGGAAGACAATGTGTAGCGAAATGGTCGGAAGAGTGGATGAAAGATATCTTATTCTATCATTCATAAACGCTATGTTCGCAACCAATTTGTTATATATTCAAATTTTTAGAGTCAAGAATACAATTACAATGACTGAGTTGCGAGAACTTCAGGAGGAATATATTGCTCTAGAGGAAAGGCAAAATGAGATGTAATCATACCCAGTTGCGAATACAAATTCAAATGCTGCGAATGCAAGCTTATTACCCAAATTGATAAACACAGTAGTGAGCACTTCGTAAGGGCAACAAGAAAGGACAATAGATGAGGGACAGCCAAAGATAGTAGCTATGGGAAGCCGTGATCAGGAAGAATTTGAAAGAGAAAGGAACTACTATAACCGTGGCGGCAATAACAAAATTCAAAGACTTGATCATCCGTAAGAAACTTATGGAGGTCGAAGGCAGAATTGTCATGGAGGGCAGCGAAGTCACAGAGTAGTATGGGAGGAAATCAAAATGCCACCATTAAATACTAGTGTGGAAAAAAATATGGGAAGCTATACTCTTGATGGAAAACATACCTGCACCATGGAACATGGGGAATGAGCCACCACCAAGTGATAGAAGTCACGAGTTCTGTTCTTACCACCGCTTTCATGGACACCTAACAAATGACTGCAGAAATATAAAAAGAATCATCCTCGAGAATGATTGACCAAGGAAAGTCTGAATCATTTTCTAAAAAGTGAAGAGAAGGTTCAACCGTTACCACCACCTCCAGAAATGCATAGGACAAACTCAGCAAAGGGGAAAGAAACATTCGTAATAGAAGTTGGAACAAAAGCTAAAAATTTGTTTTGCAACTCCATTGTACATTCATACCGAGCAATAGAAGATTTTCATGATAATGTTCTCAGTAAGGGTTTTTGCGAGGGATGCTGATAATAGAGAAGTGATGAACATCGCGAAGACATCGCAGATTAAAAGAATGGCAAATGCAGATTATTTCTTTCACCGCAGAAGAGATTCCCTCAAGGCGAGAGACGCATGATAGCCCATTGGTCGTAAAATTGGAAATTAATCCAAAACACCGTAGATGGCAAAGATGATGAAGCGAGAAAATTCTGAGGCGATCAATAGAATCTTAATTGATACGGGGAGTTCGGTAAACATTCTTTTTACCATACTTACAAGACTATGGGTGGGAAGGATGAAGAGTTGATACCTTCGACGTATAAAATATACGGTTTCAATGGCACAATGAATAAGCCTAAAGGAGAAGTTCATATGAGAATACCCTTGCAAGGATTATCAACTGAAATTTTTGTTACTGTGTAGTCGATGTGGAGTCCCCTTATAATGCATTGATCGGAAGGCCATGGTTGCACGAAATTCAGGTGTAACGTCGACTTATCATCAATGTATAAAGTTTCCTCATCCTAGCGGTGTTGGAGTTATAAAGGGAGACTGGATGGAAGGACAAAAATGCTATGAGATTGATGTGGAGAGTTGCGAGGAAAGAGCTGCAAAAAGAAAGGGCTGGAAGCAAAATATAAAAGATGAACAAAGAAGAGAAAGGTTGATGGTGGATACCATAGAAACAAGAGGTGAAGATACATTGCGAAGCAAGTGCATGAAAACAGTTGAAAATTATGATGGAAAGGACTCATTAAGAGGTTTGAATGATGCGAGAGGCGAGAGCGAAGAAGCAAAAAGTGTAAGAAATGAATAATCATTATTATCAAAATCAATGGCAAAGGCATATCAAGAGTAAGAGGAAGAAATAATAATTGAAGAAGAAATGCGCGAGAATCTCGCCATCAAGAATGTATGAAAATTTGATTGAAAAATTGAAATGAGATTACAACAAACAAAGAAAGATTATGCGATAGCTTCGCAAACAAAATACCAAAAATGAATGATTGAATGAATTAACAAAAATGAAAGAGTGAGTGAATGGGACAAACCTTTATGGCGTACACCCTAGTTCGCGAATGATATTTCGCAAGAGGCAAATGTAAGACATAAAGTGCGTCATATATAAGGGGGTATCTCTTGACATGGCTCAGGGAAAAGGTTACACCGCCCCTGGAACCTGAGTCATGAAAATTTGGGGCCCATGAAAGCCTATCCGGGAGAGATACCTTGGATTTCCAACTATATATATAAGGTTATACCCCAGTTGGGCCTTGAGGGTCTCTTCCAAGGAGTCGATGTATGCTCAAGGCGCCGAGGTACACGTTTGAGCCAAGAGTGCCTCGGACATTTGAAGTGTCTCGGCCATTCTTGGCAAGTCTTGGCACATCTTTTCCGGACCAAGAAAACTCCACTTAGGGTGCGGTCTCGTAACCATAAACCCTATAGGTATAAGGGATAAGAGGCTGCGAAAACAACCTGGTTGTTGTTAAGACCGGATGGGAGGAGCTAGTCTTGTATGGCCGATGAACGCCTTCTTGAAGGGGCAACCAGGGAGATGATAAGGGCGGCACCCTCCATTAGGGAGCTGATAAGTGTCACAAGACGGAAATGTCATGGGGCTTTATATTCGCAAGAACATTTAGGCATGTCATATTGTCGCAAATGAAATATCCTGCAGAGGCAAAAATACTAAAGAAATGATAAGACAAGATCAATGGGTCATTACATGAAAATGTAAGGACGTCCTGCGATTTTGTCGCACGACGTCAATGTCATGGGACTTTATATTCGCAAGAATATTTAGATCTGTCATATTGATGCAAAATGAGGTGGCAAAATAAGACCTTTAACTAGGAAGGCAAAATAAGACCACACAAAAACAATGATAAGACAAGATCAATGGGTCATTACATAAAAATGTAACGACGTCCTGCGATTTTGTCGCAATGATGAATTTCAACATAAATGATGAATTTCAACACAAGAAATTGAGTAAGCAAACAAGCTCGTGAATACGACTATATTTCTTAACTTATTTGTGTAGAATCAGCAACAGCAGTTGCGAAATTAAGAAGTATTATTACTTAAAGATTAAAGACTTAATTTCTCTCATGTGAAAATAAATAACAGAGACAAGTATGGGAATTATTAGAATAAAAACTTGTTATTTATTTTCATATGAGAGATTCTGATAGAAGAGGTTACAAAATGGAAGGTTAGAAGGATAAATGTACAAGTATCACGGGGAAGAGAAAAAGGAAAATAGAACAATCTTTCAACTTATTCTTCTTCTTCATCGATTCTTTATCGATTCTTCTTCTTCGCTTTACATCACTATCAGAGACATCTGAGCAAGGCATATTTTCAGGAATTTCATCGAGAAGACAAGAATATGAAGAAAGAGGAATGTTATGGTCGTTGCAAATTTTTTCAATAGTTTGGTTGCGAAAACGAACAGCATCATTATGAAATTCGCCACAGTAGTTTGTAGTTGCTTCTTCATCTTAGAATATTTGTCGTTACGAAGAGAGAAGTTTTTTGCAAGTTGTGCTTTCTCGATTCAAGTTCCTTGATTCTAGTTTGAAACCTCTTCTCGGATTCTCGCGAACAAATGACAATGAGTTAGCGACTTAATAACGTTTATTAAAAAAGAAGTGGAAAAATAATGAAGAATAGTAAAACAACCTTCTCTGTCGAAATCATATCTTTAACCAAGGCATTATGCTCGGATGAAGACCGACGTTAACACCTAAGTTATTTCGGCATTATCTAGAACCTTCGCAGCCCAGCGAATTCATCATCATTATTTATGACAAGAAGTGAACGAATTTGATTTTCTCGCTCATTAAGTATGGCATTTTGGCGAAGAGATTCGTCTCGTTCAATTTGGACTTCAAGAAGGGTTTTTTGGAATTTTGCTAATGCTTGTGCCCCTTGATTAGCAATGCGATCCTTATCATCTATGAGGTCCTTAGAATACTATTACTCTCATGGGAGTCAAGATATAAACGTTTAAATCGGTTGGCTAAACCTAAACTAGACCTATGTTCAATTTATAAAAGATGAAATTTGGTTCGAAGTTCATTTAATGAGAGAGAATTAATCTTGTTTGAAGAACTACTTAAAGATTCATTGAGATGAGCGAGAAGAGCATCATCATCCATAGGTTCGGGGAATGAATGGAGAAGGATGGCTTTGTCAGAAAGATTATAAACGTCTGCGAAAATGATAAGTCAGGCAAAGAAAAATCAATGATAAAGTAGAAATGAAGAAAAGAGGAGGGTGTTATACCATAAAGTTGCTGATTAGCACTTTGAAGAGTGGATATTTTGTCCTTTTGGGAAGAAGACTCAACTTCCAATTGTTGAATTTTCTCATCCTTCTTGCGAGATGTCGCAACTTCAATTTCTAGTTCTTTGATCTTCTCTTTAAGTTGGAGATTTTTCTTTTCGAGATTGTTGCGTCTTTTCTCGAGGTCTGAGGCAACAACAAAGGAAGCTCTCCCAGACTGTAAAGGAAGGTAAAGAAATTGTTAAGATAAGGATTATAATCAAAATTACAGAGAAATAAAGAAATATGAACATACCAAAGCACTGAGTGCATTTAAGAGACTTGGAGTCATTGTTCGAGAAACTCCGCGAAAAGAATCATTATCCACTAGCAGGGGAGCATCGCAAATATTAGCGAGAGCTTCGCAAGTAGCAGATAAATGATCATCTCTCAATCCTTGCATAGAATCGGAGAAGACACTAGACAATTGCGCCATAGCAGAAGCGACCGAATGATTCTCCTTTGCAGAAGAAGTATCAACCTCATTTTCATCTTCGTCAGAATTCTCGCTGGTTTGGGAACTAGAACGAGAAGAAGGATGAATTTTCCGTTTTTTAGAAGATGGAGCAGAAGATTTATCCTTGCGAAGAGTGATTTTATTCTTGCCTTTAACCTTCGCAGCTTCGGGATGTCAATTTCTTCAACGCGCCAACCTTCGCACACAAATGAAGATAAGAAACAGAGGCAACAATATTGTTAAAAATAACAAAAGAAAATGTTTCTTACTTCATCCGTGATTGATCGGAGTATCGCCAGAGTACTCGCCTTTGGACGTCTTCTATAACTCTTTTTCAATTTGGTAATCTGAAAATTTTACAAGCCTAATAAATATAAGAGGAAGGAAATATCGTAAAAGCAAACCTGAAATAGGAAATATACCTCTTTTGCCTTCTCGGGCCACTTAAATTCCCAAGGATGATAGTTTGCGAGATTCGCAGGAAGTGTATGAGAACCTGCAATATAAGGTCCGCTCAAAAATAGAGGAACAACCCACCACTTCTCATCTTTGGAGTACCAAGGAACATTATTTTTGCCCGAGTGCCAGTCAATATCTTGCATAAGCGGCTTATCACTGAAATATTATCTTTCCTCTTCAATCGAGCACCCCAATGAGATTTATCATTTCTCATATTTATTACTTCATAATTTTCAAAAAGTTTTCTACAAGATATACTTCTCAAATGACTATTTCTAAACTTGCGAATCTAGGATCTTTGACATCATCAGGATATAAAGATCCCTTGCCAGCACCACGGTTGGCAAATTCAAGCATTAGACGGATGCAATCACCGCTTAGTTGATAAATAGCTCGCGAGAATTTCTCATGAGCAAGAATTTCATAGAATAAAGGCATCTCGGGATTGTAGAGAGGAATGGGAAGGCTGCGAGGATTTGACCTAGCGAGATTATGATTTTCCCATCATCACACCGATGATCGAGAAAACAACTTTGCAGAAAGTATAGATGAAGATTCTTGATCAGGAATGGTTGATAGGATGAAGCCCTTCTCTTGTAAATTATTTTGAGCTTCATTAAAAAGGGGTTTATATATACGACCAAGTGAAGCCATTTTTAGAGTATGGGAATGATTAGAGAATTGAAGATCAAGAGAAAAAAGAAGGGAAGATTTACAATGAGCAGAGAAGCGCTTGTTGCGGAGGAATAAAGTTGAAGAAAAGTTGCGAGAGGGAAAATAAAAGAGAAGAAGAGAAGGGTGAGAAAACTATATATAGAGAGAAGAATCCTCGAGAAAACAAATGCATTTAATGCGAGATGGGACGTGAATGGTCAAGAATAAACGGTTGAAAGAAACGTGTCAAGAAAAGAGTGGAAGAAGAAACATTTGTAATAAATTCCGTGTAAAAGTACGGGAGTGAAACAGATAAAGATGAACAATTGATGAACAATTGCGGCATTTCAAAATATTGGTTTTCATGACATTCTCTCCTTCGCAGAGAAGACATGAGAAGAGGCAAGATGTAGGATAAGAATATCGCGACATCAATACTTCGCGAGATTAATAAATGACGACATTGTGAGGGAGTCGCAGGGAAGTAAAATAAATGACGCAATGAATGACGACAGCCAAAACATGAGAAAAATATGAAGATTCAAATAAAATTTAGGAGTGTCGCGAGAATTGATACATGTACACTTGTGATATTTCGCAAGACATTCCGGAAATAAAGGACGACTTAGTCAGTCATCCACTTGTGTACTACCCTATATAAAGGGTTGAGTAAATCATTTGTGAGGGGGTTCTTTTTGAATTGTTAAGCAAGTCTTTAGGAGAGAGAAAGTTTTAGAGTGATTGTAATTCTATAACTCATTTCTATTTCATATTGTAAAGATTCAAGTATTCAATCAATAGAAATCATAATCATCCATCTTAAAATGATTTAATTGTGTATATTCTAGTGAGGGGTGTAGTGTAGGATTTCCTGCAACTACACATATATTGCTCAATTCATTATGGAATCTGAGAGTATTGTGTTAGATAAAGCACGAGAGGGGGGCGAGTGCCTAAGATGCTTTTTAGAAGACATTCCTCTCTCGCATAGGCATGTGCAAACTATATATATACATTGTGTTAGCCAAGCTATAATAGCTAAAGCTAAAAATAGCTAATCTCAATCGGTGTTATTTCCATTGATTGGATAAAGTCCAAGGAGAATATTGCATAATCTTTGACGAAAGGTTTGTACAAAGAGATAGTTAAAAATGCTTCGAGGGGGATGGGGCTTAAGCCCATAAATTAAACTTGCCATAAAGGACACTCAACCTTGCTGACTGGAGATCCCAAGATCAAGGTTTCGAATGAGACAACTAATTTGTGGTGAGTAAAGGTAACACTATCAGAGAATTTCATTCTATGTCCCTTCCCTATGGTGTAGACGTGATAGTGTGACTGCATGTGAAGGATGCATTTTTAGAAGTCTTAATGGGTTCTATAGTTTTAATTTAAGATTAAAGTGGGGTGTAGCGGTAACACTCTTTATGGAAACTCACCTATCTGAATGAGGAAGTGGG